>JAWDGP010007596.1:695000-717500 GCA_033675545.1 Elysia crispata
GAATAAGTGCATTAAAACGATACAAAGAGATTTGGCCTATAGTGGCCTTTATCACAGAACTCCTCCAAAGACTAATAATTTGAAATTCAAAGTGGGTAACCCACCATTTCAAATAAAGTATTTTGATCCTTTTTTCAATGTATGCTGTTAAAATATACCATTATTTCAAGCTATATTTATCATCAGTATTCTTAGAAAAAGTCATTGTATATGCTTTCAGTAGCTGAGTATTTGAGATTATCAGCATGGAACACATTATTTTAGTTGCGATGCGAAACTATAAACGAATAGCCAGCAGTCATACACTTGATAACTAGTGCGCGCATGATCTTTTTCAATTACATTTTGTTTTTCTGGGTTATCCATTCACTCACTCGTGTACCTGTTGGGTTTGCCGTCCACGCTAACGATTTTGTACGAAGCACCGATCGGTTTTAGTCCTGAGCTTAGGTCTGAGAACTTTGTTTTACGGGCTGCGCAATCGTCCTTTGGTGTAATATATGGAAAAGTTTCATAATTTTGTGTGAGGAATTAACAAAAAAAAAAGAAGTGGACTGAAGCTTTGAATGACTTTAGCCGTAGTAAACCTGAACATTTAGTATGTTTTTTCAACAGACCTGTTTACACTGAGGTAACAAAAGAATAACGGTTATTTGTGACCTCACTATAACTAAAATGTCTTTCTCTTATAGAAAAAAATTAAATTAATACATCTATTCATTGAAACGTTATATCATTAGCAATTTGTAATACACACACACACACACACATATATATATATATATATTATGTGTGTGTGTATTGATATATTTTGTGTTACCATAGTATTTTGTTTGTTTACATTTTAATCTTTAAAATACAGAGTAAAACGCGTTAGAGTGGGTCTCGCTCTTCGCCAATCATTTTACAAATTTTGTCAAAGAAATTAACTTTAATTACAAAGCATTTTTTTTGCACTAAGATATTACGACAAGGCATCTGTTCGTACTTTTTTCAGATTGTTATACAAGGAGCTAGTAAAATGTTCAAATCATTGATTCGGAAAAAAATATAAGTACAACAAATGCAAAGTGATGAACAAATACAACGCATTTTCATGCTGTCAGAATCCGAGAAAATTGTTTAAGAAATATGCTTCATTTTTTAAAATCATAAATAAAGTATGAAATTATTAAACAACGTTTTAAGGACAAAACTTATTTTTTTTTGGTGAGGGGTAATTGATAGACTTTCTATCTAAATGCCGCTTCACCAGAAAATAACTAAGAACGTCTAACAGTGAAACTAATTATAAGAAATTGATCTATATAAACCATTCCTTTTTGTAACATTTGAAACCGCTAATCAAGCTACTAAAATTTGCCTTTCTTCTCACAAACTAAACTTGGGTAAATTATTATTATCCCCGCCCCCTTCCCCCTTATGTCCAGAGGATTCTTTCCAACTTCTTTCACTCACAGGATGCTCCAGATCCAGCAAACATAAGGCGTTAACATAAAAAAAAATCTTTTAAATAGGTTGTGGATAGTTCTTATAGCCATGAACAGTATCAGAATATTAATTAATTCAAATAATTTACAATAATTATAATAAAAATCTCTCCCTAATGACACATTTGCACTGAAATAATACAGGTCGCCTTATTGTCCAATGTGCAGTGAAATATATCGGTAACCACCCATTAAAATGCCTAAGCTATGAAGCCAATAAATTTCACCTTTTTGTGAGTTTGAGGAAAATGCATTTCCTCATTGTGGAAGTATGTGAGCATCTGGAACATTTTTTTTTATATATAATGAGCCCAGGATTAGACTTAGCTTTGTGTAGTCCCCTAGGAACATAGCGCAAAGATAGCTCTTCATATCATCACCTTACATTTTATCAGTGTTTGTGAAATCCGAAATATTTTACTTGCTATGGAAGAAGGGGACATCTACCTAAAAACTGATCTCCAAGTCAGAGCACGGGAAAAGCCAAGCCGAGCCGGGACGCCTTATCGGTAACACATGCGTTGCAAATAAAGATAGTGGTTCACATCAATGACAGTTTACCTTTATGCTGTGGCAGATTGGTTTATGTGTCATCCTACATTATTCTGACACAACTAAACACATTGAGAGGGAGATGGCAAAAGGCGAAGCCCAACTTTACTAAGCCTGTCAAGGTCATGATTAAAAAAAATGTTGAAAGCATTAGTGGTGTTTTTTCAAGAGTTTTTAAGTACCATTCTTGTACAAATAAACAATTTGAAAACTTAGTAGTCTAAAATTATCTTCACAAGAAAGAATAAACTAACGAGGATATCACTTATCTTTCAAAACAGTCGAGGCGGAACTGTGACATCTTTCATAATTTTACTCTGGCGATTTTCGCTGCAGGGCTTTTATTAAAATACCTTCTCGTGTTTCATATTATTATGGTATTGCTATTCCTATGCACAGCCTGGTTATCGGTACACAAAGACTACTTTGTGTAGCGACAGACTTTTTTCGCTCCACATGTCAAACGTTAACTCTTTCAAGTCACAAGAAACTGGCTTTATTCCGACCGCTTCCACAGCGTATCGCATCAGTGCATTTTTAAGTTTAGTGTGTGCTGCAGTTAAGCATATTATGCGGTGACTAGATCTAGATCAAATATAGGAGCGACGGTGGCTGTGGGATAAAAGCGTCCGTCCTGATATCTGCAGGAAAGTTCTCGGAGGATCGAGCCCCACACTGTCAGTAGGTAAGCTCAGGGCCTTCCTCACCTTTTCTAGTTCCCTCATGTCTAACGGAAGCTTAAGTTTGAGGTGCAAAAAAAAAAGATCAATCATAAAATTGTTATAGACGGGCTGTATATATTTCAGAACTTCTGGAAAAGATTTTCCAGTAAATTGGCTTAACAGCATGATAGATATAGTCTTTGCGTCGTTTGCAAAGGAATAGTGTCTGTTTTGGGTAAGTAAAATCTCTGACCTGCGAAAGACTACACAAATGCAAGATGAAGGTAATTTTTCTATGACCTTAACTGCTGGTAATTTCTTTGGATGAAGGTAACGTTCCCGAAACAGTGATGCTCATGAAGATAAGAATTACAAACAAATCAGGTAGATATGTGGATAATCTTTAAATAAAATAACATACACACACACACACATATATATATATATATATATATATATATATATATATTGATTACATTAAAAAAATCTGGTTCTATATTGTACAAATACAACCAAAGCATTCAGAGTTAAACTGTTCGATTTCGTGTGCTATATTATTTTATAAATCAATATTGATAGACATATGCCTAGAGTTGTCCGTTTTATCACGGAAAATGTTTTGAAAATTAAACATTAAACTTTCAAAGTTCAGAAATAGGCAAAGCTCACTCTTTCTCATATAAATAAAGTACAAATACTTGCGAGATAAAAATTTGACCTATACTTTTGTAAACTTGGTCTCGCCTAGGAGGAGCCGTTTTTTTCGATAAATCTGGATACCATCTAGAATGTAAACAACACCCTGGAGCCTCTGTTGATCTGTAAATTTTAGGTAAAAAGTGAAAACATTTCTTGATTGCTTTATATATCTACAACCTAAAACCCAGAGGAAGATTCTTAAAAAATAACTTTGGATGTGGATCTGTGCGTAAATTTCTAATGTAAATCAAAAGAGCGTTTAAATTAGATTTAAAGATCTTGATTTCACTCAAACGATTTTTACCTAATCTGATCGCATCATATATATATATATATATATACATACACACACAGACACACACACACATATATGTGTGTGTGTCGAAGGGTGATGTGTTCCTCTATCCATTGTCAGTTTAAATTGTGTTGTTTGTTATCTATATAAATGGTCAAGTATCTGAAGTCAAGTAATTTTTATTTATTTTTGTAAATGAATATAGAAATACGGATAAAAAGGTTTCAGATACTCTAACAATCTTAACTCTTTTTTTGACGGACTGTAAGTAGCATCATGGCACTGCTGTCTTAAATCCACTTGACCACTTGACCACTATTGCATCATTATTCGAAAAGGGTTATAAAATAATTCTCAAATCTTTATGTGCCTAACTCTTTCCAATTGTTTTCTCTATGACCTAAAATTTCTGAAATATTTAAAGATCTACCAAACGCTTTAGAAGTTATTAGAGCAGTTCTTAGATAGTTAGGATTAAGGGAGTCACCATTCTAGGCAGTCTAGAAGCGGGCAATAGAGTCAGAAAATGGTTGAAATAAAAGGAAATGAAATGCACATTGAGCAATCATTAATGTATTATAAATTGTATGTTAGAGGGTTCAAATCTTTTCTCATACTTGTTCACTGAAGACCTAAATATTACAAGTGTTATTTATAATAGCACGGATTTAGGGAACATAAATACGTGGCATCTCAAACGAATTAGTCTTGGTTATAATATAAAACCTTATTTAGAATACAAAAGGCGGAGATGCTTAGCTGGAGGGAGCTCTAAATGCATCAGATATTGATGGCAGCTTACATAAACCGCCACTACACTTGCGAATCGAGCACACGCCTGAAGTGAGTAACAAACCACTCCAAACACCAGTGGAGCGTGCATCAGAGAGGATGAGCTCTCTGCGGGTATTGATGTAATATTCTGCAAAGACCTCATTTTAGTGTAGTACTCTCCACTCATTGTGCTGCACACACGGTGCTGTGCAAATAAATAACCTAAGCAACCTTTTCTCGATTCAAATGAGAGAGACTACATGTCTAAACGTTTAAGCATTTTATTTTCAACATAACTGGTAAGCTCGAGATAAAAATAGTAGCCCGGAAGCATTATGTGGAATAAGACAGCCATCAAATATAATTGATGCTGATCATTTTAGATTGTATGAGCGTGTTTAAAATTTCACTTACTCGTCTCAGACTTAGAAAAATTCGATGCCTGTATGATAAATGATCTTTTTATGCATCTGTTTTTATAATTCAATCTAGCAATACAACTTTCAATACCACAACGTTTGAGTATGTACAATTTTTTTTCAACTTTTAAATCTACAGATTCGAATGAGAACATCGAACCCACTTCGATAGGTTAACATTTAAGCCTCACTGACTACGATTCACACCAAGATGGTTGACGTCACAAGCCTGTTCGAGATCACGTGGGCTGTTATAGCAGTTTTCATTGGTCTGGTGGTCTACTTTACTTGGTCAATAGTGAGACCCAAGTATACTGGGCTAAATATCCCTCCTTTCCCGGCACCAAAGCGGTTTCTAACAGGCCACCTCCATCTGTGGATTCCAAAACAAGAATTGGATGTTGTCAGAGACATGCGTGCGACCACCGGAGACATATTCAGTCTGGACTTTTTCGGGAAGTTGATGGTGGTTGTTAATGGCCATGAAAATGCGAAAGAGATGTTTATCAAGCACTGGAGCGAAGCGCCAAACAGACCTGTGTTTGTGCATCAAAACATCCTTGACGAGGTCAACTGTGGAGTTCTGAATGCCACGGGAGAGAACTGGAAGGCTCAAAGGACGGCAACTATTTCAATATTGAGAGATTTCGGCATGGGCAAAAACCGCCTGGCTGAGATAATTGTTGAGGAGGTTGGAGTGTTTGTGAACAAGTTAAAAAGCTTCGATTCAAAACCTATTGATTTCAAACTTCAGCAAACGTCATCTGTGCCATGATCATTGGAAAACGCTTTGACCATGATGATCCCAAATTCTCAAAACTTGTCAAACAAGTTGACACTGCATTTTCAAAAGTCCCAACATTGGCTGTTGGGATTTTGGTCGCGTTTGCCCGTTTTTTACCCTTCGATGTGTTTGGCATAAAAATATGGGTTGATAGTATGTTTGACTTCCGAAATGAATTCGCACTCCCTTACATTGAAGCGTCGAAAAAAAATTCACTTGGAAATGAACCGCCAGACTGCTATATTCCCGCCTATCGACAGAAGATGGAACAAGAGACCCAAAAAGGTTTAACAAAGTATCTGAATGAGAAAAATCTTAGCGCCAGCATCCTGCAACTCTTTCTTGGTGGCACAGAAACGACAAGCACCACAATTTATTGGACTGTCCTGTACCTCCTCCATCACCCGGAGGTTCAACAGAAAGCATTCAAAGAAATAGAGGCTCATGTTGGGTTGGACAGGTTGCCGACATTGGCTGAGAAACCCCAGCTGTGTTACCTGAAAGCTGTTATCAGAGAGAGCCAGAGAATGGCCGCAGTTTCTGCTTTGATACCGAGAATCGCCACCAAGAGCTTTGAATTGAAAGGTTACACAATTCCCAAGGACACCATCATTCTCGTGAATACCGTCACCTCCCTTCAGGACGCCCAAACTTGGGGCGATCCGGAGAATTTTCGACCAGAGAGATTTCTGAGTGCTGATGGAAACCTCCTGAGTCCCGAAGAGTTCATTCCCTTTGGTATGGGTAAGCGCACATGCCTGGCCGAAAATTTAGGTAAAATGGAGCTGTTTTTGTTCTTGTCAGCTATGATTCAACACTTCCGGCTCGAGCCAGAGGACCCTGAAGAGTTACCTCCTTTGAAAGGTCAAATTCAAATGGTACACGTTCCTAAACCCTATAAAATAAAGTTTGTGCCACGACTCCAGCAGTGAAATCAATTCTATCTATATCTATGTCTATCAATATATAAATTTATTCTTATTCTTATATATATATATATATATGTAAAATATCCATTGGAGATAAGCTTGGATTGCTCTTCTTCTCCTGTGTAGGGAATGCTACGTTGAAAAATGAAGAGGGGTCTAACTTTAACCCTCACTTTACTCTTATATTAGCTTTGTAGATACTTGATTAATACTCTCTTTAAAAAAGACGAAAGATTACAATAAATGCACTCTCCTAAATATTCATACAGAACTCTTTTCGCCAACGTACATTACTGTAGTGTCTCAAACAACTTTTTAAAGTAAAGTTTACTTCTTTTCGGAAATTAAAAAAAACAACGTATTCTCCTTCATAGATATGTGAAAGGCACTGGTTTGGATGTTTTCGCATTTAACAATGTTGTTTTTGATATTTCGATCGAGCTTCGGGAATCTACTCGAGTGTTAATCTTCCTTCAATAAGCAGATCCTGCCTAAGTTTTTTTTTTCATAATAAATTTCGTCTAATTTTGAACATTTTACGTCTTGAAATGCCAGTTTGACGCATCTTGAAATCCCATTGATTTTCCTGGTTTTATTATTCTCTTCCATGTTTTTTTATATTGCAGCGTTGTGGGTTTGGTCTGATAACTAGCATGTACTGTGACGATAACATAAAAAAATTTGCCATATGATATTATCTTGAAGAAATGTATGTTATAGAAATCAACGATCTTGGACTTTGATAATATCATCAAATGTAATGCTATGTTCAAGAAAATTTTTCATTCTGAGCTTCTACTGCATCTTTTTTTTTTTTTTTACATTTTTATCGAATGTATGGAAGTTTTTTTACAATGTGGATTTTTTATGTTATTTATTCTCTCTTCATCCATCAAGAGTTAGAAAAAAAATGTTCAAGCAGTATAGCAACTTTTATCAGCCCATTATCAATTAGCATCAGCAGTCGGTGCAGACTTATATGGGCAAACTGGAGTTTTTTCTTCATTTGAGGATTGACACTTTGAAACTTTGCGATGGAATGGCCGATGTGGTTATGTGGGTATAGGTATATTGGGAAAGCTTCTCTATTGTTACAGCTGAACTGGTCGACATAAGGAGTGAGGTCATAAATGCTGCTTACGGGGAATTTTTTAGGTTCATTGTAGTGAATGTGAAAAAAAGGATTTCTGAATGACTGTTGGCAGTATTTATGGTTCATAGGCCAGGAGACGGGACCTCTCAAATTGCCAATCTCTATGCTAATGCCTTTCATATAACAGAAAATCGGCAACGGCTTAGAAGTCTGCCCTTGTGCTAAAATGCTGTATATGCTGTAGATCATCCATTTCCAGTACTATGAAAGATCTAATTTTGTGATATTTCTCTGCGCATCTTTGAACATTGATATTGGCATCGGTGCTTTTGAACGATTTAAATTCTCAAAAGCAAACGTCACCATGGTTAAAATGCAGGTTCATGCACAAATCTATGGTTTGAAGAGACATGAACATAGGGTTGCCAAGTAATACCCTCACCTAGAACTTAAGTGGATGCATGGAGGCCAGAATATATTTTCAGCTTATTACAAATGTCGTTTAGTCGACTTGCAGTAGTTAAGTAGGGCCTACTGAATTTCCTACAGTAAATGTTGTATTAGTTTCTCTGTCTTTGCTTATTTATATTCTCTATTATCTGTGTCTATTGCTTCTTTGCCACTGGTTGTTAAGTTGCCCTTTCTGTACTTCTCTGCTTCTGGCTCTCACTTACCTGGGCCAGATGAAGTATTCTTAAAAAGGTTTGGAGTAAAAAAAAATAATATATATATATATATATATATATATATATATAAACATGATTCAATTGGCAGAATATTCTGTGCTTAAAAAAAAACGTGAGAATTTGTCTTCCCTTTAGTTAATCATGCTCTACTACCAATGGCTTTAAAAATTCAATGTATATAGATCTATATAAAAAAAATTAGGTGATTGATCTGACAAAAGCTATGTAGATCTATGATATCGTGCCTCTAATGCATCGGATAAAGTAGGCCTTGATTACACTGGCTTCGCTAAATAATTACATGTATTGTATTAAGAATATTCTTTGCAAATCTCTAAATATAAATCTAGCACTAGTAGTCTTAAGTAAACACCACAATAGTCACTGCTTCAGGCGTTTTAATCAGACGAACTCAAACTAGATCTAGATCTAGATCTAGCTTGATCTAAGTCTATATGTATGGTGCACCTTTATATTTTGGAGTCATGTATTTAAATATATTTACAGAGTAAGTTTATGGATGTCTCATATTATTTGAGTGATTTATTTTTAAATTATGATAATGAAAGATGGCAGTTTGAGTGATCTCTCACGGCCTCAGTCCATAGCGGGGAGGCGCCGATTGCAGGCTGGAATTTAGTTAAAACTGTCTTATTTTCGCTATTTTTATGTATTGAGATATTTGAAAAATTTGTTAGCTTAAATCTCCGTAGAAAATTAATCACAATAGATGTAAAATTTTATACATGGGCCAGTAAAAAATTGCTGTTACGGTGGGGTTTTTTTTATGCTTGTTGTCATGGAAAGGAAGATTGTTGTGACCAAAACTAATATGTCGGACGACTCTAGCAACCACTGAAACGAAAGGACAAAAAAAGTTAAAGTTTTTGCTCAGTCTGGACATCTGCATGTCCTCATTAACCTGTGGGCGCAACCCTCTTCTTAAAATATTCGCGGCCTGTCCCGCCTACCGGAGCACTCGTTTCATCCAACACCACTGGTTATGGTCTAATAAGAGAAATGATTTCACATTAACTCATCGTTGCGAATCGCCTAAACTTTTATCATGTTCTTTGCCTAGCGCTATGGGTATTAATTTTGTACAGTAGAACGAGATTTCTGCAGATTCTGTTGAATTTACATTAAGTTTTAGTAAAAGGAGACCGCTTGAAACACATGGTTCTGGTTTTTTGAAAACATGTTTTTGGGTACACTTGTGATGTAAGAACACTGTAGTTCACGTGCTGTATAAAATTATGAACGTTTTGTTTATAATTCGCAATATTTATCGCCTTATACACTTGTGGTAGTGAATCGTAACATATAGTTTCAAGTTCTTTGATAAATTAACCTTTCAACAACTATTTTGAATTGAGATAAAACACCTGTTGCCAAAGCAAAACTCAGAAATTGTATGTTGCACAGATTTTGTAATGAATTGCAACTTTAAATTACTTTTGTAACTTTCGGCCTTCTATTTTGATGAACGAGATTGAAGATTTGAAGCAAAAAGCTTGTGTGTTCTTCGGGTCACGAGGAAACAAACTCAAATGTATGACTGTGTTGTTTGACCCACTTGAAATACATCCATATTATGCAAATAATTACAGTGTCCTTCAGTTCAGAGCGTTGTCGATTGCAAAGGAAACACACCTTTAGAATTAAATTAACTTTCTTAGTTAAGTTTTATCCATTCTGTTTTAGGTTTTTGGTGCTACATACTTTCATAATAAAGACCACTGCTTGTGTGCGTTTCTTTAAAATTCTGTTTTAATTGGCGTCCTATATTATTGAAGACGCATCTTTTCAGTTATTCATATACCAAACTGTAGCATATTTATTAGATAAGGCTTGTTCTAATGATCTATCTCATTACTATGATAATTATTGTTCTGTATAGCCTTTATAATTACATGCACAACAGTCTCACCTCTTTTCAATTTAGAGCTCTATTGATTGCAACAAAAATACAGTTTGAGATTTAATTTATCTTTAGTTACAGTTTCATCAAATTCTCCTTTGAGTTGCTGTATGCTTTTTTTGAAATTCCCTTTTGATTGATGTCACGTCTTATTTAAGCTTCACTGAATAATCTATCCACACACCATGAACTACGTTACTATAAGATAAGTGTTCTATTGATCATGTCATTTCTACAGTATGCTGGGTAACTTTCTTATTTCTTATTATTTTTATGCAGTTTTTTTTCCGATTCTCTCAATGACTGTGTCCACAAAACTAAAGCTTTCCGTGTTGTAGACTGGAGATCTTCAACTGACAAATCATGCAAGTGAAGAGGTCAGAGCCATCTTAGTTTGAAATCATAGGGGAATGAAACATAACATTGTTTTCAGGGCATATATTTGATTCATGTAGTGTTACCTTTTGCCCATACTATCTTACATAAGGGGGAGTGATTTAGTGTCAAATGAAAAGCGGAAGGCATGCAGTGTCACTCTTACGTGACAGTGTTTAGAAAACTTACAAGTCTCCAATCCTCCAAGCCTCCAAGCTAATCTGACTCCAGACCCCGAACTGACGTAACATAACCTTCCTCTTTGCTGTGTTTAGATGTTAGTTACACTATCCGTCCAGATTCCACGGACACATTACATTCCCTTATTAAACAAGACGAGACATTTCAGCTTAAATAACAGCAATCTTTATTCAACGCAAACACCTGGCTTTGTCCTGGTTTAAAATCTACTTTTAAATAGTTCGGACGTGACTGGTTTACAACCAATTTACAACAGGGCGAAAAAAAAAAATACGTAGTCTTAAGAATTGTTAAAAACAAAGGCGCAGATAACAATTGACAGAGGCCGCCCATTACAGAAGAATTAGGATCTTACAAAGAAGGCGGGCATCAACATGAGTGAGGCCGATTGTAGGGTGCAAGGCAGAAACCACTAATCTACAGTGGACCTGTAAAGGTAAGCACCTCGAACACGGACCGATTGGAATCCAGGGGAGCCTGTGTCTGTCTTTGAGTATGTTTGTGTGCCTGTGTATGCGCAAAGCAAATTCAGTGGAGAGGAGAAAGAGACAGGAAGGAAATGGGACAACATTCATGAACGTGATTATACAATGGAAGACACGGGTTTCCTTACACAGCTGAGAGAGAGAGAGAGAGAGAGAGAGAGAGAGAGAGAGAGAGAGAGAGAGAGAGAGAGAGAGAGAGAGAGAGAGAGAGAGAAAGAGAGAGAGGAGAGAGAAAGAGAGAGAGAAGGGAGAGAGAGAGGGGAGAGAGAGAGAGAGAGAGAGAGAGAGAGAGAGAGAGAGAGAGAGAGAGAGAGAGAGAGAGAGAGAGAGAGAGAGAGAGAGAGAGAGAGAGAGAGAGAGAGAGAGGAACATAATTTATTTTCCCCTACCATTTAAAATCCATTTAGTTTCTTCTCTGCTTTCTTTCTTACTACTTATATATTTTTTTTTGCTCAGACAAAGTCACGTTCCGTTGACTTTCCAATTAAAAATCCATTGAGTTTCTTTTACTGTTTTTTTAGTTTCTTCTCTCTCTCTCTCTCTCTCTCTCTCTCTCTCTCTCTCTCTCTCTCTCTCTCTCTCTCTCTCTTTTTTTTTTTTAATGTTTGAACTAGATATGTGGCACCTGCCTTCACACCGTGGATATGCAGACTTCACTTAAATCGTATGAATAAATCTTGAAGGTCAGTGCTTTAATTAGAAATAAAGAGTATAGACAGCTATTTCTCCGTCTTTTGTCTTCCACAACTTTTTTTGCTGCACTAATGTCTCCTCCAGACTCGGGAAAGCGTCTTTTCTCTGCCATGATTTGCGAAAGTCTGTAGTTTGTGCCAGTTTGAGTAACTTAGGGAAATTACTCCATACTCGTCCTCGGCTTTTTTTTTTTCTTGTTAATTTTTCAACTATAACATCTTGCCTCTATTTGTGATATAACATTATAAGATGTATCTAGTTAAAGCAATAGCCTTATCAAACCGAAACGCTGTATATAGTTTCTGTAACAACAACAAAAATGACTCTGAGAGACGCTATTGCGCCTCGTTCATGCAAGTTCAATTTTTTTTGTTTTGCAAGACAGACGTAAAACTGTTGTGATGAATGATTCCGAATTGGTAGCGCGCAAGGGGAGTAAGTGAAGGAAAGTAAGACACGTCTCTGGAAAAGAGGAAACGCTAAAAGCTTAAAAAGGGCATATCTTCGTCCATTTTCATCACTCTTAACAGAAAAGCATTGCCTTAAAACCCATGGCTCGAAAGTCATGTGAGCTTTTTGTATTTAATTTATGAAATGTTAGGCATAAACGTAGATTCACATCCAAAAGTCACCCGAGAGCTTTCAAGAATTCCATATTTCAAATTGGTCTTTGAGTCTAGATATTTTTCTTTTCATTTAATTTGCATAAATTTCCCATTTATATCCTTTAACTTAATTTTTTGAAGAATTCACCGTCTTTAGTTTGCCTTTTGCATTTTTTTATGATGCAGTAGAGTTTATTAACGGTCTTAAAAGTATGAATGTACAGTTAGAGCTTCTCTGCACATCTCTCCATATTTTGTTATGTCGGGTCTCGCTACACGAAAACAGAACAGAATTATTATGATATGCAACTTGCATATTTCTCAAAGTTCTTAAGACTCAAATTCTCAGATATATCTTTGGACATAATTAATTTCTTAGTCATGTTACATGAACGAACTGGTTGTTATAAATCTGTATGAATAAATTTTAGATCCTAGAATGAAAGAAATGTATAAGTATAACCAAGACAATAATATCCCTGAATTAAAGTTGCCGTGCGGGCTCCTTCGGTTTTCTCTTTTCAATTAAATTTATAATGTTTTGTCTTAGAAATAATAATACGTTTGTCTTTCAGTTTTTAACTTCCATAAACTACGCATAGCTGCATGCAATTTACTTTATGATGCTCTTTAAAAGCTTGGGTGTTGCGGTCAATTCTAATCATTGGTGTTGCACTTCCCGAACATCAAAAGTGATACATTGATAAACTTTTGTATTTTGATCATTCAGCAGATGGAAGTCTAAAATGAGCACAAACCAAAATCCTTTAAAGTGACAAAATCTCTGAGATTTTTTGGGGCGACTAATGTATGTAGCGGTGACTCACTGAAGTATGAGTATCAGAAGGACAATAAAACTAGAGGCTGCCGTGCTATCATAAGCTTCAGTAAAACTGTTTATAATCTTTCATTTTACAAGTGACGTGCAGTGTTCCCTTCTTTTAATGCTTATCACTCTACCTTAATTTAACAATTTGAACACATATGGATATGAATGCCCTTATGCATTTAACCATAGGGGTTAATTCTACGACTCACATTCTAACAATTAGAGACATTCGGATGTTCTCCCTTGTTCCAACTCTTAAGCTTCCACAAGGGAATTAACTAATTTTTGTTATCTTCTCGAAAACAAGAAAGGGGTTACTTCTCTTTCACATTCTGTCATTTCTTGTCTCCTTTATAAATCTCTCTCTCCACTGCAGTGATCATTTTTCAGTGGAGCTAGCCTTATCTGCTATTGACGAAACGGTTCCGTTTATTGCTTTGCTGATAAAAATGATTTTGCAATGGGAATCGTCAGCATTAGGACTTTCTTTGCCAGGTTTAACAGATCTATCAGATCATTAAGAAGGCATCAGCCGTGTTCCATTAACTTAGACTGAAAAAGCTGCTAAAACCGATTGTTTGATTAGCTTGATATTATTGGCCGTTGGATTTTGTATACTTAGAACTTCATCGGGACATAAATTTAGTACTGATTGAAAATCTCTTTCGATTTCAGAACTTACTTAAAAGACTTGAATGTTTTGAGCTCCCTAGTGTTTAAGGGGAGCAAATCTAATTATTGTCCTCTACAACTTATCAAGTGCTACTTCTGTTCTGCATAAAAAAGGATTTATTAACTTGGATTATGCGCTGTGCCTCCTGCTCTCATGTAGTTATGTTCCAGATTTGTCTGCCTGCCTATCTGTCTGTACAACTCTCTCTCTCTCTCTCTCTCTCTCTCTCTCTCTCTCTCTCTCTCTCTCTCTCTCTCTCTCTCTCTCTCTCTCTCTCATAATTGTAGTTCCTGCCTATAACACTTCCATTTTTTTTTCAATTTCTCACACCGTTTGCCTCTCTTATTGTCTTTCACTTTGTATATCTATTGGCTGCCTACATCAGACCTTAGTGTTCTTTTTAATTGATTTGATTTCCAATTTATTTTATAACACGTCTAATTTTACTTTGGTTCAGCCTTACTTGCACAGTACCGCGTACCGTGCATCTACCCGATGTACCGTCAGTGTTTCTGCGTACCGCGGATAGGGTACCGTGCCGTGCATAGTCCCAGAACTACTTAACCCCTATGGCGACCTAGAGTCCCATATAACACTCTGACCTAGATTTAGTCTCTTCCTAATAGCAAGCCCAAAAATCTGGTAAAACTCTAAGGGAGTAGACCGTCAACACCGCCTTTTTAGTATCTTTAGAGTTTTTACTCTGTACATGTAAAACTAACGTTCTCAGAGTCGTTAGAGCCAGGATACAGACTTAGGTAGTTTCACTGGTTTGTCTTCATTTCTAGTGCTACATTAAAAATGTGCAAATGTCTGGCTGGATTTTTTTTTAATTTTCCGGCTCAGAAAATATTTTTCCAGACTAATTTCCAACTATAAAGAATGATTACGTGTACATACTGAAAAGGTCATACTTATACTACTGTACAAGAATAATTGGCTTACACAAGTTTAAATCTGTCTAGATTAAAATTAAAACCAAGTTGCACGATAAAAGGTATTTTCTATCGCAGATACACTCTACTTCAAAATATTTAGTTGACCCTCATCCGTCTAAATGCAACCAAATACGGCTCAATAAACGGCAAATTATGGAATAAGCCGATCAGGACCAAAAAGTTACACTATATGACGAGATGGGCATTTTTTGCGGACTTTGAAGAACTCTTTTAAACCTCTGACAGATAGAATTGACCGATAGTTAAACTAATGCTGTTATTTCTAGCAAACGATATGCTGTTGCCATCTCCATTTCCATCTGGTTCAATTTTACCTTAAACCATTAACATAAAAACAGAATCTACAGGAACTAATAAATTATTTTTTAGCGCACACGAATAAAAAAGACCCTAAAATCGGTTAAAGAAATACTTTTAGGGAAATATGATGATAAAACAAGTGTTGTGAAATTTTTCATTCAACTACACTACTGAGTAACTTAGATTCCATAGAAGATTTGTGCAGTGATTTTAAGGCAGCGAACCGAAATCAAACCCCATCCGTGAAACTCAAAGGATTGGGTTCTACCACAAAACTGCAATTGTAGAGACTTACAACTTACTAAGATTCAAAGTCAAATTATGACAGGCATTGTAATGTTACTTTACAAGGTTAAAGTATCAGAAAAAAATAATCAGCGATAGAGTGATAGAACGCGAGAATACAAAACTTAAAAACCCTTTACTAATTCAATGAATTATGCGTGCAAAGATATATAATAGCCGACGAGAAAAGGCGGAATGAAACAAAAAGTAATGTTTCTTTATTAGATAAAACGTGTCATCAATTAAATGGCAATGATATTAAATGCAAGATTTAAAAAATTATATCAGGATAAAATATAGGAAAAAAATGTGCATAATTATGAACGAGAATTGGTCAATTAGAAACATCAATGACTGTGAAAAAAAAAATAAAAGCACGAAATTTTACACAAATACTGGCTTTTTTACCTCCACATAGTCACTACTTATCTCATCTTGCTATGACCTTCAAAAGACATCCACAGTAAAACTGATGCGGTTGGGCCTCCAGCCACTCCTGCTGCACCAGAAACCAGTTCATTGTCTTCTTATCTTGTTACTATTTGGATAAAAATTTTCCAAGGCCTCAGGTTCAATATATCGCAAGACAAAGGTGCGAAGGTCAGTGAGCTCAGAATTACAGCCAATCTGATTAAAAAAATACCAGCTCAAATTCTCACACGTTTATTTCAAAACAGTTCACTTTTAGTTTTACCTGACTATGCTTGCGGCACAGAGAGCCTGAAAAACTAGACGTCCCTATAACAAAAAATAAACCTTGAACCAATGAAGGATTTTTTTCACTGTCATAAATGCACGCTTACAGCCTAACTTGCTGATCTTTCATTCTGTAAGACTGAGTAAACATAAAACAAAACCTTATTGCTTTAAAATGTTATGACCTCTCGTAATCGAAGCAGCACGTTATCTTTGATTTATGTCACAATGATATCTTGGAAGAAAAATTCAGACTTTTCATACTTTTTCTTGCAGTGCTATTTTAAGCTGCGTTGAGCAAAAAATATTTCTTGAAGCGCACGCACGCACACACACATACACACACATATATATATACGAGTAGATATATCTGTTCACACACTATGCTAAATGATTATTCTATACTGATTCTTCGTCTTCTTCTTACTTTCATACCATCGTCAGTCGGTCATCACAGTGTTCTGACCACAAATGACAAGTTCGGTCAGCCCAAGAGGCTAATTTATTTGTGTCCTGTAACTTTTGACGATCTGCCTTTACTGCTCCATAGATAATATCAACCATCAGTACACATAATTTTGGGATCTCAAAGTAAACAACCATCATTGTTTTGGCGACTCTTTGGTGTTTGTCACCATCCTTTAACATCGTGCATCTTTTACTAGTATACCATCCTTTCAAATGACGAGCCGCCAGTTTTCTATAACTCAACAAGTGAAGTCTCCTTGTGACGATTGACTGTCTCTGCCGATACCAAAGAGTTTGCTGAAAGTTCTTCAATTTTCCATCGATGGTATTTAACTTCATTGTCTAGTCACGCAATAAAATGCTCTAACATCTTAAGTTCAGCAATCGATGTCAATTATGCCAATTTTGCCTTGTGACAACAGGTAAAAAGCCAAAGTCTTCCTATGCCCACAAACCTCAGTGTTGTATTGCAACAATCAAGGTCGTTGCAAGGCAGCAAAATTTGTCTGTTGGAGCATAGATCTAGTGGTTGATCTGGTCTATGAGGCTGCACAGCATAGGAAGCCACTGGTTTGCCCTTAATGCCTGCAGATCAGTTTATGCTGGAGACGGATCTAGATTTGATGGTGAGCCAGTTTTCACAGTTTTTTATTACCCGCTATTTCCTTGATGCAACTTCTTTTTTTAAATCACTACCTTTGGCAAACATATAAGTATCTAATGAACAAACGTGGGTATCTTGTGATCAATAAAATATATGAAAACTATTAACATCCATTAATTCTACCTTAAAAACCAAAAACCTAAGAGCTGCTGCCACAAGGAGATTCTGCTAAAGAATTTTTGTAAGATACAGGAATGCCTCATATGTGAAAAAATGGCACTTTCATTTTTTTTCGTTGGTTTTACATCTCGAAGAAACTTATAAGAAAGCTAAAAAGATGCTTAAGGTTTTGAGAGCAAGTATACTTTAGGCTTTCATTGAAGTGAATTCTTATATTTTGTTCAAAGTGCAATGTCGCATTCTAAACCATTTTGTTCTCTCTTTGTGGTTTTCGTTCTTTTCTATGTTTTTTGTTTCATTACTATCGTATTGAAAAAGATAGCCATATTTTTTATTTTAAATCATGGAAAAATCTACTCGCGACTTCGGGGTACAAACTTTACTTTAAAGGGTTTTGGGGCATGCACCATTTGGATATGACCTTTCATTGTAGGCATCTCGTCACAGTTCTCCGGCTCGAACCGGAAGTTCTGAATCATGGCACCTAAAAATAAAAAGAGCTCCATTTTAGCTAAATTTTCAGCCAGGCATGTACGTTTACCCATACCAAAGGGACAGAATTCTTCAGGGTTGTGGAGGTTTCCATCTTCAGTCAAAAACCTCTCAGGGCGAAAGTTCTCCGGATCGCCCCAATTTTTCGCGTCTTGGAGACACGACACAGTATTAACGAGAATGATGGTGTCTTTGGGAATTGTGAAACCTTTGAACTCGAAATTCTCTACGGCAATTCGCGGTAGCAAAGCGGAAACTGCCGATAATCTCTGGCTCTCTCTGATAACAGCTTCCAGGTAACACAGTTGGGGTTTGTGGGCCAATGTGGGCAACCTGTCCAAACCAACATGAGCCTCTATTTCTTTGAATGCTTTCTGTTGAACCTCCGGGTGATGGAGGAGGTACAGGACAGTCCAATAAATTGTGGTGCTTGTCGTTTCTGTGCCACCAAGAAAGAGTTGCAGGATGCTGGCGCTTAGATTTTTCTCATTCAGATACTTTGTTAAACCTTTGTGGGTCTCTTGTTCCATTTTCTGTCGATAGGCGGGAATATAGCAGTCTGGTAAGTCATTTCCAAGTGCATTTCTTTTCGCCGCTTCAATGTAAGGTAGAGCGAATTCATTCCGGAAAGCAAACATGCTGTCAACCCATATTTTTATACCAGCGACATCAAATGGCAAGTATCGTGCAAAGGATACCAGTATTCCGACTGCTAACGTTGGAACTTTAGAGAAAGCAATGTCAACTTGTTTGACAAGTTTTGAAAAGTACTGATCGTTATGGTCGAAACGTTTTCCAATGATCATGGCACAGATGACGTTAGAGACTGACACATTGATAAGAAGTTTGAAATCAATAGGCTTTGAATCGAAGCTTTTTAACTTGTTTACAAACACTTCGACTTCCTCAACAATTTTCTCAGCCAGGCGACTTTTGCCCATGCCGAAATCTCTCATTATCGAAATAGTTGCCGTTCTTTGAGCCTTCCAGTTGTCTCCCGTGGCATTCAGAACTCCACAGTTGACCTCGTCAAGGACGTGTTGATGCACAAACACAGGTCTGTTTGGCGCTTCTTTCCAGTGCTTCACAACGATCTCTTTCACATTTTCATGGCCATTAACAACCACCATCAACTTCCCGAAAAAGTCCAGACTGAATATGTCACCGGCGGCCGCACGCATATCTCTGACAACTTCCAACTCGTGTTTTGGAACCCACAGATGGAGGTGGCCTGTTAGAAACCGCTTTGGTGCCGGGAAGGGAGGGATATTTAGCCCAGTATACTTGGGCCTCACTAGTGACCAGGCATAGTAGACCACTAAACCAATCAAAACTGCTATAACAGTCCACGTGATCTCGGACATACTTGTAAAAGAAAACATAGTGTTGTAATTTCTGGATATTTTCTGTTATTTTATAAAAGTTCAATGTCCTTTAGATGAATTCTGTTCCACGTCTGCAAGCAAGGAAAAAACATATCATTTAAATATGTTGAACAAACAATTAACGGTATTGAAAGAAAGAAAATTATCAGTTCATAAATACACAAATCAATAAAAATTTGATTTAATTTATAGATTTCGATAGTTTGAAAATAATTGTTTTGATAACACTAGTGTAATTTTCACAGAAAAGTTAATCAAAACAACTCAAAATCCGTTTAGTTATGTATTTTGTTTCAAACGTATAAAGTTTAAAAGTGCTGAGTATATCCTAATTCAGGCAAGTTCTTTCCAGAGCGGATTCAGATTTTTAGGAAAAATATAAACCAACTGCAAGGCTACCTGCAAATGAGGTAACATGGACTATAGTAGTAGTAGTAGTAGTAGTAGTAGTAGTAGTAGTAGTAGTAGTAGTAGCAGCAGCAGTAGTAGTAATAGTAGTAGTAGTAGTAGTAGTAGTAGTAGTAGTAGTAGTAGTAGTAGAAGTAGTAGAAGTAGTAGCAGCAGCAGCAGCAGTAGTAGTAATAGTAGTAGTAGTAGTAGTAGTAGTAGTAGTAGTAGTAGTAGTAGTAGTAGTAATAGTAGTAGTAGTAGTAGTGGTAGTAGTAGTAGTAGTAGTAGTAGTAGTAGTAGTAGTAGTAGTAGTAGTAGTAGTAGTAGTAGTAGTAGTAGTAGTAGTTATAGTAGTAGTAGTAATAGTGGTAGTATTAGTAGTAGTAGTTGTAGTAGTAGTAGTAGTAGTAGTAGTAGTAGTAGTAGTAGTAGTAGTAGTAGTAGTAGTAGTAGTAGTAGTAGTAGTAGTAATAATAATAATAATAATAATAATAATAATAATAATAATAATAATAATAATAATAATAATAATAATAATAATAATAATAATAATAATTATAATAATAATAATAATAATCTTGGTGGTGATGATGATGATGATGATGATGATGATGATGATGCGTTTATTAAAAGTAAAAAACGTCACCTCAATCTCCACAGAAGCTTACCCTTTTAGTTATAAACAATCCCACTCCATAAGTCTTTTTTTCTTTAACTCTTTCCATCTATCTACACCTATTGATTTTATGTTAGACTTAACATGAGTTCCTAATAGTTCATCAGACATCTTTATATTAATAAATGGTTTGAATGCACGCGATTCTCAATCTACTGTTTTTATGCTTATGAAAAAAACTCGACTGCTAACCTAAGTTTTTCAAAACGAATAAAAATGAGGTCAAGCAACACTATTTTCAGACAAGTTTTTGCTTTACATAAATCAAAAATGGCCTTTAAAGCATTATCAAAGGCGTTTGGCTAATAATTTTTTTTTATTTATCTTTTCTGGGTAGAGTGAAGCAAGAAAAAAGCCAAATAGGCAACTTTTAAACTTATCAATAATTAATTGGAAGAAACGAATGAAAATAGTGCGTGTAAGCTGTTCTTATTGAAACAAATTTTTATGTATTTCTATTTTAAGATCCAGGCAAATTCATTTTCTGGTAAATGGATTAAGACTAAATTATGCGGGATCACGTCTTAAACTTGAACTAAATATGTTTCTTCCAATAATTCTTTCAATGAAGACGATTTCTGAGAAACAAAGAGAACACATACGATAGATGAATAGCACAAAAAGGATGAAGAGAAAGAAAAATGATAGATAATTCCGACTATAATTTACAACATTGATTTTAATAATTAAAAGCAATATAGTTTCATCTAGTTTTAAAGAAGAGATAGTATTAGTTGGGTAGACTTATAGTTTTGGAAGAACTTACTGTTATGAAATAAAGAAAATATTAGTATTTCCAGTAATGAAAAAGATGAGAGCTGTATTTTAAAAAGAAAAGCGTGAAAAACAAAACAAGACAGGTAGAAAAAAAAGAGAGAGCTAGCTAGCTATCTGTCTCCCTTTCTCTCTCTCTCTCTCTCCCTCTCTCTCTTTTTTTAGAGAGAGAGGGAGAGAGAGAGAGAGAGAGAGAGAGAGAGAGAGAGAGAGAGAGAGAGAGAGAGAGAGAGAGAGAGAGAGAGAGAGAGAGAGAGAGAGAGAGAGGAGGGAGGGAAAAGGAAGTGCAGGGAAGGAGAGGGAGCGACAGAGGAGGTGGGCAGGGGAAGAAATGATAAAAACTTGAAATCTTTTTTTAAAGTAAGAAATTCTTACACTCGACTCTTTAGACCTTACCATATGTATAAGTTTAGTATGAAGTAAAAAAATTCACTTACAATCTCGATAAATAAGTCAAGCAAAGCTGAGCACCTCATCTAGTAACCAAGGACACAATTCAAGCACTAATGAGGATCTCTTCCTTTTATACCTGATGTCATCCAACTCTTCACAATAGAATCATGTCAGTCATCTATCTATGCGCTAAGCCATTAGAAACTTATTTTGCTATTAAAAAAATATTCAGAGATTAGAGTAACATGAAATTTTGAGCTGAGTGAATACCTTTTAAACACTTCTCATCTTTCCACCATCACGTTGCTTGGTAATGGCTAAGATCCAAATTCGTCAGCAATATGCAAGCTAATATAGTTTCTGAGAGATAGTGGTCGGAACACAATATGGCCTAACAGTATCACCAAGAATACATATTTATGAAGCCATATGATAGACTGTTCTTATTGAGGAAATTGTCCGATATACTTCTGAGGAGCACTGTGAGACCCTCGAGGTTTTTTTTTCAAATACAAATCTACGGTCATCAAGATAGTGAATCTTCATGATGAACTTTCCATGTCATCCTGGACACTCTTTTACAAACTTATAAGGTCATTGTGAATAGTTTGAGAAGAATTCTGGCGCCGTCGAAAATATTGTATAGAGAATAAGAATAGTTAACTAATTTTGAAAAATCCAAATCTATCTATTCACTGATTTTTTTAAAACATTCATTATCATATAGGTTTAA
>JAWDGP010007596.1:722500-742217 GCA_033675545.1 Elysia crispata
ATGCTTTAAGATCCAGAATCTTGATCTAGATCTAACTTTGAGGACCGGGTACCATGGCGAAGCATCTAGTTACTGGCAGGTGTGCAGAGAATGAGACAAGAAAATATTATTTGAGGAATTTATGAGCTCGGGTCGGCCAAAAGATCGCTGATTAAAGATGTACATAGGAATAAACTGGGCACATATGATGTCTTGCATGCAAGACGATGCAATTCTAGGTACTTTTGCCATAATTCATGGCCTCTAAATAAGCTATCAGGGAAGAAACAAATTTGGGAAATCGTAGTTCACTTTGGCCTCTTTAAGTGGGATGTTTGATTGTTCACTCCAAAAGAGAATTTTAATGCTTTCTCATGGATACACAGAGATGCATGAGGAGTTTCGCGTGAAAAGTTTTAGTCGGAATCAAACAAGATATGAACTGCTTTGATTCTTTGAGTGCTGATTGTTCAATAAATAACAATAGTTATTTGCAGTGACAGAACGTAACTTCAATAATGATGTTAATATTTTGGACATTCCTGAGGAATCCAGATACAATTGCTTTGATTCGTAAATCTTCTTGCTTCAATGCGTATATGAGCATAAAAACATCTTATACAATTCTAAATCTTGCTGGTTCTGAAATAAAAAAAAAATATAAGGATATGGGACGCCGCATAAAAGAAAAAATTTGCATATTTTAGTTCCTGGTGCTTGCAACCATGTGGTAATGTAATACTTAATCTTAATTAGTTATTGATATCAGTCTAGAGTTGTGGAATGCATACTTAGCTACTTACATTTCTCGCTAAACAGTCCACAAGATAAACCGCTTACCCCAACTAGTCGTCGATAACGAACTCCGCGGCCTTGCTAGTGTGTAAGGAAACTCGATTGTTACCGCCTCAGTGGTGACCACAAGCTGAAGCACCAGCACTGAAAACAATCTGCGACTTATGATACGGTTTAATCTTTTATTTCTTGTCACTTCGGTGGAATTTAATAAAGAATATACACTGCTCTTACGTTACTGTTGTACATGTATAAACAGAGCATTGAAAAATAAGATAGCGAAAGCAATTAAAAAACTCTCCCAAACAATCCAGTTCCTGTTCTTTAAAAATGTTTTTTTTTATTGCATCATATGCTTGTTTGATGCGATCCCTCCCCCTCCTCCTCAAATCCCTTCATATCGCCTACTCTCATGCCCCCTCCCCCCCTTTTTTTTTCATTATTCCCCTACCATTTCTTAGAATCCACATTATTTTTATTGTTCTTTGCATCTTCCTCCTCAAATGCATCCATATTTCCTTGCGCTTCCCCTTCCTTCTTTTATCATTCTTTTCCGTTGTTTTGACGAACTCAATAAATCAGCGCTTGGGTAATCAACAAAAAAAATCTTAGTGGATGATCTGCGATATGAAAACTATGGAGCGATTTTTTTTATTTGGCCTCAGGGAACGAGTAACTGATGACCAGGCTAGGAATCTGATTTAACCATAGGCTGATTTATTAACTTAATTTGTAAAAGAAAAATTGGCTTACTAATTTAAATTTTCCTTATCAGCATAAAAAAATACGATCTTCAAATTACACACTCCCAACAAGTATACAACGAAAGTCTTATTTTAATTAAACTTTACACGGCAGCGTCCAATTATATAATGATTTGAGGTATCAAGTGTTTTTTTAAGCGATTAAAAAATAAAAAAAAATATAAAAGTGGAACCTGACGAATAAAAGTAATAACTAGCAATTAATGCCAAAGAGCATTTGTCCAAGTCTATTAAAACTGTTATCGATATCTTGGTTAATCCCGATATCAATTTTGGATCATTGTGACAATTTAAATTAAATTCCTTTCATTTCGTAAATTTTTTATCTAAATCATTAATTAAATTTTCGAAACTTGCTACTGAAAAGAAAGGGAGCTAGATATTGAAAGAGAATAATAAAAAAAAAAAACACAAGAAAATAACGAAAGGGTATAAGTTGATTCCTTAAAATGCCACAACCGCAAGGAACTCCTAATAACTTACAGTTCTACGTATGACAAATACATAATTTGACTGTATGACCTATTAAATCAATTTCAAACTATGTTTGATTGTTGTGCCTGCTAAATTACGTACGTTTCTGAAACCGCTCATTCCCTCAAATAAAAAAAAAAAAAGATAATTCAGCAAGTTAAATAAAAAAAAGAACAAAACCAAAACTCAGGCAAAAAGAAAAGCAAACCACTAAAAAAAGGAATTGGACCAAAAATTCACCAACTTGTGTCACAGAAAAGTCACTCACAGGTCAGGGGTGTTTGAAAAAAGAAAAAAAAATGAGCCTGATTATAGCAATAGGCTCTCTCAATGCGCAACGTAATGCAGGAAGATTTGAAAGAGTTAAGGTGGATGAAATTGGTCGCTTTGAATGCATTCAAAAAGAGCGACCAAAATTAAAACAATCCAAAGCTAATTTAATAGATATAACTTAGGTTGTTAAATCGTTTTTGATAACGGGAAAATTGCACCATTGGACGGCACTTTTAAGAGGTGGTTAAGGCGGATAATGTAAGAAAAATCAATCATAACTACACACAGATTGGCCTATTATGGCGATGTTGCAACTCAAAAACTACCATACTGCATACCCCTTTTCACACAGTTGACCGTACACGGCTAAGATTCAAGGCGAGCCCAAGTGACCTAGTTTCGTGAAGCAAAACAAAGACAAAAGAGTGAACGAAACTAACCTCTCACCTCAATACACACAACCGGAAGAACTAGCTGATGTGCGCATGCCGTTCCCCCAAAGTTCAAGGACGATCAGCACCGGAAATACTGGTTCCCATAAAAACAAAACAAACAGCGGTACAGCGCAGTGCCAGTCCTGACTTTGGATAGATCGAGTCTCATTTAGTAACCCCGCCGATAGAGATCAACGACCCATTGCTGAAGGATTTTTTTAAGCCCACCTCTGGGCGGCTCTAGTGAGAAAGATGACCAAAGCTGAGGACCTTCTAGAAGAAGGTCTACTTCATACTTCAGATCTACTTATTCCCCTTTGCATCCTCCTTCCCAGCCCGCCTGAAGTTAGAACTAAGGCCCCGATTGTCAACGCTACTTCAACTCTTCTCTCACCTCCCCCCCCCTCACACACACACACACACACCATAGCTTTAGAATTACAAACCATCTGTGGTAATGAAAAGATGTTCATGGCGATCACACACCACTATTGATTTCTCATTATTGAATCCCCCAAAAAAACAAAGTTCTCAAACGTGTACTGCTTTTCCGAACCTCTTGGTTGCCTTTTAATTAAAATCTACGGAGTTGTAAATATTTTAATAAGCTGTTTAAGTAGATTTGAGTTTTACAAACTTAGCTAACCATTCTTTTCATACCCAAGCTTTGTATTTTATCAAATTTCACTAATAAACTATCAGTACGTGGCTACCACTTAACGTGCTGATGTAATGTTGTGTTTACTTTCTCTATAAAGAATCGGCTGTTTCAGATCAAGGGTGACAACGTGTTCCAGGAACCTGATAAGAAAGACGAACAGGCTAAACGATGCTGATGGTGTCATTTACACCTGAACTGCATTTATAATTATAACGAGTAACTAGTCATTAGGAGATGTTAACACCGGGCTTGAGAGTTCCAGGCGTGAGCAGCTGGATCTGCTTTCAAATAATCTATTTAGATCTAAAATACATAAGCCATGATTGGTCTATCTGTATATTAACTTTGGATATATCTTAGACGGTCACAATATAGATATATGCATGATTTTACCTGATCCGTGTTTTCCCATATTTATGTTTTTGCCATTTGCCAGCTTTGAGTTGTATTTCAACCACAAGGCAGACCTCACGTTGTAGACATGCGGCCCACGTCCAAATGTTGATTATAATCCACACCTGGACTGTAACGGTATGGCCTCTCTGGCATGTAATGTTTACCTTAATTAGCATTGAATCCTGGCATGGCTAGAAAATCTGGCAATTGCTAAGTTAGATAATAAAGATGGCGATCCCGATGTAACAAACAAATCGAGCGTGCTCTACCTTGAATTATATGTGTTCGTGACTTAGTGGTTGTTTACGTAAATAAGAATAATTCTTAACCACAAAGCATCACTACATGGTGTCAGAATAAAACTTGTCTCTCGGGATCTATTCACTTAAGTTAAAAGAGGTCTTGTGATGGCTTTCAAACCACCAACACCATTCAACTTTCACGAGCCAGCGGAATGGTCAGCTTGGCGCTCGAGATTTGGACATTTTAGACTTGCGTCTAAACTATCTAAAGAAGAACAAGAGGTACAAGTAAGTGCTTTACTGTACTCTATGGGTCCCGAAGCAGAGAGGATCTACAGCACATTTGAGCTGGCAGAAGGTGATAGGACATTTGACACAGTTCTATCCAAATTTGATGAACATTTTATCCCTCAGAGGAATATTATTCATCTCAGAGCACAGTTCCATCGTAGAGAGCAGCAATCCAAAGAAACTATTGAAGAATATATAAGAGCTCTATATGAACTTTCGGAGCATGCAAACTTCCCAAACAAAGAAGACTGCATAAGGGATCGACTTGTACTCGGAGTGAGGGACAAAGAACTCTCGGAGAAGTTGCAGTTAAAGGCAGATCTGAGTCTTAAAGAGGCAATCACAACTGCAAGGCAGTACGAAACTGTCAAACACGAATTAAGTGACCAGAGAGATCAGGCTCAACCTGCTGACTTGAACAGAGTCCAGAGAAACAAGCCTACTAGCTACAATAGACCTGGCTCGAGCTCGTATCCAAACACCAAAAGCAACACAAGAAGCACATCACAACATGGCGGATCACAGCAGAGGACGACCTGTGGTAAATGTGGTAAGAATCACCACTACAGAAAGTGCCCAGCTTTCGGAAAAGAATGTCACAAATGTGGCAGGCGAAACCATTTCGCCAAATTATGTAGATCAAAAACAAGAGCCAGGGCAGATCAGATACAAGAAGAGTTTGGATATCAAGAAGGAACAAGAGAAGTGAACGTAGACAATACTGAGTTCTTCATTCGACTCCATCACAGACACAACTTCAGCTCCATGGAGAGTTGATCTAAAATTAGAAGGATCGACTGTGAGCTTTAAGATTGACACAGGCGCTGACGTCAACGTGTTAAGCAAATCATCCTGGAAATCACTGCCCCTAAAGCCAAGACTCCATCCGGCGAGAAATGTTCATTTGTCAAGTCCTGGGGGAAAGCTGGATATCAAAGGAAAATTTATATCCAAGATCAACAAACAGACGGCAACGTTCTATGTTGTGAACAACGATGTTGAATGTCTTCTCAGCAGAGACACATCAACTGCGTAAGGTCTGGTAAAAAGGCTACACAATATCAATGCATTCAGTGCAGTGAAGTGCCAACCAGTAAAGATCAAATTGAAAGAAGGCACTACACCTTACAGCCTAGCGACTTCCAGACGAGTTCCAATCTCTCTACAAGAGAGAGTGAAGAAAGAACTACAAAGAATGAAAGACCTTGATGTCATCGAAGACATAACTGAACCAACAGATTGGGTCTCACCTATGGTTCCAGTGGTGAAGAAAAATGGTGACATACGCATTTGTGTCGATTTGAAAAAGCTAAACAAGGCAGTGCAAAGAGAAAGATATGTAATTCCTTCTTTTGAAGAGATAGTCCACAAGCTGAAAGGTTCAACAATATTTTCAAAGCTTGATGCACAATCAGGATTTTGGCAGATTCCTTTGGATCCAGAAACAGCTAAGCTCACCACCTTCATAACGCCCTTTGGGAGATACTTCATGAAAAGACTTCCATTTGGTATCAGCTCTGCCCCTGAAATTTTCATGAGAATTGTGTCAGGAATTTTGGAAGGAATTGACGGAGTGGTATGCTACTTTGACGATATACTCTGTCACTCAAAATCACCAGAGGACCATGAAAAGCTCTTAGAATTGGTACACAAGAGACTGAAGGATGCAAGCCTTCAGTTGAACACTGCAAAGTGCGAGTACAAAAAGTCAGAAATCACATTTCTGGGTCACATTGTCTCAGCAGAAGGATGCCGCCCAGATCCCATGAAAATCGAAGCCATTCAAGGTTTGCCAGCACCATCTGATGTATCTGCACTCAGACGCTATCTAGGCATGGTAAACTATCTAGGGAAATACCTACCTCATCTTTCGACAATTTTGAGGCCTCTAAATGAACTTCTGTCCAAGGACACAGCTTGGATGTGGGGACCTCCACAGAGAACAGCCTTCAACAAACTCAAAGAACTGCTCATCAAACCACCAGTTTTGGCTTACTTCGACCCAAAGAAGCCGACGGTCGTGGAAGCTGATAGCTCATCCTATGGGCTTGGAGGTTGTCTCCTACAAGAACATGAGGAGGGACTTAGACCTGTCGCCTTTTGCTCTAGGTCATTATCCAACACAGAGCAGCGTTACGCTCAGATCGAGAAGGAATGTCTTGCCTCAGTATGGGCCTGTGAGCGTTTAGACAGATATCTCATGGGACTAGACAGCTTCACACTCTACAGTGATCACAAGCCACTGATTCCACTTATCAATTCAAAAGACTTGTCGGAAACTCCACTCAGATGTCAAAGGATGCTGATTCGCCTGCTGCGATACAAGCCTGTTGCAATACACCAGCCAGGCAAGATGATGGTCACGTCAGACACACTGTCTCGCAGCCCCGCCGCCTGTTCTCAGGAAACTTCCAATCTTCATGAAGACGTACGCTTCCATGTGTCGATGGTAACCTCGTCGTGGCCAGTTTCGGATGGAAAACTGAGACAACTTAAAGAAGAGACACAGCAAGATGTGAGCCTGAGAACAGCCATCAACTACACTGTGATGGGATGGCCTACGTACAAACAAGATGTCATGCTAGCGGCAAGAGACCTCTTTGACTTTAGAAATGAACTAAGTCTTTATGATGGACTTTTGCTAAGGGGAGACAAAATTGTCATTCCATACTCCATGAGAAAAGAAATATTGGACCGTATACACGATGGACACCTTGGCATTACCAAATGCAGAGAACGTGCAAACCAAGGTGTGTGGTGGCCTGGACTTTCCAAACAAATTCAAGATCGTGTGGCGATGTGTAAATTATGCATGCAGAAGAAGCCTGCACAACAAAGTGAGCCTCTGCTCCCTTCAACACTGCCTGATCGTCCGTTCCAGAGAATAGGAGTAGACCTATGCGAGTTAAAAGGAAAGCACTTTCTAGTCTCAGTCGACTACTTTTCAAGATATATTGACATTTTACCTCTCCAGTCCCTAACATCAAGTGCAGTCATAAATAAGATGAAGCAAATATTCTCACAACATGGCATTGCGGAGACTGTAATATCCGACAATGGCCCTCAATTTGCGGCTAAAGAATTCCAACAGTTTGCCGAGGAATGGAACTTCCACCACGCCACAAGCAGCCCTCACTATCCCCAGGCAAACGGGGAGGCGGAAAGAGCCGTGCGATCAGCCAAAGAATTTCTACGCCAAAATGACCCACACTTGGCATTGCTCACTTACCGAGCTACTCCACTTCCTGCACTAGGAGTGAGTCCCGCAGAACTCGCCTATGGTCGTCGACTACGAACAACCTTGCCAGCTGTCCCACAAACGCTTTCACCTCGCCCTGTAAACCACGATCTCATCCGAAACCGCGACATGGCAAACAAAGTGTTACAGAAGAAATACTTCGACAGAAAAACATGTCACCTGCCAGATCTCTAGCCTGGCGATCAAGTCCTCCTGAAGAAAGGAGAAGGTGAAAAAGGTTGGAGCCAGCCAGGCGAAGTTGTAGGACAATGTGCACCTCGCTCCTACATCATAAGTACTCCTGATGGACAGCTGAGACGCAACAGAAAACACCTCATGCTGCAGAAGACTCCGCACAGAGAACCATCCAGAGGGTGGACTTCAGACAGCACCTGTACCGCAAGAACCTGCTCCACCAATACCGTGGCCGGTGCAGAGTCCACGAAAGATTCCTGTGATTCGACCAGCCTTGCCTGTTGAGCCTTCTCATCAGCCCCAGCCGTCTTCATCGTCACCAGTGTCTACGAAGATGCCAGCTGAGAAGTCAACTCAACCATATTGTACCAGATCTGGTAGGGCTGTCGTTAAGCCTATCAGATATCAGTGATTGTGTTAACCTCCTCGTCGTGAAGACTTGGGGTAGGTTGCCCAGGCAACTGTTAGGTTGTGTGTTTCTGAGCTCGAGGATAGAGAGCTCCCAAGAAATGTGTAATTCTTAAGCTCGAGGATAGAGCGTTTTCAAGTTATATCTAATTAATAAGTTTGTTACAGTTAGTTATCTTAAAAGTCTCACCACTAGCAGAATACGTAATTGTCGTCATTTTGGTTCGAGGACAGAACTTGCATCGGGTCTTAATCTATCTTATACTTCTGCAAAAACTGATACCGGTACACTGTGTCAAGAACAATCAAAATGTTTCTTAATTAATACGCCTACATGATTAACATTTTCTCAAGACTAGAGCCTCCTGATTCTAATGATATTAATTTTCTTTCAAGACATTTGGCTTCATGTTTTAGGGAATAATTTACTAAGAACCTTGGACACTCTTAGCTATAAATGACAATTATATTCCTAAGCATAGCAATTCAGATGTTACTCAAACACTATATTATAAATGTTATGGTATCTTCTGATCTAAAGTACATGTATGTAATTATAAGAAACAGTAAACAATAATGGCTTTAAGTTAAATTTAACGATACGGATCATAGAATCTAGTAAAAATAATTGGCTGTAAACTAAGGTATTTAATCGGCACACATACTGTATGCAATGCATTAATGTTACATTATTTCCTTGTTCATGTAGATATGGGTTCAAAGATTAAAGGGGAAGGTGTAGCGGTATGGCCTCTCTGGCATGTAATGTTTACCTTAATTAGCATTGAATCCTGGCATGGCTAGAAAATCTGGCAATTGCTAAGTTAGATAATAAAGATGGCGATCCCGATGTAACAAACAAATCGAGCGTGCTCTACCTTGAATTATATGTGTTCGTGACTTTGTGGTTGTTTACGTAAATAAGAATAAGTCTTAACCACAAAGCATCACTACATGGACTGCGTATATGTTGTGGATGTTGTCACCTTCAAGGCCTACAAGGCCTGGTGAGCGGGGAGGGATAGTGAGGTAAGGAGGGGAGGGGTAGTGAGGTAGGAGGGGAGAAAAGCAGCTGAGCTTTGATGAGCCACCCTGTTAGCAACCACTAAGAGAGATGTAGACATGCCTGACTCTATCGCTCTCTCTCTCCACCTCTCTTACTTTCTCTTAGCCAATGTCTTTTTCTTTAAGCCTATTTATCCGCCCGTCAGCCTCTCTCTCTCTCTCTCTCTCTCTCTCTCTCTCTCTCTCTCTCTCTCTCTCTCTCTCTCTCTCCCCCCCTCTCTCTCTCTATCTCACTCTCTCTCTCACCCTCTCTCTTGATATTTCTTATTACCTTTTTTCCTTTTTGTCCATATCGCTCTTTTTATTTATTTTATTTTATTTTTTTCCTCCTCTTTCTTTTTTCTCAATGTCTAACAACTATTACTTTGTTGTCTCTGTCTCTATCTCTATTTCTATAATTTGCAACTATCTATACATCTACAATTTTGTACTTAACCTATCTATCTATTTATCTACCTGTTCAACAAATTCTACAAATACAACCTCTTAGTCTATTCAAGCCAGCATGAAAGTCACTTTTCCTGAAGCATCTATCTTTTAGTATAATTTGGATGGCTCCTTGGTTAAGTGCCTGGTCTTGTCTCGGCAAGGTGATGGGTGCCGCATCGAGTTGCAGGTTCGATCCCTGTCCATTCCATCTGTCCTTACGTTTTCACGCCTTTCGTCATATTTGTCAGTCTCGAGCTAGATCTAGGTTTGTAGTTGATTTTTCTATACAATTTATTCTAATATTTGTGCCAATCTACCTACATTTAATTCAACTTAATAAAAAGCATGTTTCCGCTTTGAACTATCACATGAAGTCTTTTTGTGTGCCCTGACAAAACTATATAACAACTGTCAGCTTGATCTTGGTGAAAAAGTCTCTACTGACATAGAAAGATTGTGGGTCAGAAAACAGAACAAAGAGAATTGCTTGTGAATGAAATCTAAGTCAAAACTTGATAAAGACATAGAAAGATTGTGGGTCAGAAAACAGAACAAAGAGAATTGCTTGTGAATGAAATCTAAGTCAAAACTTGATAAAGACATAGAAAGATTGTGGGTCAGAAAACAGAACAAAGAGAATTGCTTGTGAATGAAATCTAAGTCAAAACTTGATAAAAATAATCAAAAGATTTTGTTACGACAGGCAAACAGCGAGGAATTAAGAGTGAGGTGAGCTTGTCATAGTTACATGATCAAACTGAAACTCGTCGAAGAATTCTTTGGACAGAGAGAGAGAGAGAGAGAGAGAGAGAGAGAGAGAGAGAGAGAGAGAGAGAGATAGAGAGAGATAGAGAGAGAGAGAAAGAGAAAGAGAAAGAAAGAGAGCAAGAGAGAGCTGTGTAAAGAGAAAAAATAGAGTGAGAGACACAGGAACAGGTTAAGGACGAGAGAAATTAAAAAGAATAAAAGAAATAGAAAGAGACAGAAAGAGACAGAAAGAGACAGAGAGAGAGAGAGAGAGAGAGAGAGAGAGAGAGAGAGAGAGAGAGAGAGAGAGAGAGAGAGAGAGAGAGAGAGAGAGAGAGAAAGAGGGAGGGAGAAAGAGAGAATTACGTACCTTAAGTATATAGCACTCAATACTTTACTGCATTTTGAATTTTCTTTCACACCCCTTTCATAAAAAAACAAAAAGTTTTATTCTCTGGTACTAACTGATTTCAGCCGTCCTGGACCATCTCTCAAAGCTCTCAAAACAGCCCCAGAACTGTCTTAACACTCGAAATTTGATGTATAGTTTGTTTAAATGACTGTCTTAACAACTGAAGTTTGATGAATAGTTTGCTTGAAGAATTGTCTTAACACCCGAAGTTTGTTGAATTGTTTGTTTGAAGAACTGTCTTAACACCCGAAGTTTGTTGAATAGTTTGTTTGAAGAACTGTCTTAACACCCGATGTTTGATGAATAGTTTGTTTGAATGACTGTCTCCACACCAAATGTTTGATGAATAGTTTGTTTGAATAACTGTCTTAACACCCGATGTTTGATGAATAGTTTGTTTGAATGACTGTCTTAACACCCAATGTTTGATGAATAGTTTGTTTGAATAACTGTCTTAACACCCGAAGTTTGATCAAAAGTTTGTTTGAATGACTTTAAACCTGAGGAGTTGTGACAGTTAGGATCTTTTTTATAATGTAAAATTTTACCATAAGAAAGCCTGTGTCCAATTAGAAAAAAAAACAAAAAACATTCATACGAAAATAAAAATATTGTTGCATGGCAACGGCACCATCGTGGATTTTTTTGATTCTTATTTAATTCGCAAAGGATCCTGCAGTTTTCAATGAAATGATCTAAAATATTTAAACTATTGAAAGCTTTAAGTCTGCTTTAGAACATTTTAATACTAGAATTTTTAATGTTTGTTGCAAAATCACGGGATAATACCCATTTTTAAAAATGTACTAGTTTTGGCCCTTTTAAAAAAATCCATATTACGATAACTCCAGGGCAAAAAATGTTTTAAAAATCCTGGCCACCTCATGTTGTGTGTATGGGCAATGCAACGAATTGTGAAAATTTCCAAGAAAATCCATGCAAAACTGTAGAAGGAAAAACAAAAACTCAAAAATGCTACTTTGAAAAAAAAAAAACCAACATGATGTTTGTAAGAAATAAAAATGGAAGGAAAAAAAGGTGGGAAAATAGAGGACCTAGCAGAGGAGCATGAACCCACTGCTCACACTGGTGGGTGGGGCTAAAAATCCCTCTAAAAAACATTCAGACAACTGGCGAATTTTCTTAAAAAAAATAACAAAAAACGTTGACTTATTAATTAGCTGTGATTGAAAAGAATTATAACTTGTTTAAGTTATGACTTATCAATACAGTTTCGTCACATACATGGTGAAACTTTTTTTCAGGGCAGGAAAATGATAAAATGATATTCAGTTTGATTGGGAAAAAATTCCTTTTCAACTCTAAAATATTTTTATTCTTAATTAACTGAAAATCATTTTGCGAAATTTCAAATTGACAATAATTAGAGCCTAGATTTTAGATTTTTGTAGATTTAATCAAGTTATAGACTGTTTTATTTCCTTTTTCTTATCAATATTTTCCTCTTTCTGTATTGTTTTTCGTCGGCTTAAGAATCATTATGTAACTCTAGTTTTCCCCATCAATTTTAAGAGTTTTTTACGTGTTGCATTTTTTCACATTCAACGTTCTTCACACCTATTTAAAAATCTAGCTCAAATCATAAACTTTGCCAGTCCCCTACTAGTTGATCAAAGATCACGACTGAATTTGACCAAGCGCGGGCAAACTGAAAGAAGATCCTACGAGACAAACTTAGTGACGTAACTTTTGCTGTTCCAGTGTATGCCCAGTCGTTATTCCACTCTGTGACAACTGGCACTATAAGAGAGAGAGAGAGAGAGAGAGAGAGAGAGAGAGAGAGAGAGAGAGAGAGAGAGAGAGAGAGAGAGAGAGAGAGAGAGAGAGAGAGAGAGAGAGAGAGAGAGAGAGAGAGAGAGAGAGAGAGAGAGACGCCGTGGTTTTTCCCCCCACACTCTTTGCGCGAAGCTCATGGCGACACGCCTTTACTGTGGAATTTTGCCCACTAAGAGATATGACGTAAAAAATGCCAAGCACTGACTTACAAAATTTGTTTCAAATTGTAGGTTTGGTGAAGTACATTTTGTAAAACATCTCAATGATTCAGAGTATCATTATCGATTGAGGTGCACCCTGAGCTAAAAATAATTATAAGGCTTAGGGGATAACAACTTCCCGCTTCCTTCTTTCTTGCTATTAGTCAGATATTATAATTTGTCTTTACCATCAAAGCACAAACACAAAATCAAACCACACAATATCATTTTGTTATTGTAGAGCATATAAAAACAACAACAACAACAACAACATCAACAACAACAACAACAACAACAAAAACCAACAAAAAACCAACAAACATATAAACAAAAAAAAAAAAAAAATAAAACAAAGAAATTTCAATTCACAGACGAAACTTCATAATTATATTGCTCTAACTTCTTTTCAAAATGTAAGGCATAATTATATATTTATGAAAATTTATTCAAAGTAAAATGAATACACTTTCGCAAATAGAGTTGATCTAATCTAAGCAGTTAAAAAAACTACATTTAAATCTACATTTAGTTATCACAATAAGCATGAATTAGCTAAAGAAATCAAGTTGCGACTGATTATACCTTTAGTAGATTTTTAGGTCCTATGAAAACATATAGCATAGTTCTCGCTTCTTATTTTTTACTTCAGTTTAGCTGCCTAATCTGATCTTGATCTAACTTGATCTTGCTTTAAATCCTTTACAAGTCTAAATCTTGAATCAATGTTCAAATTCTAGTTCTAGATTAGTGCAAATTGTAATAAAAAATAATGAAGGATAAGTTTATCTGATAAGTCTAGATTTTATTTTGTAAACAATAGATTCATTGCATCAATTAGGAGTTATCAAAACTCGTTGATGAAAAAATCTATAAAAATAAAAAGAACAACAATTATTTTTTTTGGAATATTGCCTTATCTTTTTTACAGAAATGCCTTTAATATAATCTGCAAATAGGCCAATTTGATGGTTTAATTTTCAATTTTTACAAATACAATAAACTCTGCTGCAAACCCAGAAGTGAAAAAGGCGAGTGTGTCTTATGTTAATATCTTCACAGGACAAATTCCATACTACTTCTAAGATATATTCAAGCTCAAAGACTGATACCAATTTGGATTATTAAGAGTTTAATAGAAACATTGAAATTGTCTTTAAAGCTAGTATAAAATAACTGTTTCAGGGAAAGCATGGCTCTTGCGTTAAAAAAAAAGAATTAGTTTGGATAAAGAAAATAAATTTGACTTTATTAGCGACATCACAATAAACTTCTTTTTACTGAGAGAACATAAAAAATTTGAATTGATACAAAGAATCTTAGAATGCACATAAAACTCATGATGTATTGAATGGGCTGTTACAACAGTTTCCCAGATAAAAAATACAAAAAGCTATATTTTGATTAAGAAATGAGACATTTATTCTTGAATTTGAATTACATATCAGCAATTTTATGTAAAGAAATGATCGAGTATTGGATTTACTTGATCATCGAGAGATTATGTGCCTATTAAAACGCTCTTCAAAACCTCCCTATATTTTGTGCTCACGATATAGTATACGAATATGTTGAAAGCTGAGGAGATGCTTTGGAACATGTAATTGAACGTGAAAATTGTATGGACAAGCCAGCCATAGTATGGATCCCAAAGGGTGAATCTGGGGTAAATTATTGTGGATATAAAATATGCGACAAATGGCGTGAAACAAACAATAAACATGACGCAAATCCAAAGGACGGACAAGACGACTTTTCTTTCCTTGGCCCCTGAAGTTTTTGTAGACTGTGTGGATGTGGCAGTCCTCCACTCTAGAGACTGTCTGAGGCGGATGACCATGAAGCTCGTGAACAACAGGACTAGGACGAAGCAGACAAACACCGGAATGGACACAAAGCATAACATCAAAAACAGTCTGGTTCTGTTCGACTTGTTGTGCGGTGGATGGACCAGGATTTGCATAAGAACTCCAAACGCTGCCTGGTAGACAACCATTCCAGAGATAAGAAACAGGATTCGCTTGCGGGTAACTATTGTCTTCACCTGTAGGAGAAAAAAAAAGCTGAACTTCTTCACCCTTCAACACATTGCATCTGAGAAACTATAGGGAACAATTACTTTATGTGCATTATTTACTTCGATGTCATCTCAAATCACACTTATTTGAAATTATAAAAGGTAAAAAAATTGTTGAACAATGGACCTGCTATTCTAGCATTTTTTAAACAAACACTCAAACTATATTTTAGACTTCTACTGATTTCAAAATGTTTTAGGGAAAAATTTTTTCGCATGATTTAGCTTTACTACACTTCGTTCCATGAAATTGTTCTTGATGTTAGGACTCTTCCACAATACTACCTTTTAACTGATGCGTGTTCTTAATTGTGTGATGGGCGATGTTTTAAGAACAATTAGCAAAAACAGTAGTATTAAGGAAAAGTCCAAATCCAGAACCCAAGTTGTGGTTTTTCTTCTTCATTTGTTAGAGTGACGTCAATCAACGGAACATTAATACACAGTTACCCCGCATAACATCATGGGTCACCTGTTATGGTATCGAGATGAATAGATGTATCATAGCAGTGACTTTTCTCTTCTCCAACAGGATCATGACGTACACTCATCACCATTAGATTTTGACACTTCCTACAGTAACTCTTTAAACATGCTGAGACGCGGAGAAGGTTAGATACGTCCTCTACAAGTCTTTTATCATTTAACTGCTGGGTTACGGGGACAACCACTTTTCTCCCTGCCAATATTTTAAGATATACTTTTTCAACCAAATTCTCATTTTTCTCTCCTAGTTTCGTGTACTGTATTTGGAAATTGTGTTGATCTTGCTATATTGTGCCCAAAACCATCCCAGCTTGCTCTTTTCACTGCATGGCAGGAAAAAGAAACGTGGACACTGTGCAGGTGTTTATTGTGCAGAGTTATTTGAAATTTCATTCTTTTCCATGCATCCTCATTTAGAATGGGACAGTGAGGGCAAAATTCTTCAGAAGTTCTTTTCATAAATACTTTTTTTTAGCTTGTATTCTTCTCTCTATCATTGCTGCAGAGGTCCATGCTTCAAAAGTAAACGTGCCGCATACATAAGTGCAATCTTCAAACTGAATTCAATGTCCTGATCTTTAATGTAGAAAATAATGAGTCAAATAACGACTGAGTCTAGGTAAGACGGAGCTGGAATTAAGGATATAAAGATGCAAGGTCTTTAGAAATGGTTTTGGTTAATTGTAGATGGAATTTCTCGATTTATCTTCTATTCATCACCTGTGCTCCTAAAAAGTGAAATCTCTAAATACCATCAGTTTTTGGTTTTGTCAGAGGTGATTCCTTCGATTTTCTTAATCATCAGCTTCGCCTTTTCTCTCCTAATCTCAATGCCATAAGTTATTGTTGGTTTATGTAGCTTTTTTTTTTTCCTTGAGGCACACACAGAAATTACGAGTAGCTGCAAAGCGTAAATTTGTAATAGCTGTGCACGAAACAATATTTGTTCCTCCATTCTCTCCAAAACGCCAAACCATGGCGAGAGCATACAAAGTCTAAAGTCAAGTTTTGTTTATCAAATCTCATACTCTGCTATCTCAATGAAATGCTACGTTGGTACTTAGATCTGAGTTAATAAGTAGGTCCCTATGTGTGAATATGGATTAAAAAAAACCCATGGAATTTGAATTGAATTAGCTTCCAAATGCACGTATCTGTCAATGCATGTCTATCTACCTTAAAAATATCACAACACAAAATTATCTGTGAATAATAAAAATGCACATCTCCAATATACACACACACACACATTTAAAAAATAGATCAACATACCTTTAATGGCATCACAATACACAAACACCTCTCTGCAGACAGTAAGACAATAATCCAGGCGCCAAGCCCCATGCATGGGAACATGACCACTGAGACATGGAAACCGAGTTCAATGATGGCCGCTCCATACGGCGAGATATCTGAGAGGCGGGCGACCGTAGACAGGCAGGAACATACAGACACCAGCCAGTCCACTATTCCCAGGGCCAAAAAACTAATGTTGGTTGTCTCCCTTAAGCCCAGCTTTAGATACACGATGATGTTAAGACTGTTGCTGAAGACACCGAAGATAGAAATACTGCCAGTAAGGCAAAACCCATTAATCAGAAGGAAGACTTTGTATGTGTTGAAGCTTACAAACTGTGTGGTGTTTCCCAGTTGGTCTGTCTCGTTGAGGACAACGAAAGAGTCGTTCGCATCAGCCTGTTGCAGTGTGATGTCCATCGTGGTCATTGAACGTCCAGTTTGTTAAATTTTTAAAACTTGTGTGTAACAGGTTATTTGTGAATGCCAGATCGCATTAAAGAAGATTCATCAAGTTTTGTGAGTCTTGGTGTAGACCTTACACGACCTAAAAGAGATAAAACTCAGTGTTTAGGTGGCGTAATTACGCCTCTACGCTTAATACATTGTGGATTTTAATTTTTAATCACTGTGTGATTTCCAATTAGGTCCATTTCTACAAAGAAGTCAGATTTTACTAACATTGTACCTATCTTATAAAAATCACGATAGTTACGTACGTCATAATTGAACAGTACAAATCGCACATTTGATGTACCATGAAGGACCTTAATGTCCGTAGATGTAGAAGTGAGATAAATTTAAAATTAAATAGACTCTCTTTGGTAAAAATAGAGTAAATAAAAACTCAATAGGCCATGATTATCTAATTGTCCGTTAAGATGTTAAAAACCGTAATACTTTCTGCCATTGTTTATTTAGATCTCGTAACTACCACCTGAAGAATGTCAATCTTTTTATATGTTTTGAAACCAACAAATGTATTGAACACAGCTAGCGTTCAGGTTTCTTGTGGTTTTAGCGCATGTAAAGGGAAAGACGTTATTTAATCCCAAAACACACATAAAATGTTGACATATCGTCGATTAAAGACCACGATATCTCAGCGAATTAATAAAAGAGAGAAAGAATGAAAAGCTAATACTGCAAGCATCGTCAGTTTCAATTTTGTATTATTGGAGCAAATCGGGTCTAAATACTCGTATTTATATTTCCTAGGATGGGAAGGACATGTCCAATATAAAGGAAAATTATAAATCTATATCTTGTCTTTTTGAGGGGCCAAAAACACAAAAAAAAAACCCAACCAAACAAAAAGAACAAAACAAAACGAAACAAAAAACTGCCTTGTAAAATATTCATTAAAAAGAAAAGAGGCTGACCCTCTCTGAAAGAAAATAACTGATATGATTAATGTGTAGATTTCCTTTAGACCTATAGTTTTTGTTCTGAAAAAAACAAAAAAACAAAAACCCACCACGAAACATTGCTTTCATGATAAAGCAGTGCGCATAACTATAGACTTGACATGAAATAATGAATATAGTCGATATTGGGAACAAAATCTGACACTTTCAGCAATTGTTCCATGGAGTGCTTGACATCTACTCTTCTGATTGCCGATAATAACTAAAGGAATTGATAGAAATTATATCATACAAGCTGAAAACCCCGTTCTATAAAGGGGAATCTGGTGACAATTTCCCGAGGCTGGAGTGCCTGTGAGTATTTAAAGAGGTTTATAAATGGTCTTGATAATTATCCCCCCTTTTACTTACATGATCCAGATAAAATCATATGCCAGCACCTATCCATCTTTACCCAGAATCTACATATCTCAATAATTCTAATTCTAAAGACAAAATTTAGATATAGAACTTAATTCCTTTTGGAATAAAAGAAGTCGAATTAATATTCTGTTCTTTCCCAATTTGTTATTTAGATCCCTTAAACCTTAATAAATTAGAAAGCTCATAATTTTTGGTTTAGGTGCACAAAGTGCATTCCTTGTGGAAATTCTTAGCCGCGAGGTTATTTAAACCTAGATCTAGACCTCAAGTCAATTGATAAAGACTTCCGTTGTTAAAAAATAACAAAATGGAGTGCGAAATTAGTGATCGTAAGTTAATCTATATCGACGACAAAAAGCATTTTGGGGAAAACGAGATCAGTTTGCGTTGATTTTTTTATGAATTAGAACCTAGCCACATGAATGCTGTAGATGCCTTGGAAGTTTCAAAGATGTGGGTTGGTTAATAACGGAGGAGTTCGCGAACAAAGCCTCACAATATATATATATATATATATATATTTATTTATATATATAGATTACATGTATGGCTCCGTGAATCATGTAACTGGAATCAAGAAAGTTATGAATCATAGGGGTATGACTCACAGACGAGGAACAGGAAATGTGTTCTTAGATACTTGCAAAAGTCGATAAGTTTTATTTCTTACATTTATAACACCTGATATACTTACAGTAATATATAACGGCACCAAGCGACTAAGCCTCAGACTAGACTATTTTGTAGAACTATTATAGGAAAGCGTCTATTTCTCTATGTTTTAACTTTTCTTTTATATAATCTTATCAAAGAGAACTGGATGTAATATATTTTTTTTTGCAAGTGTCCTTCGCGCATATTACAGAATTAACCTGATATAAATGAATCTTTGAGTTTTCCTCTGCCAAATTTTGTTAAAGAAATCATTTGATTAATAGATCTTTGCGGTATCCCAGTACCTGCATGTTACCAATCGAATCTCTTCTGTGTTATGGTTATTTTGATTAAAATACTCATTGGTCTGCCAAGGGTTGATCAAGGCTTGACATTGAATTTAAATTATTCAACTGCAAATTAATAATTACAGATGTTGAAGTTTCAAACGGTCATTTTAAGGCTGCAAATGTAAATTAACAAGATTTATAAGTCACCTATGAAAATAAAACCATCAGTTTATAAAACTGCTCTTAAGATGAAGCACTGCAAATCAAGGTGATCTTTATCTATGATGAGCTTTGTTATGTTACAGTGTTGTTGTTGGAATTTAACAT
>JAWDGP010007597.1:0-40000 GCA_033675545.1 Elysia crispata
GGCAGGAAGAAGGAGAAAGAGAAAAAAGAAATAGCGACACAGTCATAGAGTAAAAGGTAACGTATTGACATTAAAGAAAGACACACAAAGTATATATAAAGTTAGACAAGAGAGGCAAAAATGATAGAAAGAGCAAAAGACATAGAGAGTGGGAGACTAGAGACAGAAAAAAGGAAAAGCGACACACGGATATAGAGGAAGATTTGAGTAATAATGAAGAAGACACAGACATAAAGTTTTAAAAAATGTATCGAAAGTGACAGAAGAGTAGCAAATAAAAAGGAGAGTATGAGGGAGATTGAGAGAAAAAGCGGAAGAGTAAAAAAGGAACAGTTAAATAGACAAGAAAGAAAAGCGACACATTATTAAAGATAAAGAGTTAACAATAAACTGATATAGACACAGGACTATAGAGAAACATCTATAGAAAGAGAAAGAAAAAGAAAGAGAAAGAGAGGTGAGAAGAGACTGAGAGAAAGAGAGACAAAGAGAGAGAGAGTGAGGAAAAATAAAGAAAAATAAAGAGAACAAAGAAATAGCGTCACAGTGAGAGAAAATAATAACAGTGTGTAATGTACTTACATAGACATAGCTATAAAGATAAAATTGGATTTGAAAACGAGAAAGATCCAGAAAAAGAAGAAAGAAAATGGGATAACAATTAGAAAAATTATCTGAAGTGGGGGAAGCGCCGAACAAAAAAAACGGGATAGAGGGAGAGATAGAGAGAGTGGACGACAAGGAACAAGAGAGAAAGAAAACAAAGATATAGAAAAATACAGTTAGAAGAAAGAATCAGTAATATACTCACATAGACAGAGAGATAAAGATGTGAAATATATGGAAAGTGAGAGAAAAGAGGGAAAGAAGAAAAAGAGAGAGAAAATGGGAGAAAGGGAGAGCATGAGAGTGAAAAGAAAGAAAGAGACAGAGGAAGAACGAGAAAGAAAAAAAAAGCGGCACTCTGAGAGAAAAATATAAACATAAAAAAGACAATAAATCATCTAAGTGAGAGAAGAGAAGTAAACAAGAGAATGAGAGTGAGAGAATCAGAGAGACAAAGATAGAAAGAGAGATAGTTGCTGGTGATAATTTTTATGTTATTGTTGTTGTCCTATACAAATCGAAGCATCATGGCTGCTATTTGCTGATTCCTATTTTGCTCCGAACAGGTATCTGAAAAAAGGGATACCTTTCTCTCTCTCTCTCTCTCTCTCTCTCTCTCTCTCTCTCTCCCTCTCTCTCCCTCTCCCTCGCTCCCTCTCTCTATGTCACTCTCTCTGTCTCTCTCTCTGTCACTCTCTCTCTCTGTCTCTCTCTGTCTCTTTCTATCTATCTTTCTTTTCGCCTCTTCTCTCATTTTTAACTATTTTTTATATCTTTCTGTCCGTTTCTAAATCAGTATATTACTCAGCCTTCCTCTGTATTTGTGTGTAACTATTTCTTCCATCTCTTTCTGGAGAGAGAGAGAGAGAGAGAGAAAGAGAAAGAGAAAGAAAGAGAGACAGAGAGAAAGAGAGAGAGAGAGAAAGAGAGAGAGGGAGAGAGAGAAAAAGAGAGAGAAAGAGACCGAGAGAAAGAGAGAGAGAGAGAAAAAAAGAGAGAAAGAGAGAGAGAGAAAGTGAATGATAGGCCTGATAATTTGGGCAAAGAGAAAGAGGGGAAAAATACCATGAAAGGAATAAAGAGTTTAAAAGAGATGAGAGGAGGAGAGCATAAAATTGAATAAGGAGATTTGAAAAAGGATAGAGGGAGAGAGAGAGGGGGGAGGGAGAGAGAAAGACAGACAGCTAGACAGAGAGAACGAGAGAGAGAGAGAGAGAGAAAGAGAGGGGTGGGGAATAAATAGACACATACACCGAATTATGAAGCGGTTTTAAGACAGGTATATAGATCGAAATGTGTGTGTGTATATATATAAAAGATATAGTTCGGTTGAATTCATAAAGTGGAATTAGATTCAGGATGGACAATTTTAGGCATTTAAAGGAGCTTTCGAGGGAAGGTGGAAGAAAAATGGGGATTGTAGAGTGGAAAATATGGTGAATTTCTTTTGATATAAATAAAGAAAAAATCAATTATTGTGAAAAAGACTGAGAGATGATGTAAAAGACGAGTAAGGAATCATGGAGAGAAAAATAATTGTAGGTTGAGGTAGATATGGAGAATTGAGGAGTAGGACAGATAGGGAGAGCGTGATGCTAATGGTCCCATATCTAGATTATCTATTATTATGTTTGCGGGTCATTTTTACTCACGTGTTTCTTCGAATTGGTTTAGTTGGGGTCTTTTTATTTCCCTTCCTGTTTTTTTTTCTTCTTCTTCTTCTTCATTTATATAGTGATGTTCCTGTTTCTAAATGTTGCAGCTTAAATTCTGTGCAAACGTTTGGGATGTAAAAAATGTCCTGGGTTCTTCTTGTACATTTAAATTTGTTTTGGTTTACAGGTGTGGCTTGCGTTTTCATCATCTGTTTTGATCTCCGCTGCGTCTAGTTCTAGAATTTCTGTTATGTTTTGAGTTCTCTTGAATCTTTGTCTTGCTCGTCATGTTCTGTATTATGTATTGAATCTCCACAACCCCCAACCCTGCCCTCCACCACCCCACCCCCCACCCCCCCTTTTTCATATCGCTGGTTCTTTTCTTGTGTTGATTTTCTGTAAATTGTATATTTCTTTCAAATATTCTGTTTGTTTCTTGGATCGCTTTTACGGCGCATACGAGTTAATTATTGTCCACCGCTCGTGTTTTTCTCCAACAATTGTTGTATAGCATGTCCTCCCTTGGCTGTCCACTTCTTCATTCTCCATTTTATATTTGTTGCTGCTCAAAAGTGTTGCCGTTCCCCCACTAAATTGGCTTCTATTAGCAAAATGTCCACTTTTCAGTCCTAAATTTTAAAAAAATTGTTTGCATTCATATTTAGATGTGAGGTATGTTTCTTGTAGCAGAATTACGTCTTATATTATTTGAATGATTAGTTTTTCTTTTTTCTTTACCCCTCTGGTGTCCAGTGATAGTAACTTGACCATTGTCTTTCTTTAGTACTGGATTGTTGTTCTTTTCTTTCAGTTCTTTAGTTTTGAGCGTTATCTGGTCCTCTGACCTGGTTTCTCGTCCTGTGCTTAATATCCCCCCTCTCTCTCTCTCTCTCTCTCTCTCTCTCTCTCTCTCTCTCTCTCTCTCTCTCTCTCTCTCTCTCTCTCTCTCTCTCTCTCTCTCTCTCTCTCTCTCTCTCTCTCTCTCTCTCTCTCTCTCTCTCTCTCTCTCTCTCTCTCTCTCTCTCTCTCTCTCTCTCTCTCTCTCTCTCTCTCTCTCTCTCTCTCTCTCTCTCTCTCTCTCTCTCTCTCTCTCTCTCTCTCTCTCTCTCTCTCTCTCTCTCTCTCTCTCTCTCTCTCTCTCTCTCTCTCTCTCTCTCTCTCTCTCTCTCTCTCTCTCTCTCCAGTTTCTTTGTCTGTGACTATTATCAAATCTCCGGGACACTCCGTTTCTGATCCCGGCGCCCTGATGCTCCCATATCCAGTTTATCTTTCCTTATGTGAAGGGGTCGTCTTTACACACAGTCATGTCTATTCTCGAACTGTTTTAGTGCTGTTGTTTTTTGGTTAATTTTTTTTTTTTTAAACTTTTTCTTCTTCTTCTCTTTCAATATGGTGTTGTAGAACATAATTATGTCTGTGAGAAAAAGAAAGCAAAGGGTCTTGGCAATGTTATATGTAAAGAACGTGAATTTTCAGTTTCTCGTGAGACTAAGAAACCCGTCTTTTTGAGGCTTCATAAAAAGCAAAAGGGTTACAAAGATAATCTGAAAATGACAACGTAAAATTGAAACAGGGAGCAAATACTTTCTTGATGTTTGTGTTAAGGACAACTCGCAAAAACCTTTCCAGATATACAGAGACAGATATTTAGTTGGAAAAGATAAAAGAAAGCAACCTTTCTCACTTTGTCAATATCCTGGCGAGGGTGGGAGACAGCCTGACTAGTACTCAGTAGTTCGTTCATGTGTAAACAAGTTCACTGATGTAAACACAGAAGAGGCCATTATTGTTTGTTTCTGTTTTCTAATTATCATTATTATTATTATTATTATTATTATTATTATTATTATTATTATTATTATTATTATTATTATTATTATTATTATTATTATTATTATTATTATTATTATTGTTATTATTACACCCTCTTCCCTTAACCCTGGTTGTTATTTGAAGAGAGATGTTTCTAGAAACAAGCATAGCAATAAAATTTTATGGCTGCACACACGCATTCCATCCACTCGAAAGTATTTTCATGTTAACATTATTATAATAAGTAAAATATGGAAGATTTAATTCCATGGGATCCTTATCTCTATCATTCGCCAAACGCGTCTTTGGAATTCAAAAAAGAGACACTAAAAGTGTGGCTATTCTGAATTCCATTGTTAGGGCAAGTATTATGCTAAAAAAAAAAACGCTCATATTTTCATATTTTTATTTTAATATTGAAACGAACTTATGAGGAATAGGTATGATAAAATAATTCTGTTTGAAATAGTTTTAGACTAGAAGCCTATTAAGGGTTTAGAGATTCCTTTGATGTTTTGTTTGTTGTTGTTGGTGGTGGTTTTTTATTTATTTTTTTTTTTGCTATTGTTTTTTTTTGTTGTTGACGGTGGTGATGGTATTTTTCTTTTTTTCATGTGTAGTTTTCGTTACTGTTTTATCTGAGCTTGTTAAAGTGTAATCGCTTTTCAGTAGAATTGCAATCTCCAAGTTCTTATAGGGTCTTTGTATATCATCAACTTGATTCGATGACGATATCGAAAAAAATTTATGAAGATCTAAAGCGAGCAAAAAGCGCAATGCAGACAGCAGAATCCTCTTATCATTTTTTATGCAAATGTAGTCTATGGGATAGAAGAAAACGTGGCAGGACTCCATGGACTGGGCATCAGAAATACACGAGGAGAGAATTTAATTGTATGGTGCTTTACGAACAACCTTTGTTATTGGAAACATAAGGATTCAGCAACCAAAAAGAAGAAAATGGACATGGAAAAGCCCAAGTGATGGAAGCAGAGAGGAGATCGATTACATCCTGATCAGTAAAAGATTTAGAAATGCGCTTCTCTTAGAAAAGACCTACCCTGAAGCAGACTGTTACAGTGATCATGTTCCAGTAGCTGCTACATTCAAACTGAAACTTAAGAAAACCCGAAGTAATTCTAAAAACATCAAACTTGGCTTGGCTTCACTAAAATCCGACCAGACTCTTCGAGAGAAGAATCGTGTTGTTGTCCAACTTATTTTGAAGTCTTAGAGGAATCGGACCAAAAGTAGACGATATTCAAAGTAGTCATCACAGAAGCTGTCGTGGAACAAATACCAAGGGCTGAAAGGAACACAAAACAAAGGTGGATGACTAAGGATATTTCTTTTTTTTTTCTGAAATAATATCAAACACTTGAAAGATTTATGCAGCATAAAATATACATGTGAAAACTCTAAGGGGACAAAGAAAATTATCTGGTTACGCAAAAATACAAAATGATGAGCTTGCAGGATTTATAGAGATTTTATAGGAGAGTAAATGGGAGGGGGAGTTTAAAAAAGTATGAGGGGGAAAAGCATGAAAGAAAGTGAATCAGCTTAGCTTGTAGATACCTGAAAGAATTTTAACATGGTGACAATCTGTTACCATGAGCTTCCAGAAAAATCCCGGAGAGCCTGTCAGTATTTACAATAGTGTATAAATGTTGTCTCCGTCTATGTGGGATTCGAACCTTCGATTTGTACCAGCTTCTAGAAGAGAGAACGGCTTTTACGCTCTATTAAAAAAATCACTTGAAGTAAACGATGCCGACGCAACAATGGGTGGAGGAGTTGGAATTCAAAAAAGGTGAAACATTGTTATTATTTGTAGTATGTACACTTTGAGGCCTACGAATAATGAGCGCTCTCTAAACCTTTAGCCCGACAATTCTCACTTGTAGGCTACTTATTATAGTTTCGTACTTCTGGAAATCTTCAAAAGCTCGCTTGTGGTAGCTTAGTTTGTCCTGGAAACATTTAACCACGCAATATCAGTATTTGTTGCATAACTTCAAAATGCCAAACGTTACACAGTTCAATCTTTCCAAAGACTTGCTTTATCAGATAACGTACTGCCAACGAACGAAGTGGGCTTTTTGTGTTTGCCGTTGTTAAATGCAAAGTTACATTTAAACATCCACTAAATAGCCGTCCACAAATAAAGCAACACACATTCTTGTGCCCTCCTACTTTTAACTCCTGGGTATGCTTCTAAGTTTCGCATAATTATTTAACTGGGGAGAGAAAAGGTCTAGTGAAAGCGCACATTCTTGTTTGACACCACACTTTATTTTATTTTTTATTTTTTGAATAAGCGATTTCCCCATCAACTCGCAATGCTGCTGTCTGTTCCCAGTACGTAGTTTTTATCATTTGTAAATCTTTTCCATGCATCTTCAAAAAAGTTCAACGGCGTTAGTTATAAGATTTTAGTAAGGGAAGTAATTCAGAGAGATACTACTAGTGTACCAAACCATTTTCATTCTGACTTCCCCTGACTCGTTTCGTTCCAAAATGGCCACATGCGTATTGTTTTTCAATTTGAATAAATTTTACAAGACATTTTTGACGACGATTTAAAATCAAACCACGCTCAGATGTAGGCAATAAGGAAATAAGAAGTTTCACAGTTAGCCCAATCCAGATCTAGATCTATCCAAAAAAGAGCTAGAATCCATTCAGGTTTTACAATAGATCTCTAAGTCTAGATCTAACCTGTAGGCCTCTATGAAAATAAGATGCAAATCCAATGTAAACAATCATAGACTAGAATCTACATCTATGGTTGCAAAACTACCAATATCAAGAAGGTGTATAGCATACTGATCCTAGGTTATTCGGAAGACTTGACATATTCTTGACATGCGGCACTGAGCTGCCCTTACCCTCTTTAGTCTTAGTCTTACACAGTTTGAGGACAGTCAGAACTGACCGCTACAGTACAAGCTTGGATTCATTAGGCTAGAAAAAATTATAGTATCACAGCCTTTAAGATACACATAGATTTCTAGCCGAACATTTGTCCTGCATTGTTTAGATTATTATTTTAAAATTTATTACAAATATAATGCAGAATGGCAGTGGCTTCTGTAACACCCATATTCTTGGTCAGCAGGCCAGAACCATTAAATTATTGATCTTTCAACATCATCTTGACTTTTATTTTAAAGCTAACAAAGTTGAAAGGGATAAGAGTAAGAAAGCTTTCCTCTCAACTGCAGGAGGATCATGAATGGTTAAAACCAAAACAACTAACAAGGATGAAAGAAACATTTGTTGAATTGTCGTGAAACAAGCAAAACTATTCTTATCTTGACTTATATTCAGTTGTATCTATTTCAACTCTGTGTACATGCACAAAAAAAGCAACAGCAAAAAAAAAATATTAATGTATCATCTATTACCTAAAAATTAAAATTTTCTTATTTTGTATGTTTAAATAACTTTAAATGTTCTAAAAAAAAGTTCATTCTGATTTTGCTCTTTCATTGGCAACATTGTTAATTATAGAGCATATCTTTCAAACATTTTTTCAAATTTATATCATTTATATCATGTTACATTTTCATGTTGATTTTTTAGCCATGGTGAAAGAAATACAAAATTAATCAAGATGGATGAGCACTTGACGTGCAAAAGAAAAAAGAAGAATTTCAAAGAATAATGGTAACAAACTTGATTTTTTTTTCTTTTGGGCTGCAGTGACACTATTGCTGTAACAGAGCTTGACAGTGAGGATAAGAGTTTATTGCAACGACTTTATGTTTCTTTATAAAACTATGATCATTTTTATTACATCCTCTGTTTAAAAAAATCAGTCATTTTTGCACAAAGTATTCACTTTCTAAATGAATAAATACGGATTCTAAACCATTTGGAAATGCTAGTTGAAATTTAAAACTTAACATTCCTTCTCCTCTCCATTCAGGGGTTGTGGATTTAAAAATTTCATTATGCGGGACATGTGATATAGCATGATATAGTAATTTGCAGATTATATAAAATGTTGCAATCCACTTTTCATTATCATCAACTTTTGAGGATTACTAAGAAAACCAAGTTTCTTTTTAATCTTTTTTCTCTTCGTTGCTTTTCTGAACAGTGTTATGTTTTGCACAACACCGATGGACAGCCTTGGTGACCCCCATATCTCGGAGCACAACGTACTGTGGATCAGAAAAGTTTCCTGTATTCCTTTCTTCAAAATACTCAGTAGGTCTATGGCAAAATCATCTATGATTTGACATGTAGTTAACTGCTTGAAATTTATTGATATACAGGTTCAAATCTATTTGATTGTCAGGATAAGTTTTAAGAATTGCCTAAGAACTTAAACGGTTGAAGAAAAATTGCTTATAGCTTTAAACAGTCTTCTCCAGCCAGAATGAGCAAGATGTCAAGAATTTAATGTTAGTTTATATGTAGATGTAGCTTTTTGCACACTGAAAAGAGAGCTGGATTATTGTGTGAGATGCACAGATTTTTGTTTGCATTAGCCATAATATCATGATCTGAGATCTTTGCCTGACCTTTTTTTTTTACGCTTCTTTATCTCCCCAATCCAGTCCTGAGAGTCTGATTATACAGGAAACTCAGAATGGGCTGCTGCCAAGCCACACCTATGATGTCTTGCCCAGAGGAGATGCGGCCCACATTACCAGCCACACCCACCAGCAGCTGAAGGCAGCCGATCCTCAGCACTAGTGCCCCAGCTATGCCAGTTTCTTAGGTTGGTTTAATCTTTTTTTTTCTCTTATTGCCTCAGTGTAAAAAAGCTTCTGACAATTTCCTTATAGGTTTATCTCAGTCTGAAAAGCTCAGAGTTTACCACTCTAAAAAGCTTCAGATAATTTCCTTATAAGTTTCCTCATTTTTGAGTGGTTGAGCATCAAACAAGATACATAATAACCACAGGTAATAACTTACTAAGACATTAAAATGTTATTTAAATTCAACCATTTTCAGTGTTTCTGTTTTTAGTGAAAAATTGACAGGAATGAGATACCTTCAAAATCTTGCGGCATCTCCTGCAGAAATCGTGTAAAAGATTGGGAGGTAAAGAATATAATATTTCAAGCAATTATGGCAATTGAAGATTTTTTTAGCACCTTGAAAGAAATACAAAATTAATCGAGATGGATGGTAACTTGCTGGTAAAGTGATCGATCAGTGTTCAGGAAACTTATCTTGACGTGCAAAAGAAAAATGAAGAATTTCAACAAATAATAGTAACAAATTTGATTTTTTTTTCATTTGGACTGCAGTGACACTGTTGCTGAAACAGATCTTAACAGTGAGGATAAGAGTTTATTGCAACTACTTATGTTTCTTTATAAAACTATGATCATTTTTATTATATTCTCTCTTTAAAAAAATCAGTCAATTTTGCACAAAGTATTCACTTTCTAAATGAATAAATAAGGATTCTAAACCATTTGGAAATGCTAGTTGAAATTTAAAACTTAACATTCCTTCTCCTCTCCATTCAGGGGCTGTGGATTTAAAAATTGCATTATGTGGGACATGTGATATAGCATGATGTAATAATTTGCAGATTATATAAAATGTTGCAATCCACTTCTCATTATCATCAACGTTTGAGGATCACTAAGAAAACCAAGTTTCTTTTTAATCTTTTTTGACATATTTTCTAAAGCGAGGCTATTGGGCCATCATTGATATGGTTATTTTCTCTTCTCTTCCTTGCTTTTCTACACAGTGTTATGATTTGCACAACAGTGATGGACAACCCTGGTGGCCCCCATATCTCGGAGCACACCGTACTGTGGATCAGAAAAGTTTCCTTTATAAGATCCTTTCTTCAAAATACTCAGTAGGTCTATGGCGACCTTCATCTATGTTTCACAGGTAGTTAACTGCTTGAAATTTGTTGATATACAGGTTCAAATCTATTTGATTGTAAGGATAAGAGTTTTAAGAATTGCCTAAGAACTTAAAAGTTTGGAAAGAAAATTATTATAGCTTTAAGCAGTCTTCTCCAGCCAGAATGAGCAAGACGTCTAGAATTTAATGTCAGATTATCTATAGATGTAGCTTTTTGCTCACTGAAAAGAGAGCTGGATTATTGTGTGAGATGCACAGATTTTTGTTTGCATTAGCCATAATATCATGATCTGAGATCTTTGCCTGACTTTTTTTTTACACTTCTTTATCTCCCCAATCCAGTCCTGATTGTCTTATTATACAGGAGGCCCAGAATGGGCTGCTGCCGAGTCACACCTATGGTGTTTTGCCCAGAGGATATGCGGCCCACATTACTAGCCTCACCCACCAGCAGCTGCAGGCAGCCGATCCTCAGCACTAGTGCCCCAGCTATGCCAGTTTCTTAGGTTGGTTTAATCTTTTTTTCTCTTATTGCCTCAGTGTAAAAAAGCTTCTGACAATTTCCTTATAGGTTTGTTTCAGTCTGAAAAGCTCAGAGTTTACCACTGTAAAAAGCTTCAGATAATTGCATTACAACTTTTCTAATTTTTTAGTGCTTGAGCAACAAACAAGATACATAATAATCACAGGTAATAACTTACCAAGACATTAAAATGTTATTTAAATTAAACCGTTTTCAATGTTTTTGTTTTTAGTGAAAAGTTGACAGAAATGAGATACCTTCAAAATCTTGTGGCATATCCTGCAGAAATCGTGTAAAAGATAGTTAGGTAGAGAATAAAATCTTTCAAGCAATTATGGCGATTGATGATTTTTTAACCACGGTAAAAGAAATACAAAATTAATGGAGTAGAATAACATAGTGGAATGGACAGTTTTAAACTGAAGCCCTTTGGAACAATAAATACAAAGAAGGATATTGCAGCATTGTTAACCTGCTACCCTTCATTTCACTAATTAACTTCCAACTGCTTCCAGTAACCTGATAAGATTATGTGATTAAATTTTTATTTATATTTTTTTTTCAAGCCAATATTTGCTTCTTTCATCAGGTTTTCCACCTACGGCCACTTGCCTCTGGAATCTCATATGGAGTTTATAGACAGCAACCTGGTTGAGTGCAGTCAGATTGAGCCCAGTGTGGGAGAACCTCTAGAGCAGCACTGAAAGAAACCTGTAGGGGCACTAGATTTTTAAATATCTATACTTTTGATTCAAAAATAGGAACCAGAGGCTGGTGGGGTAGAGAAACAGAATTTTAAGTTAATACAGTAATTAATATTTGGAGCCAGAGACTTTTCTAACAATTGTATTTGAGAGGAAAAAAAATCAGTTGAAACCAGGTTTGTCTCAAATTAGCCAAAGTTGTTTCAATTTTCAAAACGTAAGCACTTTTCTAAGGCTTCTTTTTATTATAAGTATTACTCAAAACCCTCTGTGGCTTCACCACCTTAAGTTAAGTTTTACCCTAGAATGTCGTCTATAAAATATGCCAACTAGAAAAAAACCTGAAACTAAATTCAGGATGAGTGTTTCAAATTTCTAAGGTATTGTCAAAGGGACATCATCCATAGATTATTAAAAGATTTCAATGCTTAAGTTTCTTTGACCTTTCCAAAAAGTGATTTAGTTATGTGCTTTTATTACAAAAACTGTCTCACGCTCATAGTACTCTACTGTAATATATAATTGTCTTGTGTAAAAGACTTCAAAGATTAAGTAATGTTTTTCTTATCCCTTGGCATATCGTATAAGTGTTATTAAAATCATTATCATTGTTATTATTATTATCATTATCATTATTATTATTATTATTATTATTATTATTATTATTATTATTATTATTATTATTATTATTATTATTATTATTATTATTATTATTATTATTATTATTATTATTATTATTGTTATTATTATTATTATTCGTAGTAGTAGTAGTATTAATCTTATCACTACTTTCAATATTGTAATTTTTATGATTTTTATCACCATCAGGTGGGCAGACATAAAGGTTTCATCTCACTAAATCTATTACCAGCTGACATTCTCGGTGAACTTTGTGACTCAGTGTTTTCCTGCTCTGAAATCCACACACACAAGGGGCTATGCTCAGTAAGTTTTTCATTCAAATTTCCTTTTTCTGTTGCACTTGAAACATAAAAAAGTCTGAAGCTTTTATTGCTGGCTCTTCTCAATGGATGGCCTGCAAGAACACAGCTTTTGGATAGAATTAGCACATTTTCCACATTCTAAATCTCGTTGAGCTTTATCCTTTAATCATCATTGGTGGATGAGTTAATGGTGTCTTCTTTTCAGATCGGTCTAGGTCACAAAGGGGTAAAGTTTGATCTGCAAAAAGGCAAAACATCAGGTTTTTATGTGAATGGCTTATATCAAACAACAAACAGACAAATCTTTTTTGTAGTCTTATGCTTAATGTTAATGATATGCCTACATTTTTGTTGGAAAATAAAACTAGTAGGTCTTATTTGAAAACTGGAGGAGAGTAAAAAAAAAGTATTACCACTAGTTTTCCTTTATAAGTCTAAAAAAAAAAAGAAAAAAGAAAAAGGAAATGCAGATTAGTTATAAACAAAATGTGACCAAACATTAGAATATTTAAAAGGCCAACATCTAATTTTTATGATGCACCCAAAAGTATCAGATGTCTGAGATTTATCGTTTGAGAAACAGAAAAGTTGTATCCAAGATAATGGCTGCAACTGCTCTAGACTCAAATGGTATGGTAGTTCAATAAATCTTATCTTTGTAGTTTTTGGGTTTTTTTCATGTTAATGGATTTGCTTTTATTTCAATAACCAAAAAATAGATGTGTTTATTACATGAGGTAGTTGTTCCACAACAAAATTTTCAAGACAGGATAGTCTTTTTGAAAATAAACTTGACACTTGATATTTCTGCAGAGAGAATGGTGGCTCCTACCATCATGGGGCTTTGATTGGACGTTTTTCAGATTTGCATGCAGTAGGCCGTGACTGGGAAGCTTTCAGTGAAAGATGTGGAGGAAGCAAAACTTGAAGTCTTTTTAAAAGTTCAGTTGTTTACAAATGGTTATAACAACTTATATATTTTCTCATAGAGTTTTTCTAGCTCATTTTTTTTCTCATTAGAATTAAATGGGTTGCTGACACTGACAGAAATCCCAAGTACCTCTGTCCGTGTATGTCCACAATAATTACTCTGCATCTCTGACAGAAAATATTGTTTCCTAGGTCATGAATGTTTACTATGTTTAATTGACAAGAGTCAAAGTGTGAAAAAAAAATATGTTCTGTTTTGTCAATAATCTGATGTATTCTATATTATTGTCATGATATTATGCCAAAATGTCCATTTTCCACTTTAAAGTTTCTTATTGCTTTATTTTTATTTTTTTTTCATATAACAAGACTGTTTCTCCCAGCAGTACGGGTCAGACATTGTTTGTGCATGATTTTCCTGACAACATACGACAAACAAACAGAGGTCGACTGTTCAATCTAAATGCGGAGGATCTGAGGCACGTGGCTGACCTGTGAGTTTTTTTCCTCATAAAATGGCGAGTTTAACCAATCAGCTGCATTGCTTTGAGCAGAATTTTTATTTTTGTGGTTTGAAATAGATTTCTTCATGAATTTAGTTAGTCATTAAAGCTTCAGCCAGTAGTATTGCAGTATTCTTTTTCATAGTCAGTTGGTATCACTGTATCATTATATCCTAACTTATTTGATCTTCCCAGGCATGTTGGAGAAACTTCATAGAGAGAAGTATGTGTGGTTCATCATTGCTTGGTACCTGCACAACTGGTACAAGGTCAAGGACAATCGCCACATTATTGCATTGTGGAGCAGTTAGAGGAGGTCCCTACCAGTTCAGTATATCCATCTTATTTGTCAATGCTCAACACACTTTAGAAGCTTTATCTTGAAAGTGTGTAATTCAATACAATTAGCTAAAGAAATTTGCACACAAAAGCAGAAATGAAGCATGGAGCTTAGGACAGAAGATTTCTTTTAATAAAAGATATAATTTACCACAGATAAAAGTCTAAAAAATTCAAATTTCAACATCAGAATTTTTTAAGGATTTTTCCAAATATAATGTTTACTCTAATCTCACAAAGATGATTTCTTTTGATGCTCAAATTAAAAAGGTGTTATGTCATTAAAGGAAATAAATTGAAGTACTTCAAATAGTTGCTAACTATGCTCACCTTAACAGCAAATCTGCTTCAGAGTGATACAGTTCCTGGCACCAAAAAAGGAAAATATACTGAAAGAAACATTGCATGAATTCTCTTTGCTGAAGTTAAAAAACAAATAAAAGTACAACAATGACATCTATTTGTTTTTTCAACTAAACCAGATTTTGAGGAAAGAGGGATGAAACTTGAAGGCTCTGAAGAGATAAACGATGCCATTTCCGGCTATGAATTCTATAAAATTGCTGGGAATTTGCGGAATGCTACTTTCACAGCCAAAGGAGACCACATCGCATGCACTCAGTAAGTCCAGTTGTAATGTTTTTGTTTTTTTTGCAGAGGTTTGGAATTTGTATACTCAGTGCTAGCATGTGACACAGATTAATTACAGTTTCAGAAAAAACACATGGTCAAGATAATAGTTAAACAATGACATAAGATGCGTTGAAAATTGGAAAAAAAATGATCTTTATTTTGGTTGAACAATTTGGACTGAGAAAAAATAGGGAAGAAAAAGGAAAATAACAGGAAACAAAAGTACTTCGAAGAGATAGAGCACAGGAAGATAAATAAAACAATCTCTCTTATTTTATATAATGCTTTATGAAAATGTTATGTCTCTTTGTATAGTCTGTAGACCCTATACCTTATTGGTAGGTCTTGAAATATTTGATTTTTCAATTTTTTAAACCTTGCTTGATTTTTGACTTTGCATTTAAATAGATGATTGTCAGTACTGAAACAATCAGTTTTGCTTATCACTTCAGAAAAACTCCCTTAGTCTCAAACTCAAATGATCTGTGCTGTGCTAATCACAATACCTTCTAATGGACAGACTCTATCAACATGATCTATGTTCATAATTCCAGACTCTAATATCAACTTTCATCTGTGATTGGCTCACTGGGTCCAAGTGTTGTGTTTGGCTACAAGGGTATCCTGCTGACCTCTGGCATCTTCCTGGCCTATCAGACCCAGAGTGTGAGGCTTAAACAGGTTAAAAATGATTTCAGATTTGTTGGCATGAGCATCACAATGTTGTGGTGAGGAACCAAAAGCAATTTCCACCCTTTCGATTTACATACATATTTCTTCTTCTTGTTTTCTGATTCTAGCAAGATGTTTTTTTTTACTAAATAATTTGAATTTTTTTGTAGCAAAAGGTGGCATCAAAAACTTTTGGCGGACATCAAATTATAGCACAATTTTAGAAAATCATCAAAAAACATGAAAGGTAATGCCTTTCTGGTTCTTGCATCTTTTAATTCTGATTTAGGCCTGTAATATGTGTAAAAATGCTGACAATATGTTTTGAGGAAGTACCTTTTTTCTCAAAAAGCAAATAGCTGAGGTCAGTGTCAGGCACATATTATGGTACAATCCGTTATATTACCTTCCACAGAATTTCAAACCTGTATTCATGTTTTCTATTGGTTTAGCAACTGAAAAATGCAACAAAGATACTATTTAGTCATCACACCCCTAATAAAAGAAGCTTTCTAAAGGTATTTACTAGCTTCCCTTGCAAATTTGATGTGGAAAATTTCTTCTTCACCAAAGATGACCAGTAAAATCCATGACCATTTAAAACAGAATGCACAAATGACAAAGATGGTATGCCTGATAATCATAGTTAGTTGCTAAGTAGATCTTCAGAAGGGGCAAACCATTACTGTATAAAATGAAAACACAGTGATATGCCTCTCAGGCTTATTTCGGTGCTTTGCGAAATTCTTATTGTCTAAAGGAAGTAATAGTTATAACTCCTAAAACTGTACATCATGAGTAAATCTAGTTTCCCATCTACCTAGACATTTTTCATCCAAATCTCAAAGAATATAGATACCCAAGATGTATGTCTGTCTTACCCGAAACCTATGACTTTCTACTCTTTCTTTTTCTAAAAAGAATTTGACTGATGTTGCTATATCTGTAACAAGTTTTTCTAACATTTGCACAAAAAAATTCCTTCCTTTCTGTCTAAATTAAAGAAATTCTGCAACATCCACAGAGGGATGGCCAGATGGTAAAGAGTCTGACTGCTTCCCTCGTCAGTCGAGGGGGAAAGGAGAGACACCAGAGGAATCTAAATGAGGATGAACAGCTCAAAACCAAATAGCTGAGGTCAGTGTCAGGCACAAGTTATGGTGCAACCTAAAAAAATAAAAGCGTACTTCTCTTCTCTTGTGAATCTCCAAGTAAGATTCCCAGGAAAACAAGGAAGACATTTTACAAATCGGAGACATTCTGTATTTCACTTTTTTACATTATAGAGCTAAGGGAGAATTTCACTAGACAGCCTTTGTAAGGGTTTAGGTTTGTATGCAGGGATTAGGTCAAATATAATATAATCAATCCTGTCTTAATCCCTATGGGGCTCAACAGAGTCTGAAACTGTTTTTGCATCGAAAATTTTACCTGATAGAGGTTCAAGAGCTGATTAACTTATACACTTACACTTCTCTGTTTCACCCTTATTTGTTGCAATACTCAAAGCATTTGATTTTCTACTCAAAGATCTTGTGGGAAAGTAAGACAAGAAACTCTATTTCATTTTTCCCTCCTTATGTTTGCTCATAAGAACAGTCCATTTGCAATTTTTTTTTTCAGATGGAGGAATGAGTGAAAGAACCAAAGCACAAGCTGCAGGAGAAAACAGTAAACGTGCATACTTGTAACTCAACCACCTCATGCATGACTCTCTCTTCAGGCCCAGCACCAGTATAACAACACCTGCTGCTGCTGCTGCTGCTGAAGGATGAGTTTTGAACAGCATTGACCATTCCAGGGATCTGTCATTAGCGAATACTATCCACCCCAACTGATAGGGAGTTACCTGTCAAACATCCAGTGATGAAAGTGGAAAACAAGTCAATTGCTTTGGAGCTCCAAGGTCCATCAGCTCAGGGGCATTTCTTGAACAGCTGGACCTTGGTCAGCTTATTCAACTGAAAAGGTTTATTCCCACTCGTTATTGTTGGGGAGGCAGTTCCAACAAGCCAAACTGTTTTTTTTTTAATCCTTATGCCCTGTGCGTTTTTCTGGAGTAGAGAGAAATATAACAAATTTCAACAATGAAGGACGTATGAAGCAAAGAATGATGTCATCAAACAAAACAAAATATGATCAGCAAAAGACAGAGGATAGAATTTGAGCATGCATATTAATGGATCAAGGACGGAGGGTAAAAAAAAAAGATAGTGAATGAAGAAAGAGATGGCTGAAAAGTACTTGATAAAGACAAAAATAGATAATCGAGGATGGGAAAGACCCAAAGGAGGATGAGGAATGAAAGATGGATGTTAGAGAAAAGATAATGTTTGGCACTGGTGGAGGGAGCAGATAGAGGATAGAGCTAAAGAAGGGAGGATTAAGTACATAAATAGAGGACTAGGGATGGTAAATTTTTATATAGAAATGGAGGGAGGGAGAATGAAGGAAAAAAATTTCTCAGACTATCCTGCAGATTTTAATCCTTGTCATGAACTCTTTCACGCCATTCAGGATATCCTTTTTTATTTGCTTGTTTATGAAAATGTGCAATTAAATCAATTTTTTTTTGATACATGTGATAAATATTGTTTTGATGTGAAAGGCAGTTTTAATTTAATCTTTGAATTAAGTTGCCCTTTTTTTTAGTGATGAAGATTTCATTTTGAAACAGAATTAATTATTTAAGGACGAATCGAAAAAATTTTGGTAGAGGGGGTAGAAAAGCATGAATGAAGATAATAAATGCAAAAAATATACATTCTTTGTAAAAAATTTTACGTTTTCCCCATTGTCTTTGCACCGTGACTCTGTGTTGTGCAATAATTAGCGTTTTTTCCTTGATTGTGATAAGAGTTGATGTGTGTGTATGTGATATGTTAAGATGGGAATTATGTAAGCCTTGTTTCCATATCTTATTTCTATCAAAGAAAATATCCTTCCTGTTTTCTTCTGTAGAAAGTTAAGGGAAAGAAGATTAGCTCCTTCTTTGGAGATTTGCATTCTCTCAGGTAGTAAAAAAATGTTAGCAATAATATTACTTATGTTTTGTCATGTTGTATAAAAAAAACATGAATGTTGCATTATAGAAAATAAATAGTTCGCTTTATATCAATATCTTTTTTTTTCTTTTTTTTTGTTTTGTACCATGCACCTGTAGCGAGAGAGAGAGAGAGAGAGAGAGAGAGAGAGAGAGAGAGAGAGAGAGAGAGAGAGAGAGAGAGAGAGAGAGAGAGAGAGAGAGAGAGAGAGAGAGAGAGAGAGATTTGGTTAAAAAACTGGGACTACAACAACATGCTCCTTTTTAATTTGTTCCCCTTACAATATTTCTTTGGCAGGCAACAATCTGTATTATTTTATTTTTTTATTTAAAAAAGGCTTAGATCAGTTCATTAGAAAAGTCTTGCTTCCATATTTTATGTCTATTAAAGGAAATCACCTTCCTGTTCTCTTTTATAGAAAGTTTAGGGTTTGCCTGTGCTTTTCAGATTTGCATTCTTTCAGGTAAAAAAGTAATTTTAGCAATAACATGACCTAGGTTTTTATCATTTCATGAAAAAAAAAAACAACAAAACATGAATGTTTCATTATAGAAAATGAATAGTCCCTTTAATATCAATATTGTTTTTTTATTTGTTTTGTACGATTCAACTTAATATTGGTAATAATGAATTGCCATTTTAATAGGTGCCCTTATCTCAAGAGAGAGAGAAAGAGAGATATTTGATTACAAGACTAGGACTACAACAACATGCTCCTTTTTAATTGGTTTCCCTCAGTATTTTTTGGCAGGCAAAAATCAGTATTATTTTATTGTTTTATTAAAAAAATAGGTTAGGTCAGTCCATAAGAAAATTAACTGCTTGATAGCGAATTTGTGTGCCGAAATTTGGATTAAGCATCTAGGAGTTTGAATGATAACGAAGTTATTAAAAGGTGGTAGTAACAAATACCATTTCCTTTGTTAATGAGATATACTACTTCCCTTGATACAGTCAAAATGTTTTATTAGTTTGTTGCCTGTTTAGTTGTTTATTTTTTTGTTTTTGTTCTGTTTTGTTGGTTTTTTTTTTATTAATATTTCTTTTGTCACAATTTTATTACAGCTACAAGTTTTATCTCAGCAGTAAAGATGCAAAAAGGCCAGTTTTTTAATCAAATATGTAAATCAATCATTAGGGATGTGGATCAGTGATTAGCGATATTAATGATCAATCTCCTACTAAAAATACCAATCCTTAAGTTAAACCAATATTGCCATAGCTTAGATTATTTTGCTTCCAAAGATCTCATGTTGAGTGTTACTCATTAAGTCCTGCTAAAGACTCTCTTGTCTTTTAACACTGAAATGTAATCTTTTAATGTAAAGATGTTGCAAGGATTATTTTTGTTATTAAAGAATTGAAATCTAATTTTTCTTTTTGCTTTAGTAAAATCTAAATTGTGATCTGAGTGAAAGGCTGAGTGGTTAATTGCTGCTGCTGCTGCTGTAATATGCTGTAAACAAATTGACCAGGGACCTATGTCCTGAGCAAAGTGACAAATATTATTTATCAAAATTTTATAAAGTGAATCGGATCCAAACACATGATAACGGTAGTCAGAATAGCTTACACTAAAAATTCCCTAGATCTTAGTCACTTTTACACGTCAGGTAGTTTTACAATCCAAAAGCTGAGCAGATGGAGTTAAACGGACACTTTTTATGAGAACCTGTGGAAATATAATTAAAAGAATCTGTCGATTTAAAGTGTTACTTGCTTGAAGGGGTAATTCAGTGTCTGCATCAGGTAACCTTTCAAGTGATAGAATTATAAATCTAGAATTGTATTTACAATTAATGACAATGTTGTTCTAACTTTTCTTTTACTTGGCAATATCAAACAAAACCAACAAATGATAAGACAAAAGGCACAAGGAAATATCTGTATAAAACACTCTTGCACCGTTGCCGTTCTTTGGCCAGTATTTATGAACATTAAATAACTCTCCGCCGATTAAATTAGTGTATGTGATTAGATAAAGCAACATTGTTACCCTTTCTTAAAAAGTATTCGAAATCCTACCAAAAGTTCAGCTATCACTTGAATCAGAGTGACAGCCTTGCTGGTAAATCCACCACTGAGGAGCCTAGACCGCTCAAATGCATTGACGCTGATACTATTGCTCACAGGAGCGCAAGGCCAAATGAAAAAAAAACTACACCAGACACTGCATGTGGAAAAAAATGTAGTGAATCAACGTGACGTAAGATACCGTTACGAGGAATCCAAGATGATTGTATTCTAAGGCATCAACCAAGCTCGATCTCTGTAAGTTGAACGTCTCCAAGGTTTCTCGTTTAATCTTATACAAAATCTCTCTCTCTCTCTCTCTCTCTCTCTCTCTCTCTCTCTCTCTCTCTCTCTCTCTCTCTCTCTCTCTCTCTCTCTCTCTCTCTCTCTATCTATCTATCTATCTTTCTATCTCTCTCTCGCTATCTCCATTCTTTTTTTTTTTTTTTTTTTTTGCTTCTATTCTGTTATTTTCGAAACATTTTTTTCCATAGATGGGTCCATGGCAGTTTATTAGTCTCTTTCTCTGTAACTTTGTGTCGCATTTTCTTTCTTCTATCTCTGATTTTCCCTCTTCCACACTATTTCTCCTTCTGTTTCGTTTTTTTTTTTTTTTTGTTATCTCTTTGCCCCTCTCTACTCCACCTCCTCTCTTTCTTTCTATCTCACACACTCTCTATCGATGAATCTTTATAATTCTTTTGCAATCAATCTTTCCTGTTTTCACATATTATTTCCATCTCTAATTCTTTATTGAACACGCGTCAATTTGCAAGCTCTGTTCATCTCTCTCTCTCTCTCTCTCTCTCTCTCTCTCTCTCTCTCTCTCTCTCTCTCTCTCTATATATATATATATATATATATATATATATATATATATATATATATATATATTTCTATCTATCTATCTATATCTGTCTTTCGCTCTTTCTTTTTTTCTTTGCGCCTCTTCCCTCACTTAAGATAACCATTTTTTCTTTTGTTTGTGTCTGTGTTAATACATTACATTTCTCTTAAACAGTATGTCTCTCTCTGACGTTATTTTCTTTCATTTTTTTTTCCTTTTCCACTCTCCTATCTCCTATTCTCTCTCTTTGTCTCTCTCTCTATCTCTCTATCTCTCTCTGTCTTTCGCTTTTTCTTTTTTGTTCTTTGCGCCTCTCCCCCAACTTAAGATAACACTATTTTTCTTTTGTTTGTGTCTGTGTTTATACATTAACTTACAATAATTGTATGTCTCACTTCCTTTATTTTCCTTTCATTTTTTTTCCATTCCACTCTCCGTCTATCTCCGTCTATCTCCTTCTCTCTCTCTCTCTCTCTCTCTCTCTCTCTCTCTCTCTCTCTCTCTCTCTCTCTCTCTCTCTCTCTCTCTCTCTCTCTCTCTCTCTCTCTTTTTCGGTCTATTTGGAAGCCAGTTTTCCTCGCTACACCTTAGATGTTACGCATCTCTTATATATAGTTACAAATTATACTGTGTTTGTCTTTCGAGCATCGGCTTTAGATTTGTATTATCATCGCTTTTCTTTTATTTTCTGATATTTCGACCTCCATATCGTCTTTCAATCTCAATGACTGTGTCTCTCATTTTTCTCTTTGCAACATGTGGGTGCTTCCGAAGGAATGGCGGAATTGGGGGTGCAAGAAATGGGTGTAGATGGGCCCAAAAAAAAAAGCGATTTTCAAACATTTATTCCCCGCAACCGCCAAGATGGCTACATCTATCATACAGAATACGAATGACTTTAAACGAACAGTTAATTGTCTTTGTATAAAATCATGATTGAGATCGTTGTATTTAATTTGTTTCTTAGTTTTTCTACTTGATTTAAATGATTTATGTACGATTATTAACTCAATTATTTAGTTTAATACAATTTGCGACACAGACATACAAAAAAGACGCATTTTGTATGTATTTTCTTTTCATAATTTTTATACATGAGTTATCGTTTATTTTGCATTTCAGCAGTTACTTTCCTCTATACGTAAGGCCGATCTAGATTGCTACACGTATTTAAAAGAGTTCATGGGCTTACTGAGTGATTATATCGTGAGACAATTTCTTTCTATTCTTCTTGGTTCTCTTCTTTCAATCTAGCTCTCTTTCTATATCTCTATCTATCTTCCTCTATCTATTTTTCTTTGCAATGCCTCATTCTGTCCTATTAGTTACAACCAAACCCTTATTAGCTACCCCTCTCTCTCTCTCTCTCTCTCTCTCTCTCTCTCTCTCTCTCTCTCTCTCTCTCTCTCTCTCTCTCTCTCTCTCTTATTGTCTTTAAGTCTGTATATAACTTAAAACTGACTCAATTCCTGTACGTCCTTACATCTTTTCTTTTCGAATTAATTTCCATTCCACGCTCCCTTTCTCTCTCTCTCTCTCTCTCTCTCTCTCTCTCTCTCTCTCTCTCTCTCTCTCTCTCTCTCTCTCTCTCTCTCTCTCTCTCTCTCTCTCTCTCTCTCTCTCTCTCTCTCTCTCTCTCTCTCTCTCTCTCTCTCTCTCTCTCTCTCTCTTGTTGTTCGCTCTGTTTCTTTTTTCTATTCGTTGCGACTCGTTCTTTTTCCGGTTTATTTCCCTTCCACGCTCTCTTCATCTTTTTATCTCCACCTCTATTTCGCTCTCTCTCAATCTCTCTATCCGTCTCTCCTTCTCTCTTCTTCTCGCCTTTTCTCTCATTTTAGATTTTTTTTTTAATACCTTTTTGTTTGTTTCTAAATCAGTATATAACTGAGTCTTCTATTGTAATTGTGTTTTGCTTTTTCTCCAATCTCTTTGTATGTAGTTTTGGTCTATGTCAGTACATCACCTCTCTCTCCAACTGTATGTCTAGGTTTCTCTGCTCTCTTTAATTTTTTTTAAATTTTTCCATTGTCATTCTAATTTACTCTTTCTTCTTTGACTCTCTTCCTATACTTTAGACACAATAATTTTACATCTATGTCTCATTCTACATCAGTTTATTACTAAATTTTTCTGTCTATATGTCGCCATTTACTTACAGTCTCATCGAGGCAGAGTCAATCACGATTTTAGTACTGGTAATCAGATGACATGCCAGTCACCAGTAGATAGTGCGTTAGTGGAGTAATGAAAAATTGTGTCATTCTTCTCAAGTGAAAGATATTAAATAAAAAGAAGGGTGTCGCATAAATAATGGATAATGCCCCTTTGATAGTAAAAAAAAAAAATACTCTCCCAATATAGGAAGGTATTCAACTCCCTATTAAGGGAGATATGTCAAACAGATTGCAGGGGGTGAAGGGTTTCAGCTCTGAACCTCCGCCATATAGACACTCTCAGGATAGCCGGCCCACCGACACCACATCGACGAAGTACCCAAGTCGCCGGTACCTCTGAGCAGGTTGTGCTTCTCACACAACCCACGACAAAACTTCCCTGCCAGCTTCCAAGCACCAAAGTGATGCACACAAGTGTGCATCCCCGTGTTTTATGGGAGGAGCCACATCAGACCCAAAGCATAAATGACGACAGGCGCGTGCCGTCATGGCATGTGGACCTCTCTACCTCTCTCTTTACCCCCCTCTCTCTATCATTCACTCTCTGTCGCTCTTCTCTTGCTTGTTCGCTCTCTTTCCTTAATTTGCGACTCTTTCTTTTCACGTGTTATTTTCCTTCCAAGCCCTCTTAATCTTTCGCTCGGGGATAGAGAAAGAGTGAAATATGTACAGACACATTGTAGGTTCATGACAGAGAGAGGGAGAGAGAGAGAGAGAGAGAGAGAGAGAGAGAGAGAGAGAGAGAGGGGGGGGGCGGAGAGGGAGAGAGAAAATAGAAGAGGAAGAACTAGAAATCCATTAAAAAAATTGTCCCCCCCCCCAGTTATATATGAATAGTGAGTTATAAACATAGAAATCTAGACTGTATTGAAAGTGAGAAAATAGATGTGAAGAAAAAGATAGAGAAACTAAGAGTGCGTGAGAGATAAACACAAAGAGACACAAAAAAGAGAGAGAGTCAGAGAGATAGAGTTAGAGAGAGAGAGAGAGCTAGTGTGAAAGAGGAGATCCAGGAACAATAGAAAGAAATAGCCTCACGAAATAATCACCCAGTAAGGGCATGAACTCAGCTTAATACGTGTAGGCCTTACATTTAGAAGAAAGTAACTGTTGGAATGCAAAATTAACGACAACACATGTATAAAAATTACGAGAAGAAAAAAGATACAAAATTCGACTTTTTGTAAGACTGTGTTGAAAATTGTATTAATTTTTTAAATTAAGTTGATAAATGCACATAGGTCTTTTAAATCAAGTAGAAAAACCATCAAACAAATTTAATATAATGAAATTCCATCATGATTTCATACAAAGTTAATAAACTGTTCGTGGAAAGTGATTCGTATTATATATCTCAGTTGTAGCAACGAGTGTGGCGGTGGGGAATAAAGGCATGCAATTATTTATTTTGGGGTTCAACTACACTCACCTCATGGACCCCCAATTTCTTCATTCTTTCGGAAGCACCCACATGTTGCAAAGAGAAAAGATAGAGACAGAATCATAGAGGCTGAAACACATGTCGGCCGACGCATTAAAAAATTAAAAGACAAGCGATGAAAATAGTAATAAAAAGGCCGGTGTTCCAAAGACATTCAACAAAGTATAAATTGTAACCCTATAACAGATGTGTTCCATGTAAAACTGGCTCCCAATTAGAGCGGTAACGTAAAGCAAGGAAACTGATGACAATTAGGTTGTTACGGTGAAGGATCGCTGGTAACTATTGATTCAAAGACAAGAAAGATGAAAAAGACTAATATCGGCACAGGGTGGAAAAGCAGAAAAATACAGAAACATCGGCAGAGAACAGTTATTTAAAAAAATAATGGAAGGCCCGTAATAGCCAATGTACACTCATTGGTGTGCGTGTGTCTAAGAGAGAGAGAGAAATAGAGAGAGAGAGAGAGAGAGAGAGAGAGAGAGAGAGAGAGAGAGAGAGAGACAGACAGACAGACAGACAGACAGAGTCACAGAGAGAGAGAGTTGCAGAAGGAAAGTTAATCATGTTTTTCAAGTAAGCCGTGCTTGAGTGATGGAAGTAAGATAAAATGAGAGAGAGAGAGAGAGAGAGAGAGAGAGAGAGATGGACAGATAGTAAGAGGCAGAGCCAGAGATAGTGGAAGAGGAAGAACCAGAAAGAGAAGAGAGTAATAGCGACACAAAGAGAGAAATATTTGGTAATAAAAAGGCATAAAATTTATCAAAGGTGAAAGAAGAGAAGCAAAGAATAAAGAGATAGAGAAAGACAGAGAGTAGAAGAGGAAGAACAAGATAGATAAAAAAAAGAAGTTGAGACTTATAGTTAAAGACAAAGGTAATGCATTGACACCGACAGAAGAAAAAAAGAGGAAAAAACAGAGACATTTGAATACTTAGAACTGGAGAGAGAAGAAAGAAATAGTGACACACAGAGAAAGAATGAGTAATAATGACAAAGATACACACATAAAAAATTTGAAAAAAAAATATATAGAAAGTCGTAGAAGAGAAGCAAAAATAAACAAGAGAGTATGAGATAATTATAGAGAAAGAGAGAGGCGGTCAAAGAAAGAACCACAAAGAGAAGAAAGTAATAGTAATGTATCGAAAGTCATAGAAGAGAAGCAAAAATAAACAGAGAGTATAAGAGAGTTATAGAGAAAGAGAGAGGCGGTCAAAGGAAGAACCACAAAGACAAGTAGAAAATTCGACACATAGTTAGAAATAAGGAGTGAGGAATGAACTGATAGAGCCACAGTCTTAATGATATATATTGTTTCACATTGAGAAAAGAAAGACAAGGGAAAAAGCAGCAAAAGATGAAGAGGTAGAATGAGAGAGAGGTGGCAGAGAGAGAGAGGGAGAGAGAGAGAGAGAGGGAGAGAGAGAGAGAGAGAGAGAGAGAGAGAGAGAAACATCCAGAAGCGAGACTTACAACAAGAGAGAAAGGTAATGCTTTGATATAGACGCATACTGAAAGAAATAGCAAAACAGTTACAGAGAAAGAATCTGTGTGTTACAAAGACAGAGATACAAATATGTAAAATATATCAAAAGTGAGAGGAGTTAGGATAAGAAGAAAGATATACTTTATAACTCAATCTTTCTTATTTCCTTATTTCTTTCTTCTTTTTTTTCACTTTATTTGCCTTTAACGCTCTCTCTCTCTCTCTCTCTCTCTCTCTCTCTCTCTCTCTCTCTCTCTCTCTCTCTCTCTCTTTTGACTCAATTTCTTGTTATAATAAATATAAAATTATACAATTCGATCGACATACCTGTCTCAAAAACGCTTTAGAGGTCTGGCTATCCATCTATTTATGTCACCATCCCCTTTCCGTCTTCCTCTCTCTCTCTCTCTCTCTCTCTCTCTCTCTCTCTCTCTTTTGACTCAATTTCTTGTTATAATAAATATAAAATTATACAATTCGATCGACATACCTGTCTCAAAAACGCTTTAGAGGTCTGGCTATCCATCTATTTATGTCACCATCTCCTTTTCGTCTTCCTCTCTCTCTCTCTCTCTCTCTCTCTCTCTCTCTCTCTCTCAAGCAAAACGTACTATGACTATGAGTGTCCCATGCTCTCTACATCTTTTTCTCTCCGTCAATAATTTCAGGCACAAACGAACATCATTCAAAGAAATCAAAGGCCAATCTACAAACTCTAAAGTGATGGAATGATCCAGGTGAAAAAAAGTGATCAAGTTTCCAGGAATCTGGTGTCACTTAGTTGCATCTGTTAGTAAAATTCTCAGCCACAATCGTAGATTCACGACTGGTTTTCAGCGTTTGTTTAGTCCTACATTTCTTTCCGGTTCTTCTTCCTCCAGTTCTTGTTACTTCTGTCTCTAATTCTTAAAAGTGTCCATTACCACGCTCTGTCTGGCAGCTATGCTATGGCCGACATGTTTTTCAATCTCTATTATTCTGTCTCTGATTTCTTTCTTTTCAACATATGGATGCTTCCGAAAGAATCAGAAAAAATGTTGGTCCATGGAAGGGGTGTCAATAACCGTAAGAAATTAATACTTATATACCTCTTTTCCCCACTACAACGCTAGTGGCTCAATTTGCGTACATTATACGAATCACTTTGCTCGAACAGTTCATTGTCTTTGTATAGTAAAATGATTCAGATCTCTCTCTCACTCTCTCTCTCTCTCTCTCTCTCTCTCTCTCTCTCTCTCTCTCTCTCTCTCTCTCAATCCTTTGCTTTACTTCCCTCAATTTTCATATTTGTTACATCTTTTTGTCTGCGTTTATGACAATAAATTTTATTACTGTTTCTTTCTCTGTTTCACAATTTTTTTCTCCCCTCTCTTGCTTTTCATCTTTCATTCTCTCTCTTTCATTCTCTCTCTCTCTCTCTCTCTCTCTCTCTCTCTCTCTCTCTCTATATATATATATATATATATATATATATATATATATATATATATATGTATGTATGTATGTATGTATATGTATCTAAGTATCTGTCTCCTGTGTGTCGCTATTTACTTACAGTCTCATCGAGGCAGAGTCTAACACGAGTTCAGTACCTAAAATCAGATATGACGCGCCAGTCACAAGTGGACAGTCTGTGTGTTTGCAGAGTAATAGAAAATTATGTGAATTTTCTCTTACGTGGAAGATCACAAATAAAAAGGAGGGTTTTGCATATTCCACCTCAAAGTTATCACAGATTTTTGTAAAAAAAAAAAAAAGTAAAGTGTTTCAGGAGATATGTATACTTCCTTTGTATTTGTGTGAAGGTCAACTCGCGAAGTGGGAAAAGTTTTATTCACCTTTTCCAACGAAATATCTATTTCTGTCTGTTTGCAAACGTTTTCGCGAGTTGAAGTATTTGCTCTCTGTTTCAACTTAACGTTGCCATTATCAGATTTTCTTTCCAACCATTAAGTCTTTTTTTAAGACACGTTTTGTTTAGTCTCAAGATGGGTCCATCAGGATTACCCCCCCCCCCCCATCCTCTCCTGCGTCATACTCCTGTAACCTCCATTTCTACTCAACTGACAATCATTCCTCTCCGCATAGTTCCTTAATCGTCTTTTACTTCATTCCCTCGATCTTCTCCAAATTTACCACTTTTTATATCAGAAGCCAACAACAACATTTTCCTCTCTGCTATTCCTCTTGCTTCTTCCACCTTCCACCTTCAATCTTCTTTAAATTCTCATTGCCCATCACCATTCCCATTCCATTGTATGAATTCACCTCAACTTTATCTTGAATATATAATTTATATATATACATATACACACATACGAACACACAATTCGATGTGTATACCTGTCTCAAAAACTCTTTACAGGTCTGTCTATACATCTATTTATATCACCTTCCCCTCTCCGTCTTCCTCTCTATCTGGATTTGGCTATTTCTCTTTATAACTCAATCTTTCTCTATACCTGTGCGTCCTTATTTCTTTCTTCTTTTTTTTTTCACTTAATTTCCCCTTAACGCTCTCTCTCTCTCTCTCTCTCTCTCTCTCTCTCTCTCTCTCTCTCTCTCTCTCTCTCTCTCTCTCTCATTCTGTCAATTTTTCGCCTATTATCTCATTTGTGACTAGTCTTTAATATCTCTCTGCCCGTTTCCAAATAAGTATACTAAGATTTCCACTGTAACTTTTTTGTTGCTATTTCTTCCATCTCTTTCTGGTTCTAACTAATTAAGCCCACCCCACCCCCATCTCTCTGTCTCTCTGTCTCTGTCTCTGTCTCTCTGTCTCTCTGTCTCTCTCTCTCTCTCTCTCTCTCTCTCTATCTATCTATCTATCTCTGTATGTCTGTTTTTAACTCCCTCTTTCTGTCTCTATATTTCTGTGTATCTATTTCTTCCTTTTTTGCGTATTTGCTCTTCCACGCATTCTCAATTTCTAATATCCCTCTCTGTATCTCTCTCTCTCTCTCTCTCTCTCTCTCTCACTCATTCTGTGATAGTTTTTCTACTTGATATAAAAGACTTATGTGCATTTATCAACTTATTTTTTAAAAAATGAATGCAGTTTACGACACAGGCCTATGAAAAAAGCGCATTTTGCATGTTTTTTCTTCTCATAATTCTTATACATGAATTGTCGTTAATTTTGCAATTCAACAGTTACTGTCTTACTCTCTTTTTATTTCTCTCTTTGTGTCTATCTCTCCAGCATTCTTAGTTTCTGTATCACACAATCTTTTTCTTCACATCTCTTCTCTCACTTTCAATGCATTGTTCTATCTTTTCGTATCTGTCTATGTCAGATTATAACTCACTATTCATATGTAACTGTGTGGGACAATTTCTTTATTGTATTTCTAGTTCTTCCTCTTACATTTTCTCTCTCTCCCACCCTCTCTCTCTCTCTCTCTCTCTCTCTCTCTCTCTCTCTCTCTCTCTCTCTCTCGATCTGTCAATTTGGCTGTATATAGTTCACTCTTTCTCTGTACCTGAGCGACCTTCTTTCTAACTTTTTTTCATTTAATTTCCCTTTATACGCTCGCTCTTTCTGTCTCTTTTTCTCTGTCTGCCTGTCTGTCTCTCTCTCCTGCTCCGTCGCTCTTTACTTTTTCTGTTTTTTGCGACTCTTTCTTTTTTCCGGGTTATGTCTATTCCACGTCCTCTCAATCTGTCTCTCTCTCTATCTTTCGCCCTCTTTCGCTCTCGCTCTCTCTCTCTCTCTGTTTCTCTCTCTCTCGCTCGCTCTCTCTCTCTCTCTCTCTCTCCCTCTCTCTCTCTCAGACTTTCTCATATTTTAGCACCTTTTTTTTTTATTGATTATTATTTTTTTTATCATTCTCTCTGTTTCTTAATCAGCCTGTTAATCAGTCTTTGTCTTTAACTGCATATTGCTCTCTCTCTCTCTCTCTCTCTCTCTCTCTCTCTCTCTCTCTCTCTCTCTCTCTCTCTCTATCAGACTGTGTCATATTTTAGCATCTTTTCTTTTATTGATTATTGTTTTTTTTATCATTCTCTCTGTTTTTTAATCAGCCTGTTAATCAGTCTTTCTCTTTAACTGCGTATTGCTCTCTCTCTCTCTCTCTCTCTCTCTCTCTCTCTCTCTCTCTCTCTCTCTCTCTCTCTCTCTCTTTCTCTCTCAATGATTCTGACCTCTTGATAAATTTTTGTTATATGCAATTTCTATCTTTAATTCTCTAACACGCGTCAATGTACACGCTCGTCTATGCCTATGACTTGTCTTCCCTTTAAACTACTGATCTCTGCCTATGTTTCTGTATTTCTGTAATTTCCAACCGCAGCGGAATGTAATCGTTTTTATTTTTCTTGTCTTTGAATCACTATTTACCAGCGATCCTTTATCGTTACAACCTTATTGTCATAACCGCTCTAATGGGAAGCCTGTTTTTCTCGCGAAACCTTACATGGTTTATCTTTTTTATGTTTATAATTTTAACTTTTTTTGGATGTTCTTCGAACATTATTAGTATTTTCATCAGTCGTCTTTTTTTTTTTCTTATGCATCGACCAACAATCTGTTTCATCTCGTTGACTTTGTCTCTAATTGTTGTCTTTGTAACGTGTGGGTTCTTCGGAAAAAATGAGAAAAATAAAGGTCCATTAGAGGCGCATCAATGACCCTAAGAAATGAATACTTTTATACCTTTTTTCCCACTACCACCCCAGTGGCTACAACTGGCGCACATAATAACAAATAACTTTGCTCGGACAGTTTACTGCCTTTTGTACAGTAAAATGATTTATATTCAATGTTTCGCTATCTGTCTCGTTCATAGTCTTTAACACACACACTCTCTCTCTCTCTCTCTCTCTCTCTCTCTCTCTCTCTCTCTCTCTCTCTCTCTCTCTCTCTCTCTCTCTCTCTCTCTCTCTCTCTCTCTCTCTCTCTCTTTTCTTCGTGTCTCGTGTCACTTAAGATAATCATTTATTTTTCCTTTCTTTGCGTCTCGTCGCCCCACTTAAGATAAATATTTCTTTTTCATTCGTGTGTGTCTATGTCAATACATTACTTTTCTCTCTAACTTCCTAGGTTTTCTTTAATTTTTTTTCTTTTCCACACTCTTTCTATCTCTTTCTCGCTATCTCTTTCTTCTTTGCCTCTCTTCTCATACTTTTGATAAATTAGCTTTACCTTTTTGTCTCTTTCTGTATCAGTTTATTACGAAATATTTTTCCTTATGTATCGCTATTTACTTACAGTCTCATCGAGGCAGAGTTAATCACGATTTAAGTACTGAAAAGCACATATGAGGTGCCAGTCACCAGTGGATGGCGTTCGTGGAGTAACAGAAAATTATGTTAAATTTCTCTCACGTGAAAATTGACAAATAAAAAGAATGGTGTTGCATATTTCATGGATAATGCCCCTTATAAGTTAAAAAACAAACAAGCAAAAATACATCTCCTCTTAAAGGCAGATATTCAACTCCCCATAAGGGAAGAAATGTCATTAGATTGCAGGGGGTGAAGGGTTTCAGCTCTCAACCTCCGCCATATAGACACTCTCAGGATAGCCGGCCCACCGACACCACATCGACGAAGTACCCAAGTCGCCGGTACCTCTGAGCAGGTCGTGCTTATCACACAACGCACGACAAAAATTCCCTGCCAGCTTCCAAGCACCAAAGTAATGGACACAAGTGTGCATCCCGGTGTTTTATGGGAGGAGCCACACCAGACCCAAAGCATAAATGACGACAGGCGCGGGCCGTCATAGTATGTGCACCTTGACCGTTTTACGGGTCTTAACACTTTTATCTTTATGTCTAATTCTTAATCAGCCTATTAATCAGTCTTCCTCTGTAACTGTGTATCGCTATTTTTCAATCTCTCTCTCTCTCTCTCTCTCTCTCTCTCTCTCTCTCTCTCTCTCTCTCTCTCTCTCTCTCTCTCGATACAACTTTCTTAATACATCTTTTCTTTCGTTACATGTTATTTCTATCTCTAATTCTTCAATAAACACGCGTCAATGTACACGCTCTGTTTATGCCTATGACTGCTCTTCTCTTCTTTTAAACCACTGTTTTCTGCTGATGTTTTTCTGTATTTCTGTGGTTTTCTAACTTGTATCGAAATTAGTCGTTTTCATCTTTCTTGTCTTTGAATCATTATTTACCAGCAAACTTTTACTGCCACAACCTTATTTTTTTTGATGTGTCGGCTAACATTGTGTTTCATCTCCATGATTGTGTCTCTAATTGTTCTGTTTGTAACATGTGGGTTCTTCTGAAAAAAAAAATGAGAAAAATAAAGGTCCTTTACAGGCGCATCAATGACCCAGAGAAATGAATACTTTAATACCTTTTTCCCATTACCACCCCAGTGGCTACAACTAGCACACACAATAACGAATCACTTTGCTCGAACAGTTGATTGGCTTTTGTATAGTGAAATGATTTATATTCGATGTTTCGCTATCTGTCTCGTTCTAAGTCTTGAACTCTCTCTATCTCTTTCTCTGTCTGTCTGTCTGTCTGTCTGTCTGTCTGTCTGTCTGTCTGTCTGTCTGTCTGTCTGTCTGTCTCTCTCTCTCTCTCTCTCTCTCTCTCTCTCTCTCTCTCTCATCTTTCATTTTTGACTAGTCTTTTACAACTCTCTGACATTTCTAAATAAGTATACTCAGTCTTTCTCCGTAATTTTTTGTGGCTATTTCTTCCATCTCTTTCTGGTTTTACCTCATTAAGTTCCCCCAACCTCTCTCTCTCTCTCTCTCTCTCTCTCTCTCTCTCTCTCTCTCTCTCTCTTTCTCTCTCACTCACTTCCGATACATGTTTTTTTTATCTTTCTGTGTCTGTCTATTCCAGTCTATAATTCACTATTTGTCTTTTAACCAGTGGACTTTTTCGCTCCGTCTTTTTTGGTTCGTCCTCTTCCGATCTCTCTCTCTCTCTCTCTCTCTCTCTCTCTCTCTCTCTCTCTCTTTCTCTTTCTCTCTCTACTTCTGATCTTTTGATATTTCTTTTTTGTTTATGCCTCCTTCTATGTCTGTATGAAGCCCACTCTTTCTCTATACCTTTGTGACCCTATTTCTTTCTTTTTTATTGTTTTTCCCTTCCGAGTTCTTTCATTCTGCAGCTCTCTCTCTCTCTCTCTCTCTCTCTCTCTCTCTCTCCCCATTTTCTCTCTCTCACTCTCTCTCTCTCTCTAACGCTCTGTCTTTCTCGCTTTCTCCCTCTGCCTCTTTCTCTCTCTCTCTCTCTCTCTCTCTCTCTCTCTCTCTCTCTCTCTCTAGATGGATATAACCTGGAGTACATATATTAAGAAGAATCACTTTGTCCGAACAGTTTAATGTCTTTGAATAAAATCATGATTGAGATCATTTTTTTAAGTTTGCCTGATAGTTTATCTGCTTGAGTAAAAAGATCTATGTGTATTCAACAATTTGATCATTAAAAACTTTATACAAATTACGACACAAGCATACGAAAAAGACGCATTTTTTTTTTTTTTGCTTTTAATACGTTTTATAAATCAGTCGTCGTTAATTTTTCTACACGTATTGTAAAGAGTTCATGCGCTTGATAAATGATTAACTCGTGTGCTTTTTCTATTTCCTCTTTCACACTTTGTTTCCTTCATCAGTATCTCTTCCTCTTATTTGTCCTCCTACATCTCTGTGAGTCTGTCTGTCTGTCCCTGTCTCTCTTTCTCTCTCTCTCTCTCTCTCTCTCTCTCTCTACCTATCTATCTATCTATCTATCTCTCTCACTTCTGACACATTTTTATTTTATCTTTCTGTGTCTGTCTATTTCAGTCTATAATTCACTATTTCTATCTTACCCTGTGGGACTATTTCTTTCTGTCTTTTTTGGTTCGTCCTCTTTCGATCTCTCCTTTTCTCACTCTCTCTCTCTCTCTCTCTCTCTCTCTCTCTTCTCTTTCTCTTTCACAAGCTCTGTCTTTCTCTCTCTCTCTCTCTCTCTCTCTCTCTCTCTCTCTCTCTCTCTCTCTCTCTCTCTCTCTACTGTGTGCCTCTTCTCTCTCTATTATGAATTTTTTTTTGTAAATCTTGTGTCTACATCAAAATCAGTATATTAATCCGTGTTCCTTTCTAATTGTGTGTCGTTTTTTTTTTCTATTTCTTTCTTACCAGCGTTTTATTAATTCATTGGTCGTCTTATGCGTCGGCCGACATGATCGTGTTTCAATCTCTCTGACTCTGTCTCTGCTTTTTCTCTTTGCTATATAATGGGTCCTTTAGAGAAGGTTTAAAGGGGGGAACGTCCAAGGAATGAGGATCAATAAACCCAACAACTTGATACTTACATACCTTTTTTCCCCGCCACCATACCGATGGAATAGCTTACAATGAAAATTCCCTAGATCTTAGTCACTTTTACAGTCCAAAAGCTGATCAGATGGAGTTAAACTGGACACTTTTTATGAGAACTCGTGGAAATATAATTAAAAGAATCTGTCGATTTAAGGTGTTACTTGCTTGAAGGGGTAATTCAGTGTCTGCATCAGGTAACCTTTCAAGTGATAGAATTATAAATCTGGAATTATATTGTACAGTTAACGACAATACTGTTCTAACTTTTCTTTTAGTAAAGTTTTACTTGGCTATATCAAACAAAACCAACAAATGATAAGACAAAAGGCACAAGGAAATATCTGTATAAAACACTCTTGCACCGTTGCCGGTCTTTGGCCAGTATTTATGAACATTTAACAACTCTCCGCCGATTAAATTAGTGTATGTGATTAGATAAAGCAACTATTGTTACCCTTTCTTAAAAAGAATCCGAAATCCTACCAAAAGTTCAGCTATCACTTGAATCAGAGTGATAGCCTTGCTGGTAAATCCACCACTGAGGAGCCCAGACCGCTCAAATGCATTGACGCTGTTACTATTGCACAGGAGCGCAAGGTCAAATAAAAAAAATGACAGCAGACATTGCATGTGTAGTGAATCAACGTGACGTAAGATACCGTTACGAGGAATCCAAGATGATTGTATTCTAAGGCATCAACCAAGCCCGATCTCTGTAAGTTGAAGGTCTCCAAGGTTTCTCGTTTAATCTTATACAAAATCTCTTTCTCTCTCTCTCTCTCTCTCTCTCTCTCTCTCTCTCTCTCTCTCTCTCTCTCTCTCTCTCTCTCTCTCTCGCTATCTCCATTCCCCTTTTTTTTTGCTTCTATTCTGTTATTTTCGAAACATTTTTTTTCCATAGATGGGTCCATGGGAGTTTATTAGTCTCTTTCTCTGTAACTTTGTGTCGCATTTTCTTTCTTCTATCTATGATTTTCCCTCTTCCACACTATTTCTCCTTCTGTCTCGGTCTTTTTTTGTTGTTGTTGTTGTTGTTATCTCTTTGCCCCTATCTACCCCACCTCCTCTATATCTTTCTATCTCACACACTCTCTCTCTCTCTCGATGACTCTTTATAATGCTTTTGCAACCAATCTTTCCTGTTTTCACATATTATTTATATCTCTAATTCTTTATTGAACACGCGTCAATTTGCAAGCTCTGTTAATGTCTCTCTCTCTGTCTCTCTGTCTCTCTGTCTCTCTCTCTCTCTCTCTCTCTCTCTCTCTCTGTCTGTCTGTCTGTCTCTCTCTCTCACTATATATATATATATATATATATATATATATATATATATATCTTTCTTTCTATCTATATCTGTCTTTCGCTCTTTTTCCTTTGCGCCTCTTCCCTCACTTAAGATAACCATTTTTTCTTTTGTTTGTGTGTGTGTCATTACATTACAATTCTCTTCAACAGTATGTCTCACTTACGTTATTTTCTTTCATTTTTTTTTTCCTTTTCCACTCTCCTATCTCCTTTTCTCTCTCTTTCTCTCTCTCTCTCTATCTATCTCTCTCACTGTCTTTCGCTTTTTCTTTTTTTTTCTTTGCGCCTCTCCACCAACTTAAGATAACATTATTTTTCTTTTGTTTGTGTCTTTGTTAATACATTACCTTACAGTAACTGTATGTCTCACTTCCTTTTTTTTCCTTTCATTTTTTCCTTTTCCACTCTCCGTCTATCTCCTTCTCTCTCTCTCTCTCTCTCTCTCTCTCTCTCTCTCTCTCTCTCTTTTCTATTGCAATTGTCTTTTGCATTTTCTGCAATCTCTTTCTAATTCTTCCTCTTTCATTTTGTCTCTCTTTCTGTCTCTCTTTGTCTCTCTCTCTCTCTGTCTCTCTCCCCCTGTTTCTCCATCTCTCTGTCTCTCTTTTCTATTGCAATTGTCTTTTGCTTTTTCTGCAATCTCTTTCTAATTCTTCCTCTTTCATTTTGTCTCTCTTTCTGTCTCTCTTTGTCTCTCTCTCTGTCTCCCTCCCCCTGTTTCTCTCTCTCTCTCTGCCTCTCTTTTCTTTGCCTCCCTCATGTCCTTTTTAAACCGTTTTTATTCTTATTCTAAAAGATGTGTCCATGTTACTTTATTATTCCCTCTGTCTCTCGAAATGTTGTGTCGCTATTTCTTTCTTGTCTTCCTGATTCTTCCTGTTCCACACTATCTCTCCTTCTGTTTCCCTCTTTCTCTCTCTTATTCTCTTAATCCCCTCTCTAACACTCTCTCTCTCTCTATCTTTGTCTCTCTCTCTCTCTCTCTCTCTCTCTCTCTCTCTCTCTCTCTCTTTCGGTCTATTGGAAGCCAGTTTTTGTCGCGACACCTTACATGTTACGCATCTCTTATATAGTTACAATATATACTGTGTTGCATGTCTTTCGATCATCGGCTTTAGATTTGTATTATCATCGCTTGTCTTTTATTTGTGATTTCTCGGCCTCCATATTGTGTTTTAGTCTGAATGACTGTGTCTCTAATTTTTCTCTTTGCAACATGTGGGTGCTTCCGAAGGAATGGCGGAATTGGGGGTCCAAGAAATGGGTTTAAGTGAGCCCAAAGTAACGATTTTTAAGCCTTTATTCCCCAGCACCGCCCAAATGGCTACATGTAATATACAGAATACGAGTGACTTTAAACGAACAGTTTATTGTCTTTGTATAAAATCATGATTGAGATCGTTATATTAAATTTGTTTCTTAGTTTTTCTACTTGATTGAAAAGATTTATGTACGTTATTTCTTTTCATAATTTTTATAGATAAGTTGTCATTAATTTTGCATTTCAGAAGTTACTTTCTTCTATACGTAAGACTGATCTAGATTGCTACACGTAATTAAAAGAGTTCATGCCCCTACTGAGTGATTAAATCGGGAGACTATTTCTTTCTATTCTTCTTGGTTCTCTTCTTTCAATCTAGCTCTCTTTCTGTATCTCTCTCACTCTCTCTCTTTCTAGCTCGCTCTCACTCTCTCTCTCTCTCTCTCTCTCTCTCTCTCTCTCTCTCTCTCTCTCTCTCTTTTGTTCGTCCGCTTTGTTTCTTTTTTCTATTCTTTGCGAATCCTTCTTATTCCAGTTTATTTTCCTTCCACGCTCTCTTTATCTTCCTATCTCTCTCTCTCTCAATCTCTATTTCTCTCTCTCTCTCTCTCTCTCTCTCTCTCTCTCTCTCTCTCTCTCTCTCTCTCTTTCTCTCTATTTTGTTCGTTCGCTTTTGTTTTGTTTTTTTCGTATCTTTTCGACTCGTTCTTTTTCCGATTTCCTTTCCACGCTCTCTTAATCTTTCTATCTCTCTCTCTCTTTCGCTCTCTCTCTCTCCTTCTGCTTTTCGCCTCTTCTCTCATTTTGGTTTTTCAATACCTTTTTGTTTGTTTCTAAGTTATTTCTACATTATTGAGTCTTCTATTGCAATTGTGTTTTCCTTTCTTCCTGTTCCACACTATCTCTCCTTCTGTTTCCCTCTTTTTCTCCCTTATTCTCTTAATCCCCTTTCTAAATCTCTCTCTGTCTCTCCATCTCTCTCTAGATGAGTTGTTGTTATTTTTTCAGTTCAGCAGTTACTTTCCTCTTTACGTAAGGCCGATCTAGATTGCTACACGTATTTAAAGAGTTCATGCCCTTACTGAGTGATTAAATCGCGAGACTATTTTTCCTTTTCTTCTTGATTGTCTTCTTTCAATCTATCTCTCTTTCTATATCTCTATCTAACTTCCTCTCTCTCCCTTATTTCTTTCTCTCTCCCTCTCTCTCTCTCTCTCTCTCTCTCTCTCTCTCTCTCTCTCTCTCTCTCTCTCTCTCTCTCTCTCTCTCTCTCTCTCTCTCTTTTGTTTGTTCGCTCTGTTCCAGTCTTCTTCTTCTTCTTTGTCTCACTTCCCTCACTTTTGATATTTCTACATATTGATGTTTTTTATATGACAATATATGTCACTGATTCTTTCTCTACTTGTGTTTCATCAATTTCTCCTTTTTCTCTCTTGTTCTTAATCTTTTACTCTCTCCCCCCCCCCTCTCTCTCTCTCTGTCTTTCCCTTTTTCTTTTTTTCTTAAAGTTTCTTTCCCCCACTTTAAGATAAACATTTTTTCTGTTGTTTTGGTCTTTGTTAGTACATGACCTTTCTCTCTAAATGTACGTCTAACTTTCTCAGTTCCTTTTTTTTTTTTAATCTTTTCCATTGTCATTCTATTTCTCTCTCGCTATCTCTTTCTTCTTTGACTCTCTTCCTACACTTTAGACACATTAATTTTAGATCTTTGTTTCTATATGTCGCCATTTACTTACAGTCTCATCGAGGCAGAGTCAATCACGATTTTAGTACTGGTAATCGGATGACGTGCCAGTCACCAGTAGATAGTGCGTTAGTGGAGTAATGGAAAATTATGTGTCATTCCTCTATAGTGAAAGATAACAAATAAAAAGAAGGGTGTCGCATAATTCATGGATAATGGCCCTTTCAAAGTAAAAAAAAAAATACTCTCCCAATATAGGAAGGTATTCAACTCCCTTTAATGGGAGATATGTCAAACAGATTGCAGGGGGTGAAGGGTTTCAGCTCTGAACCTCCGCCATATAGACACTCTCAGGATAGCCGGCCCACCGACACCACATCGACGAAGTACCCAAGTCGCCGGTACCTCTGAGCAGGTTGTGCTTCTCACACGACCCACGACAAAGCTTCCCTGCCAGCATCCAAGCACCAAAGTGATGCACACAAGTGTGCATCCCGGTGTTTTATGGGAGGAGCCACATCAGACCCAAAGCATAAATGACGACAGGCGCGTGCCGTCATAGCATGTGGACCTTGGCCGTTTTACGGGACCTTACCACCGTTAGGGCTTGGAGCCAGTTCCTGGCGAAGTTGCCTTGCCAGGCAAAGTTCAGTCGCTCCTGATTCACATAAGTTAACAGTGACTCACTTTCTTCATGCGGTTTACTTGCGACGCATTTTCTTACAATTTTGTTTAATATCTATTTTATAAAGGTAAAACTCCGTGACATTTATCTACAAACTACACTTCTTATCTGATATTTAATAAATAAAAATCTATTTCTCTGCCATGATACATTGTGGAATGAATCTTTCAATGTGTCAGAAAAATTAGTTAAAACCGTGATTCTATGTTGCCTGGGTTTTATGGTATGTAACTCTATACTATCACTAATTAACTTGAAATAGTTGTCGTTTGTATCTAGGAGTGAGTTTGTTCAGTTTGTCAACACGCCTTGGTGTTTGTTTATTTTTTTTTCCTGTGACCTTGACTGCCTCTTGCGTGGTAGTCACTAACACGTTCAACTGCTCAAACAGTAGAGAAGAAAGAAATTCGATTTATAAAAAAATAATGTTTAAATTTCTTTACTATTAAATTGTTTTTCATTTGTGCATGTTTTTTTATAAATCGATCATAAAAAAAAAAACTGTCCAATCTCAAGGCGAAGCGTTTTTTTTTCCTGCCTTAACTTTTCACTTTGTTAGTCGGGGGGGGGGGGGGAGTGAGAGACAGTAAGACAGAT
>JAWDGP010007597.1:45000-61702 GCA_033675545.1 Elysia crispata
CATTCATATTTAGATGTGAGGTATGTTTCTTGTAGCAGAATTACGTCTTTTATTATTTGAATGATTTGTTTTTCTTTTTTTTTTACCCCACTGTTGTCCAGTGATAGTAACTTGACCATTGTCTTTCTTTAGTACTGGATTGTTGTTCTTTTCTTTCAGTTCTTTAGTTTTGAGCGTTATCTCGTCCTCTGACCTGGTTTCTCGTCCTGTGCTTAATATCCCCCCCACCCCCACCCCCGGCCCCTGTCTCTCTCTCTTTCTCTCTCTCTCTCTCTCTCTCTCTCTCTCTCTTCCTCTCCCTCTCTCTCTCTTTCTCTTCATCTCTCTCTCTCCCTCTCTCTCCCTCTCTCTCTCTCTCTCTCTCTCTCTCTCTCTCTCTGTCCCTCTTCCTCTCCCTCTCTCTCTCTTTCTCTTCATCTCTCTCTCTCCCTCTCCCTCCCTCTCTCTCTCTCTCTCTCTCTCTCTCTCTCTCTCTCTCTCTCTCTCTCTCTCCAGTTTCTTTGTCCGTGACTATTATCAAATCTCCGGGACACTCCGTTTCTGATCCCGGCGCCCTGATGCTCCCATATCCAGTTTATCTTTTCTCATGTGAAAGGGTCGTCTTTACACACAGTCATGTCTATTCTCGAACTGTTTTAGTGCTGTTGTTTTTTGGTTAATTTGTTTTTGTTTTTTTCTAACTTTTTCTTCTTCTTCTCTTTCAATATGGTGTTGTAGAACATAATTATGTCTGTGAGAAAAAGAGAGCAAAGGGTCTTGGCAATGTTATATGTAAAGAACGTGAATTTTCAGTTTCTCGTGAGACTAAGAAACCCATAAACTTCATAAAAAGCAAAAGGGTTACAAAGATAATCTGAAAATGACAACGTAAAATTGAAACAGGGAGCAAATACTTTCTTGATGTTTGTGTTAAGGACAACTCGCAAAAACCTTTCCAGATATACAGAGATAGATATTTAGTTGGAAAAGATAAAAGAAAGCAACCTTTCTCACTTTGTCAATATCATGGCGAGGGTGGGAGACAGCCTGACTAGTACTCAGTAGTTCGTTCATGTTGTAAACAAGTTCACTGATGTAAACGCAGAAAAGGCCATTATTGTTTTTCTCTGTTTTCTAATTATTATTATTATTATTATTATTATTATTATTATTATTATTATTATTATTATTATTATTATTATTATTATTATTATTATTATTATTATTATTATTATTATTATTATTATTATTACACCCTCTTCCCCTAACCCTGGTTGTTATTTGAAGAGAGATGTTTCTAGAAACAAGCATAGCAATAAAATTTTATGGCTCCACACACGCATTCCATCCACTTGAAAGTATTTTCATGTTAACATTATTATAATAAGTAAAATATGGAAGATTTAATTCCATGGGATCCTTATCTCTATCATTCGCCAAACGCGTCTTTGGAATTCAAAAAAGAGACACCAAAAGTGTGGCTATTCTGAATTCCATTGTTAGGGCAAGTATTATGCTAAAAAAAAACGCTCATATTTTTATTATTTTTATTTTAATATTGAAACGAACTTATGAGGAATAGGTATGATAAAATAATTCTGTTTGAAATAGTTTTAGACTAGAAGCCTATTAAGGGTTTAGAGATTCCTTTGATGTTTTGTTTGTTGTTGGTGGTGGTGGTTTTTTATTTATTTTTATTTTTTTGCTATTGTTTTTGTTGTTGTTGACGGTGGTGATGATATTTTTCTTTTTTTCATGTGTAGTTTTCGTTACTGTTTTATCTGAGCTTGTTAAAGTGTAATCGCTTTTCAGTAGAATTGCAATCTCCAAGTTCTTATAGGGTCTATGTATATCATCAACTTGATTCGATGACGATATCGAAAAAAATTTATGAAGATCTAAAGCAAGCAAAAAGCGCAATGCAGACAGCAGAATCCTCTTATCATTTTTTAGGCAACTGTAGTCTAAGGGATAGAAGAAAACGTGGTAGGACTCCATGGACTGGGCATCAGAAATACACGAAGAGAGAAATTAGTTGAATGGTGCTTTACGAACAACCTTTGTTATTGGAAACACATGGATTCAGCAACCAAAAAGAAGGAAATGGACATGGAAAAGCCCAAGTGATGGAAGCAGAAAGGAGATCGATTACATCCTGATCAGTAAAAGATTTAGAAATGCTCTTCTCTCAGCAAAGACCTACCCTGAAGCAGACTTTTACAGTGATCATGTTCCAGTAGCTGCTACATTCAAACTGAAACTTAAGAAAACCCTAAGTAATTCTAAAAACATCAAACTTGGCTTGGCTTCACTAAAATCCGACCAGACTCTTCGAGAGAAGAATCGTGTGGCTGTCCAACATATTTTGAAGTCTTAGGGGAATCGGATCAAAAATGGGCGATATTCAAAGTAGTCATCACAGAAGCTGCCGTGGTAAGAATACCAAGAGCTGAAAGGAACACAAATCAACGGTGGATGACTAAGGATATTTCTATTTTTTTTTCTGAAATAATATCAAACACTTGAAAGATTTATGCAGCATAAAATATACATGTGAAAACTCTAAGGGGACAAAGAAAATTATCTGGTTACGCAAAAATACAAAATGATGAGCTTGCAGGATTTATAGAGATTTTATAGGAGAGTAAATGGGAGGGGGAGTTTAAAAAAGTATGAGGGGGAAAAGCATGAAAGAAAGTGAATCAGCTTAGCTTGTAGATACCTGAAAGAATTTTAACATGGTGACAATCTGTTACCATGAGCTTCCAGAAAAATCCCGGAGAGCCTGTCAGTATTTACAATAGTGTATAAATGTTGTCTCCGTCTATGTGGGATTCGAACCTTCGATTTGTACCTGCTTCTAGAAGAGAGAACGGCTTTTACGCTCTATAAAAAAAATCACTTGAAGTAAACGATGCCGACGCAACAATGGGTGGAGGAGTTGGAATTCAAAAAAGGTGAAACATTGTTATTATTCGTAGTATGTACACTTTGAGGCCTACGAATAGTGAGCGCTCTCTAAAACTTTAGCCCGATCATTCTCACTTGTAGGCTACTTATTTATTATTAAATGAAATCTCCTATTTATTTTCCAGTTTCGTACTTCTGGAAATCTTCAAAAGCTCGCTTGTGGTAGCTTAGTTTGTGCTGGAAACATTTAACCACGCAATATCAGTATTTGTTGCATAACTTCAAAATGCCAAACGTTACACAGTTCAATCTTTCCAAAGACTTGCTTTATCAGATAACGTACTGCCAACGAACGAAGTGGGCTTTTTGTGTTTGCCGTTGTTAAATGCAAAGTTACATTTAAACATCCACTAAATAGCCGTCCACAAATAAAACAACACACATTCTTGTGCCCTCCTACTTTTAACTCCTGGGTATGCTTCTAAGTTTTGCATAATTATTTAACTGGGGAGAGAAAAGGTCTAGTGAAAGCGCACATTCTTGTTTGACACCACACTTTATTTTATTTTTTATTTTTTGAATGAGCGATTTCCCCATCAACTCGCAATGCTGCTGTCTGTTCCCAGTACGTAGTTTTTATCATTTGTAAATCTTTTCCATGCATCTTCAAAAAAGTTCAACGGCGTTAGTTATAAGATTTTAGTAAGGGAAGTAATTCAGAGACATACTACTAGTGTACCAAACCATTTTCATTCTGACTTCCCCTGACTCGTTTCGTTCCAAAATGGCCACATGCGTATTGTTTTTCAAGTTGAATAAACTTTACAAGACATTTTTGACGACGATGTAAAATCAAACCACAATCAGATGTAGGCAATAAGGAAATAGGAAGTTTCACAGTTAGCCCAATCCAGATCTAGATCTATCCAAAAAAGAGCTAGAAATCCATTCAGGTTTTACAATAGATCTCTAAGTCTAGATCTAGATCTAACCTGTAGGCCTCTATGAAAATAAGATGCAAATCCAATGTAAACAATCATAGACTAGAATCTACATCTATGGTTGCAAAACTATCAATATCAAGAAGGTGTATAGCATACTGATCCTAGGTTATTCGGAAGACTTGACATATTCTTGACATGCGGCACTGAGCTGCCCTTACCCTCTTTAGTCTTAGTCTTACACAGTTTGAGGACAGTCAGAACTGACCGCTACAGTACAAGCTTGGATTCATTAGGCTAGAAAAAATTATAGTATCACAGCCTTTAAGATACACATAGATTTCTAGCCGAACATTTGTCCTGCATTGTTTAGATTATTATTTTAAAGTTTATTACAAATATAATACAGAATGGCAATGGCTTCTGTAACACCCATATTCTTGGTCAGCAGGCCAGAACCATTAAATTATTGATCTTTCAACATCATCTTGACTTTTATTTTAAAGCTAACAAAGTTGAAAGGGATAAGAGTAAGAAAGCTTTCCTCTCAACTGCAGGAGGATCATGAATGGTTAAAACCAAAACAACTAACAAGGATGAAAGAAACATTTGTTGAATTGTCGTGAAACAAGCAAAACTATTCTTATCTTGACTTATATTCAGTCGCACAAAAAAAAAGCAACAGCAAAAAAAAAATTTTAATGTGTCATCTATTATCTGAAAACTAAAATTTTCTTATTTTGTATGTTTAAATAACTTTAAATGTTCTAAAAAAAAGTTCATTCTGATTTTGCTCTTTCATTGGCAACATTGTTAATTATAGAGCATATCTTTCAAACATTTTTTCAAATTTATATCATTTATATCATGTTACATTTTCATGTTGATTTTTTAGCCATGGTGAAAGAAATACAAAATTAATCAAGATGGATGAGCACTTGAGGTGCAAAAGAAAAAAGAAGAATTTCAAAGAATAATGGTAACAAACTTCATTTTTTTTTCTTTTGGGCTGCAGTGACACTATTGCTGTAACAGAGCTTGACAGTGAGGATAAGAGTTCATTGCAACGACTTTATGTTTCTTTATAAAACTATGATCATTTTTATTATATCCTCAGTTTAAAAAAATCAGTCATTTTTGCACAAAGTATTTACTTTCTAAATGAAAAAATACGGATTCTAAACCATTTGGAAATGGACAGCCCTGGTGACCCCCATATCTGGGAGCACAACGTACTGTGGATCAGAAAAGTTTCCTGTATTCCTTTCTTCAAAATACTCAGTACTATGGTGAAATCATCTATGATTTGACATGTAGTTAACTGCTTGAAATTTGTTGATATACAGGTTCAAATCTATTTGATTGTCAGGATGAGTTTTAGGAATTGCCTAAGAACTTAAAGGGTTGAAAAAAAAATTGCTTATAGCTTTAAGCAGTCTTCTCCAGCCAGAATGAGCAAGATGTCAAGAATTTAATGTCAGTTTATATGTAGATGTAGCTTTTTGCACACTGAAAAGAGAGCTGGATTATTGTGTGTGATGCACAGATTTTTGTTTGCATTAGCCATAATATCATGATCTGAGATTTTTGCCTGACCTTTTTATTTTTACGCTTCTTTATCTCCCCAATCCAGTCCTTAGAGTCTGATTATACAGGAGGCCCAGAATGGGATGCTGCCGAGCCACACCTATGGTGTCTTGCCCAGAAGAGATCCGGCCCACTTTACCAGCCTCACCCACCAGCAGCTGCAGGAAGTCCAAGCTCAGCACTAGTGTCCCAGCTATGCCAGTTTCTTAGGTTGGTTTAATCTTTTTTTTTTCTCTTATTGCCTCAGTCTAAAAAAGCTTCAGACAATTTCCTTACATGTTTTTCTAAGTCTGAAAAGCTAAGAGTCTACTACTGTAAAAAGCTTCAGATAATTTCCTTATAAGTTTTCTAATTTTTGAGGGGTTGAGCATCAAGCAAGGTACATAATAACCACAGGTAATAACTTACCAAGACATTAAAATACTATTGAAATTCAACCGTTTTCAATGTTTCTGTTTTTAGTGAAAAGTTGACAGAAATGAGATACCTTCAAAATCTTGCGGCATCTCCTGCAGAAATCGTGTAAAAGATTCGGAGGTAAAGAATATAATTTTTCAAGCAATTATGGAGATTGAAGATTTTTTTAGCACGCTGAAAGAAATACAAAATTAATGGAGATGGATGATCACTTGCTGGTAAAGTGATCGATCAGTGTTCCGGAAACTTATCTTGACGTGCAAAGGAAAAATGAAGAATTTCAACTAATAATAGTAATAAACTTGATTTTTTTTTCATTTGGGCTGCAGTGACACTCTTGCTAAAACAGATCTTGACAGTTAGGATAAGAGTTTATTGCAACGACATTATGTTACTTTATAAAACCATGATCATTATTATTATATCCTATCTTTTAAAAAAATCAGTCATTTTTGCACAAAGTATTCACTTTCTAAATGAATAAATAAGGATCCTAAACTATTTGGAAATGCTAGTTGAAACTTAAAACTTAACATTCCTTCTCTCCTGTGGATTTAAAAATTTGAATATGTGGGACATGTGATATAGCATGATGTAATAATTTGCAGATTATATAAAATGTTGCAATCCACTTTTCATTATCATCAACGATTGAGGATCACTAAGAAAAACAAGTTTCTTTTTAATCTTTTTTCTCTTCGTCTCTTTTCTGCACAGTGTTATGTTTTGCACAACACCGATGGACAGCCCTGGTGGCCCCCATATCTAGGAGAACACGGTACTGTGGATAAAAAAAGTTTCTTGTATTCCTTTCTTCAAAACACTCAGTAGGTCTATGCCGACCTTCATCTATGTTTTGACAGGTAGTTAACTCCTTATAATATGTTGATATACAGGTTCAAATCTATTTGATTGTCAGGATAAGAGTTTTACGAATTGCCTAAGAACTTAAAAGGTTGGAAAAAAAACTGCTTATAGCTTTAAGCAGTCTTCTCCATCCTGAATAAGCAAGACGTCAAGAATTTAATGTCAGTTTATATGTAGATGTAGCTTCTTGCACAATGAAAAGAGAGCTGGATTATTGTGTGAGATGCACAGATGTTTGTTTGCATTAGCCATAAAATCACAATTTGAGATCTTTGCCTGACCTTCTTTTTACGCTTTTTTATCTCCCCAATCCAGTCCTGAGAGTCTGATTATACAGGAAACTCAGAATGGGCTGCTGCCGAGCCACACCTATGGTGTCTTGCCCAGAGGAGATCCGGCCCACATTACCAGCCTCACCCACCAGCAGCTGCGGGAAGCCCATGCTAAGCACTAGTGCCCCAGCTAGGCCAGTTTCTTAAGTTGGTTTAATCTTTTTTTTTTCTCTTATTGCCTCAGTCTAATAAAAGCTTCAGACAATTTCCTTATAGGTTTGTCTCAGTCTGAAAGCTCAGAGTTTACCACTGTAAAAAGCTTCAGATAATTTCCTTATAAGTATTCTAATTTTTGAGGGGTTGAGCATCAAACAATACACATAATAGCCACAGGTAATAACTTACCAAGACATTAAAATGTTTTTTTAAATTAAACCGTTTTCAATGTTTCTGTTTTTAGTGAAAAGTTGACAGATATGAGATACCTTCAAAATCTTGCGGCATCTCCTCCAGAAATTGTTTAAAAGATTGGGAGGTAAATAATAAACTCTTTTAAGCAATTATGGCGATTGAAGATGTTTAACCAAGGTGAAAGAAATACAAAATTAATGGAGATGGATGAACACTTGCTGGTAAAGAGGTCGATCAGTGTTCAGGAAACTTATCTTGACGTACAAAAGAAAAATGAAGAATTTCAATGAATAATGGTAACAAACTTGATTTTTTTTTTCTTTTGGGCTGCAGTGACACTATTGCTGAAACAGATCTTGACAGTGAGGATAAGAGTTAATTGCGACGACTTAATGTTACTTTATAAAACTATGATCATTTCTATTATATCCTCTCTTTAAAAAAAAAATCAGTCGTTTTTGCACAAAGTATTCACTATCTAAATGAATAAATAAGGATTCTAAACCATTTGGAAATGCTAGTTGAAATTTAAAACTTAACATTCCTTCTCCTCTCCATTCAGGGGCTGTGGGTTTAAAAATTTCATTATGTGGGACATGTGATATAGCATGATGTAGTTATTAGCAGATTATATAAAATGTTGCAATCCACTTTTCATTATCATCAACGTTTGAGGATCATTAAGAAAACCAAGTTTCTTTTTATTCTTTTTTGACATATTTTCTAAAGCGAGGCTATTGATATGGTTATTTTCTCTTCTCTTCCTTGCTTTTCTGCACAGTGTTATGTTTTGCACAACACCTATGGACAGCCCCGGTGGCCCCCATATCTTGGAGCACACCATACTGTGGATCAGAAAAGTTTCCTGTATTCCTTTCTTCAAAATACTCAGTAGGTCTATGGAGACCTTCATCTATGTTTGACAGGTAGTTAACTGCTTGAAATTTGTTGATATACAGGTTCAAATCTATTTGATTGCCAGGATAAGAGTTTTAAGAATTGCCTAAGAACTTAAAAGGTTGAAAAAAAATTTCTTATAGCTTTAAGAACTCTTCTCCAGCCTGATTGAGCAAGACGTTAAGAATTTAATGTCAATTTATGTATAGACGTAGCTTTTTGCACACTGAAAAGAGAGCTGGATTATTGTGTGAGATGCACAAATGTTTGTTTGCATTAGCCATAATATCATGATCTGAGACCTTTGCTTGACCTTTTTTTTACGCTTCTTTATCTCCCCAATCCAGTCCTGAGAGTCTGATTATACAGGAAACTCAGAATGGGCTGCTGCCGAGCCACACCTATGGTGTCTTGCCCAGAGGAGATCCGGCCCACATTACCAGCCTCACCCACCAGCAGCTACAGGAAGCCCATGCTCAGCACTAGTGCCCCAGCAAAGCCAATTTCTTAGGTTGGTTTAATCTTTTTTTCTCTTATTGCCTCAGTCAAAAAAAAGCTTCAGACAATTTCCTTATTGGTTTGTCTCAGTCTGAAGAGCTCAGAGTTTACCACTGTAAAAAGTGATTTCCTTGTAAGTTTTTCAATTTTTGAGGGGTTGAGCATCAAACAAGATACATGATAACCACAGGTAATAACTTACTAACACATTAAAATGTTATTTAAATTCAACCATTTTCAATGTTTCTGTTTTTAGTGAAAAATTGACAGAAATGAGATACCTTCAAAATCTTGCTGCATCTCCTGCAGAATTCTTGTAAAAGATTGGGAGGTAAAGAATAAAATCTTTCAAGCAATTATGGCGATTGAAGATGTTTAACCACGGTGAAAGAAATACAAAATTAATGGAGATGGATGAGCACTTGCTGTTTAAGTGATCGATCAGGGCATTGAACAATGAGAGAGAAGGAGAGATTTACAGAAAAGGTGATGGGTAGAATAACATAGTGGTATGGACAGTTTAAAACTGAAGCCCTTTGTAACACTAAAAACAAAGAAGGGTATTGCAGCATTGTTAACTTGCTACCCTTCATTTCACTAATTAACCTCCAACTGCTTTCATTAACCTGATAATATCATGTGATTAAATTTTTATTTCTATATTTTTTCAAGCCAATATTTTTTTCTTTCATCAGGTTCCCGACCTACAGCCACTTGCCTCTGGAATCTCATATGGAGTTTATAGACAGCAACCAGGTTGAATTCAGTCAGATTGAGCCCAGTGTGGGAGAACCTCTAGAGCAGCGCTGGAAGAAATGTGTAAGGGCACTAGATTTTTAAATATTTATACTTTTTGATTCAAAAATAGGAACCAGAGGCTGGTGGGGTAGAGAAATTAGAGTGTTAAAAATGAAAAGAAAAAGTTAAGGATAAGATAACTAGAAGCAAGAAAAATATCTTCTTTATGAAGTACAGATTGTCCTCACTGCTAGGAGAATGAAAACTATGATTATAAATCAAGCTTGTAATCATATTCAAATTGTGTTTTGTTTTTTCTTATGTTAACTTTTTACATATTGTATTTCATGATGTGACAATTGTGTGTCTATTTTGAACTCACCTGTGCTTGTGCAGCTTCCAAACATATTAGTTACATTTCCAGCAACAAATATTTATATGAGCCATAAGAATTGCATAATGCCTATAGAGTATAACCACTTCCTCCAGTCATGACATTAATTTTGATAGCAAAGGGAAAGAAGATTTTTTTCATTATTGTGTGTCAGATTCATAGTTGTAGACTCCGATTTTTTTTACTGAAATTTCCCTCAGGAATATCTTAGTCCTTTTAGGAGTATGTTTGCATGTAAAAATCAAATGCTACATTCGATTCAAATATGATACTTTCAAGTGCTTTCAAGATGTAGTTTTTGAGGCTTCTTTTCACATGGTATGATGATAAACAAAGTTCTTCTTATAAGGAACTGTGTCTTTTGACATCATGCTCAAAATGATAACTAATTTATTTTATATTATATTGTTATAATGTGGTTGTTTCTGCTTCGGCTTTTTCACATCTGCAGAGTTACATAAATGGAAATTCTTTTCTTTTTTTTCTCAGGGATCAAAGCATAAATTATGAGCTGCACCCCTGATCTACTGGCAAGAGACCTAGAAAAGCAGCTTACTGTGTTTTTAACATTCATATGGCAAAGTAAGTATTAAGAAAAGAGACAATATTGGTGAACATCTGAGACTAAGAATAACATGATGTAGATGGACTATATCAAACTGCAAATCCCACTTTTCTGGTAAATGCCGGAAATCAGACTCTCAGGACTGGATTGGGGAGATAATGAAGCATAAAAAAAGGCCAGGCAAAGATCTCAGATCATGATATTATGGCTAATGCAAACAAACATCTGTGCATCTCACAGAGTAATCCAGCTCTCTTTTCAGTGTGCAAAAAGCTACATCTACATATAAACTGACATTAAATTCTTGACGTCTTGCTCATTTTTTCTAAAGTGGAAAAATGTAAGTATGAGAAAGATTTTAAACTAGGTGTTAAATGGAATGAAGTACAATGAAGACGATCTTGCTTTAACAGATTGGTTTAGAAGAGTAACTTCCCTTGAAAATTCCATTAAAGCATGCGCAAACAAATAAGATTTGAGAAACATCCGTTTAATGTCTATTTTCAAGCATGGGCAAACAGAACAGAATCAGTAAACATCCGGCATACCTTCCAGTACAAATCCAGCTTGCATGGCTCTAACTTTTATTTCTTGAGAAACTGAGAATTGAATATGTGTGTCTGTGTGGAGTTGGGGGGTGAAAACAATTCGGGCCAAATTTTCAGACTTGGGTGGTAATGGTCAAGTTGCTTGATCAACCAGCATTCTGTGATCATGATATAAACTTATGTTGGCTTTTTTATTACTGTTGCACATTGCTTTATTTACAAGCACTTCATTTCTGATAAAAAGTTTTCAAACTAAATCTTTTCCAGTCATCTGTTCCTATAGTGTGAATGTGTTGAATAATTAAAAAAAAAAAAATAAAGATTCAGTTCCCTGCGTAAGACTCAGCTCTTGGGAGATGTTAAAGGATATAGAACATCTGTTGTCAAGTATAACTCTGCTTCGCCTGAAAAACTAGAAACATTTTCACTTACAACCATCAATTTTTCAAGGTTTTCAGTTAATACAGTAATGAATACTTGGAGCCAGAGACTTTTCTAACAATTGAGGAAAAAAAAATCAGTTGAAACCAGGTTTGTCTCAAAATAGCCAAAGTTGTTTCAATTTTCAAAATGTAAGCACTTGTCTAAGGCTTCTTTTATTACAAGAATTACTCAAAGCCTTGTGCAGCTTCACCACCTTAAGTTAAGTTTTACCCCAGAATGTCATATATAAGATATACCAACTAGAAAAAACCTGAAACTAAATTCAGGGTGAGGGTTTCAAATTTCTACGGTATTGTCAAAGGGACATCATCCATAGATTATTAAAAGATTTCCATGCTTAGGTTTCTTTGACCTTTCCAAAAAGTGATTTTGTTGTGTGCTTTTATTGCAAAAACTGTCTGGCACTCATAGTATTCTACTGTAATATATAATTGTCTTGTGTAAAACTTTTCTAGGATTAAGTTATGTTTTTTTTATCCCTTGGCATATCGTATAAGTGTTATTATAATCATTATCATTACTATTATTATTATTATTATTATTATTATTATTATTATTATTATTATTATTATTATTATCATCATCATCATTATTATTCGTAGTATTATTATTATTACTCTTATCACCACTTTTAATATTGTAATGTTTATGATATTTATCACCATCAGGTGGGCAGACATAAAGGTTTCATCTCACAAAATCTATTACCAGCTGACATTCTCGGTGAACTTTGTGACTCAGTGTTTTCCTGCTGTGAAATCCACACCCACAAGGGGCTATGCTCAGTAAGTTTTTATTTAAATTTCCTTTTTCTGTTGCACCTGAAACATAAAAAAAGTCTGAAGCTTTTATTGCTGGCTCTTCTCAATGGATGGCCTGCAAGAACACAGCTTTTGGATAGAACTAGCACATTTGCAAGTTCTAAATCTCATTGAGCTTAATTCTTTAATTATCATCGGTGGATGAGTTAAGGGTGTCTTCTTTTCAGATCGGTCTAGGTCACAAAGGGGTAAAGTTTGATGTGCAAAAAAAGGCAAAAGATCAGGTTTTTATGTGAATGGCTTACATCAAACAACAAACAGACAAATCTTTTTTTGCAGTCTAATGCTTAATGTTAATGATAGGCCTACATTTTTGTTTGAAAATAAAACTAGTAGGTCTTATTTGAAAGCTGGAAGAGAATAAAAAAAAAAGTATTAGCACTAGTTTTCCTTTACAAGTGTACAAAAAAAAAAAGAAAAAGGAAATGCAGGTTAGTTATAAAACAAAATGTGACCAAACATTCGAATATTTAAAAGACCAACATCTAATTTTTATGATGCATATCACCCAATAGTATCAGATGTCTGAGATTTATCATTTGAGAAACAGAAAAGTTGTATCCAAGGTAATGGCTGCAATTGCTCTAGACTCAAGTGGCATGCTAGTTTAATAAATCTTATCTTTGTAGTTTTTGTTTTTTCATGTTAATGGATTTGCTTTGATTTCAATAACCAAAAAATAGATGTGTGTATTACTGTGAGGTGGCTGGTCCACAACAAAATTTTCAAGACAGGATAGTCTTTTAGAAAATAAACTTGGCACTTGATATTTGTGCAGAGAGAAAGGTGGCTCCTGTCGTCGTGGGACTTTGATGGCACCAGGTGTGTTTAGTTTCTTCTCCTACTGCGACCCACGAAGTGTTGAAACATTGGACGTGTTTCAGATTTGCATGCAGTGGGCCATGACTGGGAAGCTTTCAGTGAAAGATGTGGAGGAAGCAAAACTTGAAGTCTTTCTAAAAGTTCAGTTGTTTACAAATCGTTATAGTGGGGTAAAAATTTATATTTTTTCTCATAGAGTTCTTCTAGCTCATTTTTTTTTCTCATTAGAACTAAATGGGTGGCTGACAGAAATCCCAAGTGCCTCTGTCCGTGTATGTCTACAATAAATACTCTGCATCTCTGACAGAAAATACTGTTTTCTAAGTCATGAATGTTTAACTATGTTTAATTGACAAGAATCAAAGAGTGAAAAAAAAAATATATTCTGTTTTCTTAATAATCTGATGCATTCTATATTATTGTCATGATGTTATGCCAAAATGCCCATTTTCCGCTTTAAAGTTTCTTATTGCTTTATTATTATTTTTTTTCTGTAACAAGCCTGTTTCTGTCAGCAGTAGGGGTCAGACTTTGTTTGTGCATGATTTTCCTGACAATATATGACAAACAAACAGAGGTCAACTGTTCAATCTAAATGCGGAGGATCTGAGGCATGTGGCCGACCTGTGAGTTTTTTTCCTTATAAAATGTTGAGCTGCAGTGCTTTGAGCAGAATTTTTATTTTTGTGGTTTGAAATAGATTTCTTCATTAATTTAGCCATTAAAGCTTCAGCCACTAGTATTGCAATATTTCCCAAACTAGAACCAAATGAAAATCTCATCAGTTTTGCCTCTTAGTGCATGCTTTGCTCAGTGCATAGGAAACTTTGTGACATGTGATATAGCATGATGTAGTAATTTGCAGATTATATGAAATATGGCAATTCATTAAATTAATATCAACATTAGAGGATCTCCAAGAAAAAAGTTTTTTTTTCATCTTTTTGGACATATTTTTTAAACCAAGGGGCCATGTTTGATATCGCTTTTCTTTACAGTGTTACATTTTGCACAACACTGATGGACAGCGCTGATATTCCTCATATCTTGGAGCACACTGTACTCTGTGGATAAGAAAAATTTCCTGTGTGGAATCCTTTCTTCAAGATGCTCAGTTTCATGCGACACTGACAGATAGCACAGGTGGACCTCATATCTTGGAGCCACGGTACTCTGTGGATCAAAAAAATTTTTCTGTATAACATCCTTTCTTAAAGATGCTCAGGAGATCTATAAAAACCTTCATGAATGTTTTGACAGGTAGCTAACTGCTTGAAATTTGTTGAATCACAGGTTCAAATCTATTTTGCTTGATTCACAGGTTCAGATCTATTTTGCTTGATTCACAGGTTCAAATCTATTTTGATTGTCAGGATGAGAGTTTCAAGAACAATCTGAGAACTTCAACGTTTTGAAGAAAATTTTATAGCTTTAAGCAGTCTTCTCCAGCCAGAATGAGATGGACTTCAAGAATTTAATGTTAGTTTACATTATAGATGCAGCTTTTTGCCCACTGGAGAGAGAGAGCTGGATTATTGTGTGAGATTTATAGATGTTTGTTGCATTAGCCATATGTCCTCACTGCCAGGAGAATGAAAATTATGATTATTAATCAAGCTTGTAATCATATTCGAATTGGGTCTTTGTTTTTCAAAGTAAACTTGTAACATATTGTACTCCATGATGTGACTATTGTGTGTCTATTTTGTCACTTGTACATCTGCAACTTCCAAACATATTAGTTACATTAGCAACAAATATTTATATGAGCCATATGAATTACATAATGTCTATAGAGTATAACTACTTCCTTCAGTCATGGTATTAACTTTGATAGCAAAAGGAAAGAAGACTTTTTTATCATTGTGGGTCACATTCATATTAGCAGACTCTTGGTTTGTTTTTGTTTTTTACTAAAATCCCACTCAGAAATAGCTTAGTCCTTTTAGGAGTATGTTTGCATGTAAATATCAAATGCTGCATTCAATACAAATATGTCACTTTGAAAATGCAGTTTTTAAAGCTTCTCTTCACATGATATGATGAGAAAAAAGTACTTTTTATCTTGGACTGTGTCTTTTGACATTATTCTCAAACTGATAGCTAATTAATTTTACATATATTATAATAACGTGGTTGTTTCGCCTTGGGCTTTTTCACATTTGTAGGGTTATATAAATTGAAACTCTTTTCTTATTTTTTTTCTCAGCAACCAAAGCATAGTTATGAGCTGCCCCCCTGACCTACTGGCAGTAGACCTAGGAAAGCAACGTACAGTGTCTGTTGACTTTCTTCTGTCAGAGTAAGTATTTAGAAAAGGGACAAAGTTGGTTAATATCTGAGACTGAGATCACCATGTTGTGGATGAGCTATATCAAATTACAAACAAACCTCATAATGGTCAAGTTGCTTGATCAACCAGCATTCTGTGATCACAAGATAAAAGTATGTTGGCTTATTTATTATTGTTGCATGATGTTTTATTTACAAGCACTTCATCTCTGATAAAAAGTTTTCCCACAGTAAATAACTTTTGAATGAATGTGTTGATAAAGAAAAAAAAACTCAGTTCTCTGTATAAGACTCAGAGAGACTCTTGGGAGATTTTAAAGGATACAGAACATCTGTTGTCACGTGTACCACTGTTTCGCCTGAAAAACTAGGAACATTTTCACTTACAGCCATCAGCTTTTCATGGTATTCATGAATACTTGAAGCCAGAGACTTTTCTCACCATTGAATTCGAGAAGAAAAACACACACACACACAAAAAAAAGAATCAGTTGAAACCAGGTTTGTCTCCAAATATCCAAAGTTGTTTCAATTTTCAAAATGTAAGCACTTGTCTAATGCTTCTTTTTTTTTTTTACAAAAATTACTCAGGCCTTGTACAACTTCACCACTTTAAGAGTAAAGCAAGCTTAGGACCTTGTTCATCCTCTACTTTAGTATATCCATCTTTAGTAACGATATGTTTTTTTTTATTTATTTATATTATCTTCATTATTATAACTATAAGTGTTTTTAAATTTTTTTTTCCATCTTGATATTTTTGCATGCTTTATTCACTGGGTTTTCTTCACGATAAAATCAGATAATATTTAATTCCAGGCATGTTCTTTTCAGATTAGCCTGGAATGTGATAACATCGGCCATGGTTTAATATATATCAGCCGGCTCAAGATCTACGTGGGCAACATAAAGAGGGAGGCAGAGATTTCCACCAGTCTTTGTTGAAGTGAGTGACCATTTCCCAGACAGCTAGCAGGTCTTTCAATTTGCTTTTTTCTTCTTAGAACAAATAAAAAAAAGTTATCTTAAGTTTTTAAAAATTATTAGTGCTACATATCTATTTGGTAGATGCTATGAACAAATTCACATTATCTCAAACCTGTTCAAACTGAATTCTCAGCAGAGATTGACTTGAAAGACACACTTTAATTAACCTACACAAAGTTTGTCTTTTGCTACTTGATCACCTCTATCTCGAAGTAGTTTTCACCACCTAAATTGTCAATGTTTTCTTTTATTTCAAAACTGTTGTTTTCTCAGAGTTTCAAGTTTGATGTGCAAAAAGGTGTAATATCTTTT
>JAWDGP010007599.1:0-42500 GCA_033675545.1 Elysia crispata
CTCTCTAATGTGTACTCACTATATTATAATTAATAGGGAATATAATTTTTTACTAATTTATAAAATTTGATTATTATTCCTTGCAAAGGACTCAAATTCTATAAAACAATTTATTAGTACTTAAGATAAATTAATTACAATCCATAAGCAATGTCAAATTTTCTTTTAACTATGTTACAAACATATATATATATATATATATATATATATATATATATATATATATATATATATATATATATATATATATATATATAGATTTATGTGACAAAATAAAAACCCAACAATATTTTAGATTTCCGATATTTATTCTAATGAATTCCCCCCTTATACATAATACAAAAACAAAACAATCTTAAACTAAATAAATATATCTATAAAACAAAATTATAAATTAAACCTACTATTTCATTGCTATATAATTTATACTATTACATTTCAATTCTTGATAATCCTTTCTTTTACATCTTGCACCGTCTATGTCTTCTTCCATACACACACCAGTTCTTGTCTGTTCACACACCAGTTCTTGTCTGTTCCTCTGTTTTAGTACTGTTTTGTTGAGTTATCTTTGCTTTATAAATTATCTTCAAGTTTTTAACAAAATAAGTTGAGGTGGTCGATTCTTATCAGCTTTCTTTTCAATATAATGATAAAAGTATATATATATTTTTTTTAATGTCTTCATATCACACTCATTGTGAGTGGTATTTTCATCACTAGGTGATATCATCACTTAGGATACAATGTTTCCTTTTTTTTCCACTTAGGAATTTCCTGAAGTTGGTGTAAACAAACCTTAAGCACAATCACTGCATTCTTTTCACAAAAAAAATGAAAATTAGGAGATAAAATTTGTTTCTTTTTTTCAGATTTTTTTCGGGTACCTTAATTTTTAGGGCAAAATAATTTTTCCTCTCTCTGATTTAGTTTTTCAGATGTAAAATCTCCTGTCTTTTCTCAACAAAAATATGCTATGTGCAAAGAGGGCGAACCCTTGTGTTTGTCGGTTCTTTTATAGTTCCAAGGCTAAATCTAAGGCTAAGGCTAAGGCACATACATTCTCGCTTTCTCATTCCCCCACTGCTTATGAACTTCACTCACACCCCCCTATATTCTCCCCCTACGAAATTACACATATTTCGATTTAAATTTCATTCTAATACAATCAAATCATACAATGGATATACATCAAACTTTATAGCAATTCCTAGAGATTCCTAAATTATATTGATGAAGCCTTGTGGGTCGTTCTTCACAAGAAGCGGGCAAAGCATCCATCTGTGGAAGATCCCCAGCGTCGAGGCAAGGTAGTACTGGTGGCAGAGCGTGCAGCGGCGGTTCACCCAGACAAAAGAAGAAACGTGATAGAGAAAAAATTGTTTTAAGCATTTGTTGGTTTAAATGATAAAAAATGTGACACTTCTTCCCCCACATACCCCGAAAAACAACTACACTTAAGCTTTATTGTATTTTTTTTTTTTTTTTTTTTTAATTAGGATCAAAAGCATCAGAATCTGCTTAAAATGTCACTAATGCAGTTCTCTGTCCCCTTAATGGGTTCTACTTTAAAAGCAAATGGCTGCAGAGATAATGCATAACGGAGCAATCTTGCATTCTTAGTTTTATTCATTTTTAAAAATGTTAACGGTTTATGATCTGATTGAATAATGAACGAATTCATCAGAAGATACTTGGAGAAATGATGTAAAGCGAAAACAATAGCAAGGCATTCTTTTTCTATAATTGGGTAATTGCATTCCCTTTCTATCAATTTCCTGGAAATATAATAGCAAGGTTTTAGAATGTCATTGTGTTTCTGAAGTAACACTGCACCAATAGCTTTGCTAGAAGCGTCGGCTCTAACAATGAATTCTTTATTAAGGTCAGGTATAGCTAAAATGGGATCAGAAGCTAGTGCATGTTTTATTTCCTCAAAAGCTATCTCACAATCTTCATTCCAGACAATTTGATTTGGGTTCTCTTTTTTAAGTAGAGAAGTTAAAGGAGCTATTTTGTGAGAAAAGAAAGGAATAAATTTCCTATAGTAGTTTATTAAGCCACAAATTTTTCTAACATCTTTTTTTGTTTTCGATCTTGTGAGGTTAAGGATTTTCTCTGTTTTTATTGGATCTGGCTTAATGTTTCCTTTGCCTACTATATGTCCTAAAAAATTAATTGTTCTGAATCCTATATGACATTTTGATGGTTTCGCTGTAAGGTTTGCTTTCCTCAGAGTTTCTAAAGTCTCTCTTATATGTTCTAAATGATCATTCCATGTTTCACTGAAAATTAATACATCATCAAAATAGCTTGCTACGAATTTAAGATGTCCAAGTACTTTATTCATTGCTCTCTGAAAAGTTGGAGCTGCAGTGGATAGTCCAAAAGGTAGGTAGTTAAATTCCATTAATCCTAGTGATGTTTGAAAAGCAGTATATTGTTTACAATTTTCTCTCAAAGGAATTTGCCAATATCCTTTAGTTAGATCAAGTTTTGTGAAATATTTTGCTTTAGTAATTCTGGTTACCATTTCATCCATTTGTGGGATGGGTTCGTTATCAAATATAGTAACAGAATTCAATTTTCTAAAGTCAATGCACAAACGAATACTTCCATCTGGTTTCGCTACAACTGTAATAGGGCTACAATATGGACTACTAGAAGGTCTAATAATATCCTGTTCTAGCATAGTTTCAATTTCTTTCTCAATTGCATCTTTGGCTCTAAATGGAGTGGGATATTGGTGTGTACTTTAAAAGGTGTTGTATCAGTGAGTCTGATATCATGTTCCAAAACATTAGTTCTGCCTGGTATATCTGTTAGTGTGTTCTGAAATTTAGACAAAATGTCTCTTGTATCTGATTTTTGTATAGGCGTAAGATTTTCATCTAACTTTATATCTTTGAAACTTTGTGTTGATTTATTAATGAGATATTCAATATTTGCTTCTTTCTCTTCTAATTCTTCTTCTTTAGACATGGGTATAAAAGCTAATGTGGCTAATTTGATAGTATTGTCTGATGGTTTTCTATCATACCATGTTTTTAACAAGTTGGCGTGGTAACATCTGATATTGTCATTTATTTTAAAGAAATAGTTGTCACCTTTTTTATTAATAATTTGGAATGGTCCCTGGTAGTTATGGTAAATTTTACTATTGTTTTTAGGAAGTAAAATCATTACTTTTTGACCTTTCTTGAATGATCTGTATTGACTATGTTGATCAGCATAATCTTTTTGTTTTTGACTGCTTATCTTCACAGCGTGTGAAGCTATCTTGTTGGATTTTTTTATAATTCCTTTAAGTTTTTTGTGCATAGGAATATGCATGTATCAATTCATCATTTTCTTCATTATGATTAGAACAAGAGTCAGCCAAAACATCTATAGGACCTCTGACTTTTCTTCCATACATTAGTTCAAAAGGGGGAAAACCTGTTGATGTGTTAGGCATTTGCCTCAGAGCAAAAAGAGTAGGGTTTAGTAGTATATCCCAATCTAAAGGGTTTTCTTCAGATAGCTTGACTAAAGTCTTTTGTATCGTTTGGTTACATCTCTCAACTAGTCCATGTGATTGGGGGTGTAAAGGTGCCGAAAAGTTTCTGTTCAACGCCTAACATTTTCATAGTTTCTTGCATTGAATCCGAAATAAGTTGTCTGCCGTTATCTGATAGTACTACTTTGGGTATTCCTAGCCTTGAAAAGATGTCGAATAGTGCTTCTGCAACATTTTCAGTTTTGGTTCTTTTTAGTGGTATCGCTTCAGGCCATCTTGTAGAAAAATCTACCAAAGTCAGTATGTAAGAATTGCCTTTATTTGTTTCAGGTAGTGGACCTACAATGTCTATAGCTACTTTTTTAAAACGGTTTTGTGATAACTTCCATCTTTCCCAAAGGTATTTTAGGTTTCTTTTTAGCGTGTTTCTGGCATATTTCACATGATTTTACATAGTTAGCAATGTCTTTTGTGACGCCAGGCCATGTAAATCTATTTAATAAAGATCTCTTGGTCGCTGCTATGCCAAGATGTCCTGCAAATACAGAATCATGAGCTAACTTCAACACTTCCATTCTTAAGCAAGAAGGAACAATAATACTAATTTGGTTATCAATTTTGTTTTCAAATCTTCTGACCAATAGTCCATCTTCATATGCATATCCAGACATTCCAGTGTTAGCAAGGTATTTTAATTTAGATAAAGATTTGTCTTGCTCCTGAGCTTGTTGAAAAGCTTCTTTAGAAAACCTTCCAAAGATATGTGATTTTTTCTGATTATTGGAGTTAGATTTTGATCTATTGTTATCATCCATATTGATAGAGTTAGTTTTACTTGTAGTTTTTTCTTCACTATTTTTAATAGTAGATTTATCCTTTTCTTTTGTTTTAGCAGTTTGTGATCTTGTTGTCACTGGAGCTGTTATGTGTTTCAAATAACTATCTCTATTTGAGTTATCATCATGTTTGTCATTTCTTAGACCTTGTATCTTAATATGTGTGTTAGGATCTATATCATTCCCTAAAATCAAATCTGCAACGCAATTTGTAAATACAAGTACTTCTATTCTTCCTTGATAGAAAGGTGTAACAACGTCTATTATTGCTGTGGGTTGTGTAATGGTCTGACCATTTATTAGTGTACACTCTACCTTTTCATTAGTCATTTGTGAATGTAAAACTTTACTAGCAGAAGCTGCTGACATAGAACAACCTGTGTCTCTCATGACTGAACATTCTATATTATTAATTAGACCCTTGAATAATGGAATATTGCTTTCATCACCTGATAATGATGAGCTCAAGTGTGCTTTTTTATTATTATTTCTAGGACCGAACTGCTGTCTAACCTGATTTAGTGTTCGTGAATCCTGCTGTCTTGGCTTATAGAAATTAGGTTGGAACTGAGGCCGCACATTGCCATACTGGTTAGGTGTTCTAGGTCTATAGTTAAAATTTGACTGTGATACATTAGGTCTAGGCCTAAATGGTTGTCTGATGTTGCTATATTGTTTTCTTCCAAAATAATTTGGGGCACTGGCATATCTAGTTCTGTCCTGCTCTCTATCCATAGTTCTACTTTGTCTTTCTTGAAATTTAGTTGACAAAGCACATAAGCTAGGTTTTTTTGATAGTTTAGTATTAGGATGTGCTGTTTGAAACTGTTCAGCTAGACCTACAATATCACTAGTTGTTTTAGGGTTACGCTCCTTCAAAAATGTGACAAGTTCAGCGCTACACGACTCATACATTTGTTCTTTTAAAACTAAATCAGCTAAGCCTTTATAGTCATCTTTCTTTACACCGGCACTCTCAAACCATCTATCTCGTCCTAACACTAGTCTATTCAAATAATTACTAAAATCCTCTCCTTCTTTAGGGCAAGTCTTCCTAAATCTCTCATGGAAACCTTCTTCTGTGTATTTGTATCTTTTAAATAAAGCATCTTTTAAAGCATTATATGACTTATCTTGTAAACTATGCAACACCTGCAAACATTCTCCCGTCAACAAATTTGATAGTCCTATAAATTTCTCCTCATCATTCCATCTATTCTGAGATGCTGTCAATTCATATCTAGATATATACGCTGGCAAATCATCATGCTCAGGGTTAAAGTTAGGTAGTTTAGGGATCCTTGTAAAATTATTGACCTTTCCCTGTTTAGTCTCCTCACCATTACTCTCATTTTTACTGCCTTTCATTTTCAATTCTAATTCTTTTAGTTTTATCTCATGTTCTCTTTCCTTTTCTCTAGCCTGTAATTCTCTTTCCTTTTCTCTAGCCTGTAATTCTCTTTCTCTTAGATCTAGTTCTCTCTTTTTCATTCTCTCCTCTCTTTCATCTTTTTCGCTAGATCTATTTAGTTCATCTTCATACAACTGTATCTGTTTATCAACAAAGTTACGTAAGTCTTGACCTTCATAATTAAGATCCTCAGCTAATTGTTTTATAGCAGCTAGATCCATGGTTATGTTTTATATTTTATCTTTTTATTTGCGTAATTTCAATGTTATATTATATTCTCGTTCTTAGACTGAGTATTAATTATATTTCATGTGGGTATATGAATATTAAAAGAGATATACAATTGTTGCAAAACAATCTTTCTTCTTCTTCTATTAGCAACTCGATTATCGCTTCAATGTCTTAGAATTTACTTCAACTTTATGGAAATTATAACCATGTAAGCAATTATTCCAAAAAAAAATACAACGAAATGACAACAATGACAGTACAATAAATTTAGAAAGTTAAATTATTTTTCCAGAGGACTATTTGGGTTTTAAGCTAGCTACGAGCTATAGGCCAGTTTATAGTCTTAGAATGTAATAAAAACAAAATTTTGCTCTTTACATTAACATTATGTGTTCGTCATAGTCACTTTTCAATATTATTTCTCTTTTCTTGTGGAATTAGTATTCCTGTATTATTTCCCCTTTTTTTTTTATTTCAACTCAAGCAGGTCAAATCTATATATAGCGTAGTGTCTCCTTAGTAAATTGATTCAACATCTCACCTCAACATAACAGAAGGTTATTTATATTTTACTTGATTAGTGCTCACCAACTCTAAAGATCAAATGCAAAATTCCAAATTTCGTCCTATGACTGGTAAGTTAGACTTGCTTTTATGTCTTAATAAATCTCGGGGTACTTTGAGGCTAAACACAAAAATAACCAGACAAAAGTTTACGAAATGCGTATGAATTATGTCACTAAAATCGACTTCTTAACTCTTTTAAAGCATATGTCAATTGCCGGCGATCTACAGTACTAATGTTCTATCTGTACGTATGCACTCAAAATTAATCAAGTCACACGCAAGACAGATACTGAGTCAATTAGGAAATTTCTTAGACACACGATATAAAAGTCACCAAGTTCTAATTGATCATTATTGTTTATGTATCTTAATTTTTTTATCTCCACAAATACTTTATTTCATACAAGGCTCCTCAATAGCTATGTTTTCGGCCTACAGGAGATACATTTATGTAGTGAGTTTAACTCACTTCTTTGATTCTTTATACATTTATTTATTTTACACTATATTTTGAGGTTTTCAATATTCTACTTTTATTTGTAGAATGTAATATTGGAGACGTGCACTGATCTCCAAATTACTAATATTTTGTTTATCTTTTGTTTATTTGGTGAAATGACCTTAGCGTTTGTTAGTCCTTTGACTTTCTCACCAACATTTTTAATATTCTCAGTTTACCGTTTTCATATCGTGCTTTCAAAGACACGTATTAAGAACAGATAGTTCTTTTATAAATATTTGTATAATAGTGTGTATATTGACACGTATTTTTATTAGTGACTATGGTATAATTAATTCTAGAGTTAGATCTAGACGTGTGTACTCTAAGGCAGAAAATAGGTTTTACTCACAATAAAATTATGAAGAATGTATTGTAAAAAACGCTACAAGACCAGTTTACTAACGAAACAAGACTAAGGGTGGGAACTCATAACAGCCTAATTACGTACTATAAATTTATGGGTTGGGATAAAATATATATGTAAAAAATCAGCCAACTAGAATACACTTAGACAGATAGTAAATCACGTGAGAAAAACATCAATCATAACCTTTCACACTCTCGTAATATCTTACAGAACCACGCGACAATCTAAGCACGAAAATTTTGTGAAATGAATAAGATACAACCTACAGAACTATATTATCTCAAGAATCAGCCGAGCCTTAGAAAATTTTCGGAATGTATTACCACTTATCAAATAATATAACGATCGGGGTGTATTTAATTCTAGATTAAACTATATTTAAGGGGGTCAATTAACAATCTAGAGAAAATACTTGGATAGTTATATTAAAAAAAAACTCGGAAAAACTCTGCTGACAAAAGAGACAATACCCGCGCTACCTCTCCGATATAGATACAATTATAACACAATAAGAAATGTGAGCATGTAACTGTCTCAGATAAAACACTATTTTAGATTTATTTATTTTTATAATAGGTTTGTCGTCTCTCCGGGTAATGTGACAGGAAAAAAATCACTTAGCTTTTAGTTGTTTCTCTCGACCCGGAGTCAACACGCCGACGACCTCCCCCGCAATACACCTGTCTCAACACTGTGGCCGTCCCAGTGGATGCACCGCCCAGTGCGATGATGAAATCGACTCGTGGAGATAAAAATAGTATGATATTAGTATATTACATAATATGTGTATTGCATATAATGGGAAGAAAATCGAGGAGAGGAAAAATTTTTAAAAGAGAATAGTAGAGCGTATTATAGGGTTACTGTTATATAATTATATTATAGTTAATTGCCCCTAAAGTGTTCCCAATAGTGTCCCCTCCATGTAAAAGATTAAACTCCCTCTCTAATGTACTCACTATATTATAATTAATAGGAATATAATTTTTTACTAATTTATAAAATTTGATTATTATTCCTTGCAAAGGACTCAAATTCTATAAAACAATTTATTAGTACTTAAGATAAATTAATTACAATCCATAATAAATTTTCTTTTAACTATGTTACAAACATATATATATATATATATATATATATATATATATATATATATATATATATATATATATATATATAGACTTATGTGACAAAATAAAAACCCAACAATATTTTAAATTTCCAATATTTATTCTAATGAATTCCCCCCTTATACATAATACAAAAACAAAACAATAATCTTAATAAACTAAATAAATATATCTATAAAACAAAATTATAAATTAAACCTACTATTTCATTACTATATAATTTATACTATTACATTTCAATTCTTGATAATCCTTTCTTTTTACATCTTGCACCGTCTATGTCTTCTTCCATACACACACCAATTCTTGTCTGTTCACACACCAGTTCTTGTCTGTTCCTCTGTTTTAGTACTGTTTTGTTGAGTTATCTTTGCTTTATAAATTGTCTTCAAGTTTTTAACAAATAAGTTGAGGTAGTCGATTCTTATCAGCTTTCTGATAAAATTATATATATATTTTTTTTTTAATGTCTTCATATCACACTCATTGTGAGTGGTATTTTCATCACTAGGTGATATCACTTAGGATACAATGTTCCTTTTTTTTTCCACTTAGGAATTGAAGTTGGTGTAACAAACCTAAGCCAATCACTGCATTCTTTTCACAAAAAATGAAAATTAGGAGATAAAATTTGTTTCTTTTTTTCAGATTTTTCGGGTACTAATTTTTAGGGCAATAATTTTTCCTCTCCCGATTTAGTTTTACAGATGTAAAATCTCCTGTCTTTCTCAACAAAAATGCTATGTGCAAAGAGGGCGAACCCTTGTGTTTGTCGTCTTTTATAGTTCCAAGGCTAAATCTAAGGCTAAGGCTAAGGCACATACATTCTCGCTTTTCATTCCCCCACTGCTTATGAACTTCACTCACAGATGGGTATTAGAGAGGAAAAAAGGGTTGCGGACTGACGGGAAGATTGTTAACCGGAAGTGACTGTCTCGATGGAAGGTTAGAAATGTTTCCTTCACAGGTTAATGGGGACTTTTAACCTGTGGTTTCGTGCCCTCAAGTTACCCGCTGGGTTACAGGTACATGCTTCTGCCCGCTGCCTTGCAAATCAGTGAAAAGTGCCGTCTCGACCCAACTCAACTACATAGACTATAATAAGACATAATGCAACCAAGATCATTGATTATATTTTTGTTCTTTTCAATTTACATGAGTGGATTATCTTCTTCCGACTAAGAAATTAATCAACCCTAAATATGGCATAGAATTGAAAATTTGCAGTTTTGCCACAAACAAAATGGTAGTTCAAGATACAGTAATAATGAATCTTTAATTATGATTAAAATCCTCTGACTGAAATCAGTTTAATACAGTTTTGACAGCAAACACTTTCGTAAAACCCTTTGCATCAGTATTGACAACATTTAAAAAGACAAAAATACTTTGGTTAAACTTAGTGTATCACAGTTTTGATAACTTTGTAACAGACACAAAAAAGTTTTGGTTGAACTCAGTGTAACAGTATTGACAGCAATGTTACATACACGGAAAACTTTGGTTGAACTCAGTGTATCACAGTGTTGACAGGTCTGTAATAGACAATTTTTGATTTAGTGAGACAGTTCACTTGAGACAAAAACCCCTTAGCACCGCCGCTTTAGAAACGCGGAAAATCAGTATGGTCTTACATTATAATAGTGTATTCGACAAAAACTGGTTCACTCCTTTACAATAGTTGTTGCTCTCCATATTATATTTATGCTATTCTGCAGCTTCTCTATTTTCTCTCTTTCTTGCTCTTTGTCTGCCTGTCTATCTGTCAGTCTCTCTCTCTCTCTCTCTCTCTCTCTCTCTCTCTCTCTCTCTCTCTCTCTCTCTCTCTCTCTCTCTCTCTCTCTCTCTCTCTCTCTCTCTCTCTCTCTCTCTCTCTCTCATTCCCGTTTCTTTGGCCCTACACTCCTCTAGATTTAGACCAAGATATTGGAGATCCATATTTCATAATAATATCTCCAAACAAACTGTGTTATCAACGGCTCGAGTTAAAGAGTATGATATTGAAAGAAATTACATTAAAACCACAATGCGTACTCTTGCAGGTACGAAGCGCATTTCTAGACATAAATTCAAAACTACTTGTAATAAATGTTCAGTAATACGGTGGTTTTAAATTACATAAAAGTAAAAAGTAAAGAGGTGCCGGTTTAAGAAATTGAACAAGTTTTTGCCCCAACCTTGGTAAGAAAATCTAAGCATCATTCTACCATGGTATGAATCATCAATCTACCACATTGGTAAGAAGTTGAACATCATCCTATTACATGGTAAGAAACTGAACACTAGCCTACTACTATGGGTTCTCTAAACTTGACAGCCTGGCTTTGGGGATTTGAGTAATACACCTGGCTTCTGTCTGGGTATCGCTGCTCAGGAACAATGTCAAGGCCGCTTACCATAAGCCGCGGGGTCGAGTCCGGGTGAATGAAGCGACGCGTGGGGCCCAGGTTAGATCTGGGATCCGATTGTCGCGTAGCAAACTTAGAGTTTGAACCAGAAGTCGCTTTTTGTTTCGATGAAGAAATCCTGTTTCTATTTGGGATCTGTTTCGTGTGCGACGCGAAAAAGAGGTCTGACTCGGGGTTGCCTGGTTCCTCCTCCAGTTGTAGACCCTTTAGTCGAGCCTGCTGCAGCTCTATCTGTCGACGCTTTGCCCACTGGGATTTGAGCGCGACAAACGCCTCGATATCGCGCGCGTTCTCTGTCTTCTGCATGCGCTTGCGCGGGTAGCGCTCTTGTGGGGTGCTATATCGCCCTGGCACGTGGTACCACGCAGCCCGGTGATGGCGCTCGCTGGGGCGGGACGCAGGGCGGGGGCGGGCGGGCTCATCCAAGAGGCTGGACAGGGAGCTGTTGGGCCCGCCTACTGTACGCGCGGAGGTCGCAAGGTCGTGCGGTCCGGGGATGTAACGACGTGACACTTGACCGGATGTGGTGCTAGACGCGATGGTCCTGCCGCTCCACACCCGCCTACTCCTTGCGCTCATCGTCTTTGCTGCTGACGTGGCTCTGGTTGCGGTCTTGGCTGAGGAGATGGATGGTCTAGTGAAGTTCATAAGGCTTCCAGTGGGGACATCAAGTTCACCTCCGGTGCTTCCTCCACTGCTGTACTTCTCAAACAGTCGTCTGGACCCGCTGGCTGGGCGAATTACCACTGATTTTTTGGAAACGTTTTCCTGTGGCCTGTCACTTGTCTCTAAATCAGCAACTTCATATGTCTCAGCTTTCAAAGATGGTCCTTGGTCAATCCCAGAATGGACAGTGACAGTTTGTTTCTCTTGATTACGGCTCTTACCTTGAATAAACTCCGGATTTACTTCCCTTAGGTCGAGATTTAGTTGATCGTCCTGATCATCACCAATGTTTTGCTCCGGATCTACTCTTTGCATAGTTGTGTTAATCTGTTCATCGATATCATTTTGCGGAGATGCCAGGTGATTTCTGGGGTTGTCTCCAACGACGTGTCTCCGCCCTTTAGAATCCAGGCTTTCTACGATGACAACGTCTCCGCCGGCATCGCCTCTACTGTCGTGTAGAGATGGGCCTCTCGGGATCTGCCCATAGCTCTGAGGTAAGCTCCCTTGCCCGTGGCGCCCTCTCAGCTCCTTCACTTCCTTCTGCCTTCGAGCTAAAAGCCTTTCCGGCCTCTCTCCTAACGGTGCGGTCAACAGTCTCTCACTAGCGCTGACCAGACTGGACATGCTTACAGCCCTTAGCCCGTCACCGTAGCCGAGGAAACTGTCCGGCCTGTTGTGACGCATCACCTCCTCTCGGCTCACAGCTCTGATGGCGATTGGCTGGTCCCTGCCCTCCCCTGTGTCTGCTCTGATCAGACTCGCCCGGCTGTGCAGCCTGTTGAGGTCGTCCTCGCGGAACGTGAGGTTGCTGAATGGAAGGTTGTTGGGTCGACGCTCGGTGTGGCGGGCGCTACCAAACTCGTAGTGGCCCATCTTGAGAGCCACGTCCACCCGGGTCAGACTCTGCTGTGTTGTTTGGGAGACGGGATGGTTGCCACCTGTCAAGGATGCAGAAATAGACATAACAGTTAAAATGTTCATGATGGTGACTTGCAATGTTATACATGACAGAATGGTGCTGCAAGAACTTTGAGTAATAGTGATCTTATGAGTTACGAATCATTTTTTTTTTTTTGGCCTGTTAATCTCTTTTCTTTCTTATACTTTTTTTTTATTTTTGGGTGTTGAAGATAAGGTGATTTATTCAAGGAATCATTCCCCATGGCCAGTGCATCCAGAAGGCTGTTGTATACGTCTGCTGACAACGAGTAAAAACGAAAATTTATATTCATATGTCCTGAAAAGTTAATGTCTGCCGAAAGTACTTTTCAATTGTTTTAAATTTCTTAATTTTTTTTTTTCGATAAACGTGTATGGTGTTTCCATATTGTTGTCGGTGTAGTTGTATTGTTTGGTTGTGTTGGTTTTTTTTAATCAATTCAGGGTGGATGTGAAAAATTCCTATTTTTATTCTGCAACCGATGCTCCCGACCCGTTATCTGTGTTTATAGTGAAAATTACTATAATTAGCCAAGATGTGCGCTGTTTGTACTTTGTCAATGAGTCGAAATAATTCTACTGCCCTCAAATTTACACTTAAAGTGGATAGCTTTTGGATCACAGCCCTCAGCCATGAGCAAATCCACACTATGTAAACAAAAGCTTTTGAAAAAAGCTATGGGAATTTTTGGAACAAGTGAGGTGATTCGACTAAAAAAGATTCTACGCTCAGAGTAGTTCTGGTCAGGAGTTGCTAGTCTGTTGTAAGAAAGAGTAACTTTCGAATTTAGACTTGTAAAGCTTACTTCTGAGTCGAAATCCTCCGATGCAAACCTTTACTTGTGGAGAATCGATGGATAATTTTGATTTCAAGGGAAGTAACAACGTTTTAGCCTAGACTTATCAAGTAGGGTTTAGAATTAAAGAGACTTGGATTGCTCAGCAATCGCCTTCAAATAGTTCTAGGATGTTATACACGTTCGCTGGATTTTTCTTGTATCTGGATACGTCGATTTGAATTAACACGCTTTGGGTTAGAATGCCTGTAAGTTTTGAGCAAACGTTACTTCCTAATACACCATCCTAGACTAGGATTTTAAATTGTCATTTTTAATTTAAAATTCTTACAAGAGTTAGAACTAGAAATATCTTTAAAAGAGCACGTACTTATTGTCAGTTAATGTGAGGTTTGTTTTGGTGGTAGATGTCTGTGAGACTTTGAAAGAGATTAAAGTGTGCCTTTTTCAATGTTTGCCTTCCTCATAATGTTTAGCTTCAAAAAGCCATCGTAGCTTGGTTCACCTGAATTGTCCCGATGATGACCGTGGAATGACATCCCTGAACCAACCTACCTAGTTCTGAGGTCCGGATGTCCATGGACCGCCGCAACAGTTTCTGCGCCTCCATCTTAGCTGGGTGACTTTCCTCTTGCGCCAGCAGTTCACCTGAGGAAAGTATACATCACGAGAATCAAGGACCGAGTATGCTTCTCTCTACTGCAGCCTCACTGGAACCCTGGTACCGCTGGCAACAGGTTTGAGAGTGGAAGTAGCCACAGTGAATCACATTCTTTGGTCACCCACCTCCCCCCTCCACTCCAAAAAAAATGATTTTTTTAACCAAAGCAGTAGAATACCGGAGAACAGAAATTGTCGTTTAGTGAAACTAAATCAAAGACATGATTTTGTTTAACTACGCAGTTTTAACAGATTAAACAGGTGACACCTCACCAGTGTTCTAAACGTTTATTACCTTTTCGCCACCATGACAATAAAATGAGTAAGACCAGAGCTGACCATATCTATGCTATGTTTGAATAAACGCGACTTGATCTTGAAGTTAAGCCATATCTGTGTCATCAGCAATATTTAAACACAGTAGAATATGTTTCGTCGGTAGGAGCACATTTCTAAGATGAGGTGCTTTGGAAAGTAAAAAGATGGTCTCATAGAGATACTCATGTGCACCCCAGCGTTGCGTTTATTTCTGACAGGCTTCTAACTCACCCAGGTGACAGAGCACTGAGGCCACTGGGAGGCTGTTAGCCCCGAAACACTTCTCTGAGATGGTGAGCGCTTGTCGGAACAGATGCTCGGCTTGGATGACGTCTTGTCTGGTATGAAAGCCCGCAGTTGAGATAGAATTGGAAGTTTGGTAAATGCGACTAGACACAAAGTAGGATGTTCCGGTGGATAGGTCCATTAGGATATGTATAATTACAATTAAATGGAGAAAATTAATTTAAAAAATAAATATGCTATGTGAGTCGATGAATGCGTAGATAAATTGATCTACAAATGAATAGTAAGATATTGCCAGTTAAAATTATAATATGTCGATTACAGGTACAGAGACCGGTATATATATATTGTTTGATACAGAATGATAGGGATAGAGTTGAGAGATTTATTGAGAATATTCAGTTAGATATAAAAATTAGATCAAAAGATAGAGACATTGATAGATAGGTACATACATACATACATACATACATACATACATACATCCATACATACATACATACATACATACATACATACGTACACCCATACATACAAACATACATACGTACGTACATACACCCATACATACAAATATACATACGTACCTACAAACATTCATGCATGCATACATACATACATACATACATACATACATACATACATACATACATACATACATACATACATACATAGTTTGAAGGTTAATCCGATTAAATAAGTAAAGTTCTCAATATGGGATCTTTTTATAGCAGTAAACGGATATTACTGACTGACACGGAGGATAATCAATAACTGTGTGCACGAAGCACAAGTGTAGCATGCAGATTTTAATAGATAATATGAAATTAGAAAAGAAACAACAATGATATAGAATTTGTGACAGATTTATGGTTGTTTCGAGATATTCCACCTACATGAAGAGAAAGGAAAAGAAGCAGAGAGCATGGAGCAAGGCGCAAGAAGCATCACGAGGTGGGGAGCCTCACCCTTTTAGATTGTCCGGAGTTGCGAGGAGCTGTGCCAAGGAGACTAGGACGTCAGCGACCAGCGAGTGACAGCGGCCAAACCAGCGACACCTCAACTTGGTCGCCTCACGTAGACAAGACTCGGCTCGCGAGAACTCACCCTGGGCATATCTGAGGTAGGGTGGGGGGGGGGGGGGCGAGCAATAAAGTTTACCATCGCTGTACGAATTGTGTCGGTCAGATATTCTTTTTTTTTTTTTTAGTGAGGTCTGCAATGACCTTTGAATGTGATAGTTTCTCCCCCCCAACCCTCGAAGTTTTGAGTTAAAGAAGCGAATCAATGACCTAAAAGGCAAAAACTTAAAGTGAAAACTTAGTCTTTAAGAGATATGACTTGGAATAGATTGCATGAATATCACTCAGTTGTTGCCACAAGGTTTACCGACACTCACCGCAGTTGTCCGAGGTTGGCGAAGATAGCCGATTTGAGAACGAGGCAGTTCGGGTTGTCCTCCACACATTCGAGAGCTTCCTTCAGGAGTTCCTCTGCCTCGAAAAGTTCATTTCCGACAACCCGCAGGTTGCCATGACAAGACAGAAGCAAACCTGGAAGAACAAACAGGTTTGATCCCATAGTCAGAATGTGCTGGGGTTTTTCTTTATCATAATAGCATATGATATGGAAAAGAAAAAAAGAGTTTTCCATTTATGTTTTTCATGAAAAAAAAATGGTAAGTTTTCATTAAATGGAGATATTTTGCTAAACTATCCTTAAGTAGTTGAAAAAAAAATCAATGCAAAAAAGGAAAAAAATTAAAATACAGGGTTAATATTTCATTCTCTTATCTCTATTCAGATGTGTTTAACATATTCATTATTAAAATTTATTATTATCTCAATCACTAAAGACTACGTTGTTTAAAGAACAGGTAATCTTTTATACGAGTATCTTCTTAAATCAATGAATACTTACATCGACAAAAGTATTTTAGATGATTATTTCGAAAGATCACATTTTAATTTTACGAATGCTCAAATATCATATATCCTCATTATTTTGGTCGAGCTTCTTTCTTTTGAGACCTTTCTATTGTTTACAATATTGTGCTCGGAATTTGGTTTGGGGATTCTTTTCTCAAGCTTTTAAGGGAAAGTGAACACTTCAATCAAGTTTTTTGTGACAAAGGTAACACTTCATTGGTCTCCGACAGAAAGTCTACACTTCAGTCATGTCTGCGAGCGAAAGTCAAGACTCCATTCAAGTCTTTGAGAGAAATCTAACATCGAATATTTCATCGATGAAGGTATTAGCTGCTAAAAGATTCCAACAATGCGGCATAAAGCAGCGGCTGTCATTTTCTTTCGTGCATATTACAAAAAAAACTTCCATAGTTCTTTACACGACGTGAAACACGGCGCTGCAATTCAACATCGTTCTATTCTAGATTTAAATCGTTTCACCTCTAGTTAGACACTGCTTTTACCGAACTACTTGATACTCACGCGTGACGCCTATCAAAAGTCCAATAGAATGACTCTCAGGTTTTATGTTTACGATGAGCACATCAAAGTTCTTTTATTTTAACCAATCTAGACAAGATGAAACAAAACATTCATGCAAAGAAGCTAATGATGCTTATTCATACCAAAAGGCGAATTGTAATTGTTTCGTACTTGAGTCGTTGCTGGTTTCCGCCAGATGATTGTAAACGTAACATTTACTGTTCCGGAAACATTATTCTACATGGTCGTTTGTGCTAAAACAACACAGCTTATGGCAGTAACATTTAAGCAGCAAGTGCAGCGAGAGAGATCTGTACTAATCCAGAGAGAGCCCAGTCTAGACCTTGTGTGGCACGCTTACTAGCTCCGTAAACTCAAATCGATCTGGTGGGGTCAACTTACTGTCTGCTGCACCCGCGCCGTATGGTGGGCTAGGAACGGTGTGATCCCCAACACAGCTCGGGGTGTGATATGCGGTCATGGGAGAGGTGGAATCGCCAAGACAGCTCACGGTGTGATAAGAGACCACAAAAGAGGTGTGATCACCAAGACAGCTCGGGGTTTGATATCCGGCCATATAGAGCGTTGGGATCACCAAGACAGCTCAGGGTGTGATATCCGACTATATATAGCGTTGGGATCACTAAGACAGCTCAGGGTGTGATATCCGACCATATAGAGCTTTGGGATCACCAAGACAGCTCAGGGTGTGATATCCGGCTATATAGAGCGTTGGGATCACCAAGACAGCTCGGGGTGTGATATCCGACCATATAGAGCGTTGGGATCACCAAGACAGCTCAGGGTGTGATATCCGACTATATAGAGCGTTGGGATCACCAAGACAGCTCAGGGTGTGATATCCGACCATATAGAGCGTTGGGATCACCAAGACAGCTCAGGGTGTGATATCCGACTATATAGAGCGTTGGGATCACCAAGACAGCTCAGGGTGTGATATCCGACTATATAGAGCGTTGGGATCACCAAGACAGCTCGGGGTGTGATAAGAGACCACAAAAGAGGTATGATCACCAAGACAGCTCGGGGTCTGATGTCGGGCCATAGGAGCGGTGGGACCACCAAGACAGCTCGGGGTGTGATATCCGACCATAGGAGAAGTGGGATCACCAAGACAGCTCGGGGTGGGATATTCGGCCATAGCAAAGGCGGAATACCCAAGACAGCTTGGGATGTGATATCCAACCATAGGAGAGGTGGGATCACCAAGACAGCTCGGGGTGGGATATTCGGCCATAGCAAAGGCGGAATACCCAAGACAACTTGGGGTGTGATAACAGATCTTAAGAGAGATGAGATCATCGACAGAGCCTGGAGTGTGAAACCATCACATTAGCGGTGGGATCGCTAATATAGCTTGAGGGGGAGTGACAGGTTTGTTTGTTTTTTCTATAGTGACAACTTCTATGATCTCTCTTTCAGAAGATAAAAGGAATTTTTTTTTAACCAATGCTTTCTTTACAAATGACATGCTGTTATAACCATATGTATGAGGGTTTTAAATGTAATGAGACGTTTTGTTTTTTTTTTGTTTAACACAGGCAAATCATGATGGTCAGGGAAGAGAATCTAATTCAGGAATCACATGCTGCTTAAGTGCCCATATGTTGCCACACAACCAGTTTATGCAGGGTTTGAAGGCGAGAAACTACGGGTTGGTAGATCCTAGATCTGTTTAATAATCCTAGTGTAGGCAGCGTTCAACAGCAACATGCTGTACCCTCCCCTCGAGTGGACCTCACAGTCGAGCGCTTAGCTGGACGCGGTCTGCTGGTGATCAGTAGAGCTTGGGTCAATACGCTACCGGTATCGCTGCATATTGACTGGAGATCTCGGTGCTCTACCGGCGAGGGTTAATTACAGTCGGTCGGTTAATGCGACTAAAGTGTTTCAATCGGCTTATTGCATGATGTACTTACCGTGACGCCATAACTCAGGGACGCTTTAGCGCGGGATCGCGATAATAATTCATTGCTGGTAATATTATGTCGTTTTGGATTTGAAAAAGATTATATCGGCCTAATACCAAAAAGGGTACATATGACTTACATACATTTCTTACGACGATGATGTCCAATGAACTGCTTGTAGAAAAAAATTCGTGACGGTGATATTCAGACAATACAAGAAGGGTGAATGTTGGACCCAGTAGACAGCCGCAGATCGTATGAATAAATGAAAAATTGCCTTTCGACAACCTTACGCGAATGCTTTTTGCATGGGCTGCAATGCATCGTAAAGTACCTACGCATCTATTAATACTAGTCCGCATGTACTTGGACGAGCCGGCTAGAGAGTTTCTCGCAGTGTACTAGTACTACTGATTGCTGCAATGATTGCGGCTAATGACATAATCTCTAGATCTTAAATAAATCTCCCTCAGTGCAGTGGATTGGCTTACAATATACTAACTGGTGCCAAGGCTTCATTTGCTCGTTCCATACATTTTTTGTGGTTTAATTTTCAGTTAGATTCGTTTTGATATATATATGTATATATATATATATATATATATATATATATATATATATCACTGTTAGATCCGTTTTTAATATATATATATATATATATATATATATATATATATATATATCCCTGTGCCTCTCACTCTATCCTCTATCTGTTATCTTATTAATCCTTCATCCTCTTGTCTTCATTTGCTAGCTATATTTTATTTTTTTTTAACTAATTTACTGGTTTCACTCTCATCCTCTCTCTCTATCTCTCTCTCTCTCTCTCTCTCTCTCTCTCTCTCTCTCTCTCTCTCTCTCTCTCTCTCTCTCTCTCTCTCTCTTCTCTCCCTATCTCTCTCCCTTTCTCATAGCAAGTACGCAGGTTAGGTTGATGGCTACAATTAGCAATTAAACCTAGCATGTCTTCAAAATTGAAGATCGAAACGTTTTCATCAGTTATATTATAAGAGTCAAATCAAGCTTTCATATCTCAAAAGATTCTAGACGTTTAGTGGTCAAAGAAAATATAAAACGTGTCATGGGTCTTAAAATTAAATTGGTTAGAAAGGAAGGAAAGAGTGAGACCTGCGATTTTTTGTTACTTTCAATTAATAATACAAAAAATCGTGTTGTCTCTTTTTTTTCTTTTTTTTTTTTGTTTAAAAAAAATATATAAGACCAGTTTGATACTTACACTGTGCATTCCATAGTCTTTTCAAGGTATCGTTTCCGGGGAATGTTTGTTTTTAAAAAATAGCTAATTTATTTATATATTTAGTTGGCAAAAATAGCTCCGGGAGATTTTTGCACAGGCACAATGTTGTTGTTTTTTCAAATCTGAGCGTAAGATTAATGTTCTCATAGTATTCCCGATGTAAAGATCCGTATGGTCCATCTAAGTCTAGGCCTAGAAGATCTATACTTGCTCCAGAGGTGCTGGAAGAAACGCGAGGAACGACAAATGGGCGACCCTTGTTTATAGATCGATGTTTCTCTTCAAACAAGGAAATGTTTCTGTAGCTAGCTCCATCGTGAATGATAACTAACCTAACATACCTTTTCTATCAGTAATAAATTGGTTAAGCCATGTGATTAGAGAGGCACGACTAAAAATAGCAATAAATCAACCATTTTACTTAGAGCCAATGATTCCGATACAATACCGATGGTTATAATGTTTGTTTAAATGCGAAAGTTAAGCTCGCCAGCAAATCGACCTGCGAGTCTGAAAACCAGAACTGAGAAAGTGGACACGGCTGAGAGAATCAAACCAGTTGCTGGTTTGTCACGGATCTCAAGAAACTGATCAAATAAAAGTGGTTGAAGTCGAGTTAGCTGTTCAAATCAGTGCTGTGTTACCGTGGTGTGGACCACAAATACGTCATGGTCAGTAATGGCAATACAAGGGCCATAACTGGGCTCTGTCCTTATGGTATTCTGCGAGGCATAAGACTAGGCTGCAGTAGGCTATTCGAACACAATCACGTCCACCCCAGCCTTAAGAATTGTTCAGAGTAATCGAATTATGAGTAACGTCCATGCAGAAACTGTATTCATTTTCTTCTCTCGCGTGGTTTCTCTTAACATGATAATCTAATCTTTTTTTTTTCTCTAGTTCGCCATTTTCATCACACGTTCTCTGGTTCTGTGCGTAGGTTTTTTCTTGTGATCTCATGCCATCGTTGTATGTCGTCTTGATTATACTCCTACATTCCAATAGGTTTCTGTAACTTCTCACATCATTCAACCATGTCGTGTGTTTGTTCGAAGCTGTATTAGAATGTTTTTGAAACAATGTTTGTGGCTAAGGTAGCTTTACAATTCTGGTATTCTTGCTCCATAAAGTACAATAAAACTCTGAGAAAGGCTACGGGGACATGAATAAATCAAAACTGCTCCCTACTTGTCCCACCGACATTCATCTGAAGCGATAAGTTACCAACGTGATCCCAAACACAAATGGCCATTTAAAGCCCAGATCTGAGAGACTTGTGAGACAGAATAAGTTCTAATTGTTGGTCACTGGCACGACTTCTGCCGGCGCGACCACTCTCTGGTTGAGCCTTCTGTTCACCGTCCACTCCAAATGTATTGATAAGAGCCTCTTTAGGTCAAGTGTGATCTCACACGAGAGGTGTTAGGACTGACCACCCCTATAGTCCGCCAGCAGCAGTCAGTCGGCTTAGTTGATAGAGCCCATCCATAACAGGTGATTTCGGCTTTTTTTAAACTTGTAAGCGAAAGCAAGTCTTTCTTCAGACTTAGTATAGAAGAAAAGGTCAGACGAGTTCTAAACCATCGTAAAGATGTAACGCAGACATCAAAGCGATAACAAAGAAAATTCTGGAAAGCAGGAGTTTTTAACAGAAAAGTGTAGACTTAAAACGGTGTTCTATGGCGTGCAGAAAGCTATTAGTCATTCTACTTGACTTTGGAAACACCGAGAAATCATGGAAGTAGTCAGGTTTAAAGATCTACACTCAAAGACGTTCTTGAAAAATGTGAAGATATGTGTGCTAGAGAGTGGCAGAGAGAAATCAGACCGAGAGGAAGAGAAACAGACAGATAGACAGACTGAGGAAGAGATAGAAAGAGTGCATGTGTGTGTAGGAACGAAGAATTGATCAGCTATTAATTTACGTGCTGTAGTACATATGTGGGTTCTTTATTTCTCCTCTAAAAAAATTATAACGATGTCGAGAATGCCAATCGATTGGGAAACACCAGAACAAACCTTTTCCCGCATTAATAAGAAAAATCTAAATGCATGTCAAGATTTTCATCAGTAGTGTCTTTTTGTTATGACTGGTTTGTTGTTTTTATTGTTGTTGTTGTTGTTTTGTTTTTCTCTTTTTTTGTTTTGGTTGGTTTGTTGTTATTGTTAATTTTGTTGTGGTTGTTTTATTTTTTGTTTAGTTTTGGGTTGTTGTTGTTTTTTTTTTTTTTTTTTGTTTTTTTTTTTTTTTTTTTTTTGGGGGGGGTTGTTTTTGGGGTTTTTTTTTGCTTTTGGAAAGGGGAGGGGGCTTTTTTAGCGCTGAATTTTAACAAAGCGAACCAAAATTTAGGATTGGATGATGTCTCATGGAAATTTAAAAAAGTAATCTAGTCGATGTTCCCACGTGTTTGTTTACGTTGCTTTTATTTTCCTTCTACTTCATACTGAGTCTTAACTCTTAAATATTCATACTCCCACGACAAACAGAGTGGGATGAGAAATGCTTAAACTTCAAAAGGAAAAAAGACAAAAACTATAATTATTGTTTGTTATTTAGTGAACGAAAGGGAATTTATATTAGGAGAGAGGTTGAAATGAGAGTCAGAGAAATACCGACAAAATGGTCAGAGACAAAGGGGCAGAGAGAGAGAGAGAGAGAGAGAGAGAGAGAGAGAGAGAGAGAGAGAGAGAGAGAGAGAGATGAAAATGGGTAGACACACAAGAAAGACAGAGGAACCAAAACCAAAACACACAGACTGACCTGCAGATATGCATACAGAGAAAGCCATAGCAAGACAGAGACATGGATATAACAGAAAGAAACAGGCGGAGACGGGTAGCCGATAGAAAGAGAGACATAGAGACCGTGAGAGGTAGAGTAGCAGAGGCAGAGAGAGGTAAAGAGGCATAAACAAAGGCATTGGAGGAGTCAGACATAGAGACATAGTGGGAGACAGAGAGTTGAGACAAAGAGACAGTCAGACATAGAGACATAGTGGGAGACAGAGAGTTGAGACAAAGAGACAGTCAGACATAGAGACATAGTGTGAGACAGAGAGTTGAGACAAAGAGACAGTCAGACACACAGAGAGAATTTAAGAGAGAATATTAGAAAGTTGATCGCGGTACAAGGAAGAAACATGAAGATTCTGGATTGACTTGAAGATATGTCTTTGGTAGATAATAAAGAAAATAATTTATCAGACTAGGCAGAGAGGAAACAAAAATAAAACAGAGATAATCAATGACGTCTCGTGGAGAATATTTAGCTTGTAGTTAAAAACTAATTATTAGAGGATCAATGAGGCAAGAAATCTCTCTGAGAAAACACTAGGGAGCGATAGACGGGCAAACGAGAGTATTGTGTGGCAGTCCAGATTGTTTCCTGCTGTATTAAAGATCGGCGGCAAGTCGCCAATAACCGATTTGCCCCTAATAAAGAGATTAGGCGTGACCTTATTAGCGAAAGAAGCTTTTAGAGGGCAATTTGTGCCAGACTTTATCTATTATTATAGATGAAGTTGCCCACTTATCGAAGTCGCGCAGTAACAAAAAATAGAGGCAATGATGAAGTAAGTTGGAAATTTTTGTATCGATTATTCGATTTTTAATCAAATCTTTGTATAAGTCAAAGGAAAAAGGCAACGAAAGAATGCTGTTGAAGAGTTCCTAGCAGCTTGAAAGTATTGAATTCATAATGTTTACTCTAGAAAATGGGAAGAAAAATATATAAAAACAAGTGGTAACTTTCGGGTCTTGCAGCTCCCGTAAGTTCAGTATAAAATGATCTAACTATTTTTAATATAATTGTCTATAATAATATATCATACATCAACTAAAGCCTGTAGCACGTGCTTCAAATTCTACGGCAGGGCTCTCGTTCTTTCACATCTATAGTATAAATGGCAACTTTGATTTCTTTCCCCGCTATCTCCTCCAAGACAACTCAATGTACAGTGATGAAGTTTACTGAATTATGATCTGCCCACGATCAGTGTTCCATGCGGCACAAAAAAAAGAAAGAAAAGTTATGGATACAGGCTAAAAATAGTTTTGAAAGTTCGTAATATTGTAATTAATTCATCAAGCTGTTTTTGCTAAACTTGTTATGATGAACCATATAACAATTAAAAGACTGTTCTCAGCGTTTTACAATGTTAAAGCTAATGACGCTTTTAAAATACACTATTATTATTTTGTAAGTAAATAAGTATATAGAAATATATATATATATATATATATATATATATATAGAGAGAGAGAGAGAGAGAGAGAGAGAGAGAGAGAGAGAGAGAGAGAGAGAGAGAGAGAGAGTTGAGCACTCTTATCAGTTATTCCAACTTACCTTCAAACTATATTATACATAAGTATAAACTTGTTTCTTCACTTTAATGGAGTAAAAACATTTTTAAATTTAAATAAAATTTGACCTACTCCAGCTTAATGGAAATCATTCTGTTCTGTGCAGGGTAGTAGAAGTGATTTGATTGGTTAGTATTTTAAGAACACTGCCATCGTCGCCTTTTCCTTCAAGAGCGGCGTTTGCGAATATAAAAATGGCTCTCTGCTTCTTTTTCACTCGTTTCGTACTCCCATATTGGTTTTTTTTTTTTTTGTTTTTTTTTTGTTTTTTGCTTGTTTGAATCTAAGATATCGCCCAAATCTACTAACTGTCAACAAGAAAACGCAGATATATTCAAGTTAAGCCATTTCATTAACTTGCCACTCTTATTTTGTCTTGCATGAGTTATACAGATTGAGACTAGATCTAGAATAATTATAAACTTTAGCAATCAGGATAGTAGAAGTGATTTGATTGGTTAGTATTTTAAGAACACTGCCATCGTCGCCTTTTCCTTCAAGAGCGGCGTTTGCGAATATAAAAATGGCTCTCTGCTTCTTTTTCACTCGTTTCGTACTCCCATACTGTTTTTTTTTTTGTTTGTTTGAATCTAAGATATCGCTCAAATCTACTAACTGTCAACAAGAAAACGCAGATATATTCAAGTTAAGCCATTTCATTAACTTGCCACTCTTATTTTGTATTGGAGAGTACTCTTTCACCATATCAGGTCGAGCACTAAATTTGTATTGGAGAGTACTCTTTCACCATATCAGGTCGAGCACTAAATTTGTATTGGAGAGTACTCTTTCACCATATCAGGTCGAGCACTAAATTTGTATTGGAGAGTACTCTTTCACCAATCAGGGTAACCCAATAAATTTTTTTTTTTAATTTGGAGCTTTAATTTTTTTTCTCTGCAATAATGTCTGAGTTGTTGATCGTATTAAATTTGTATTGGAGAGTACTCTTTCACCATATCAGGTCGAGCACTAAATTTGTCTGTAATGGGTTATCAGTACCACATTATGGTTTTGGTGGAGAGATAAACTGAAAAGAGGGCTGCTTAAAAGATTGTAAAGTTAGATTACTTTTTTATTTGCTTGAGATCTCTCTTTCATTTAAAGAATGTCTTTATGACAACGTGAGAAGAATTCCAGTGTCTCAAGATTCTGTATATTTTAAAGCTGTACTATGAGTGGTTTTGGAAGAGATATACATCTGTTTGTTGTAAAGTTTGCTTTTCTGTTATGCAGTTGTATAGCTATGAAGGAGATATATCTGTTAATGTTGTAAAATTTGCTTTGTTATGGATGATTGTAGCAATTTTCTCCACCTGTTTATTTTTGTTGCGCTTGCTTTTCTTCAGTGCTATCGTGTTGATCTGGAGGATATAGGGTTTTTTTTGTGAAGTTTGCTTTACTTAAATGTAGTTGTCTTCCCACCCGTTCATTTGAACGTGAACTCATGCTTGTATTGTATAATCCGAGAGGAGCTGAACTGGTGTGTGAACAGATAGCAAACCTATGCAATGTGCTTCTCGTACGTAGAAACTCTTCATATTCTAACCATACTTGCTTGACCGTGCAGACGTTGTCACAAGCTTGACAAAAGGTTCGCCCTCTCGAGTGCTGGCTTTGTATGACAAATGCAAAGTCTGCATTTTACTTTTTGTTTCTGTATTTTTCAGATTCTCTCTCTCTCTAAAGACTTAATTAGTTTATGGGTTTATGTGCTGTTTCAACATCCCAGCGTTCCTACCGCATAGAGATGACTTCAGGTAATGCTTTTAGGTTTAATCAAAACCGGCTTAATCGAAGGTATAAAAAATAATATCTCTTGATAAGGCTACACGTGTCTTCTGCATTTTCATTTCCATTAATACCCACATGTGAGGAAGATCAGTCTCCTTTTGAAAGACTTCTTCAGTTGTGTGGTCTTTTTAAAATATGCAAATAAATTTGTTTGGAATTTGTTTTCATTTTTCATAGTAAAAGCGACAAACAGGCATACAGGTTTGAGTCTGGGATCTTCCCAACCAACTTGTACTATGATGAGCTCCGCCTCACCTTTGAGATATCTGGTGTCCTCCACAAAATCGAGCTCCTCATCCATGTCCTCAGCTGCTACCAGCGTGTGAAGCGCTTGCCTGTAGTCCAGCTCGGCGCAGTTCAAATCCTGGGCAGCCTCGGCGAGACAGCCGTGGGCGTGGTGACAGCGACACAGCATCAGTTGTTGCTCCAGCGTCAGCGGGTAATTCTGAGGAGAGCAAACAGCGGGCCATGTGTCAAGTTCTGCCATTTTATACGAGAGATGCCAAGTCAGGAGTTTCGTTTGGTTCCAAAACGGAGTTACGACAGAAAAGTTAGAAAACCTCTCCTCGTGGCAAAATGACGAAGATTGTGTGTTGAAATAGAGCTACCTTGATAATTTTTATGCGTGTGGCAGTTAGCAAGGCTGCCGGAAGTGGTAGGTGGTAGGGAGTGTCATTGCTGATCATTGAATACCTTTCATTAATTAAACCATACCCTACATGCTTCACACCCAGCATTTTTCTCACCCAACAGCCACACAAACTCGCCGCCCTGCCCATCACCTACCTCACCCAACAGCAATACAAATTCGCCGTCCCGCCCATCACCTACCTCACCCGACAGCTATACAAACTCGGCACCACGCCCATCACCTATCACACAACAGCCACACAAACTTGCCACTACATCCATCACCTACCTCATCCAACAGCCACACAAACTCGACACCACGCCCATCACCTACCTCACCCATCAGCTACAGAAACTCGTCACCACGCCCATCACCTATCACCCAACAGCCACACAAACTTGTCACCACGCCCATCACCTTCCTCACGAAACAGCCACACGAACTCGCCAGCACATGCAGCTATAACATGGTCTCTCGGCAGTTTTACTGAGTTAATTCTGTTTTCGAAGCATCATTGGGCATTATTGACAAATTTCGATGGTTTTTCAGAGCGTTATCCTCAACAATGGAAGAGATGAGTTGCCTAAGTTCAGCTCCACTTACTTTCTTGATGTACTTGATAAGCGATGTGAGAACTGCTCCGCTCGCCTCATTCTCGCACAGCGCCTGCAGGAAACGCGCCAATTGCCAGCAAAGGGAGAACACTCCAGGAAAATTATTCTCTTCCTCTTGACGCAGCAGAGTGCTCCCCTCTACCGTACCTGAAGTCAAGATAGCTTCATTTTCCGGGTCATCCTGGGTTAGAAACATCGCGGGTGTGTCTGGGGGCTGGCTGTCCTCCTGACCACGTCCAGATTCACCCTGGTTGTCGTGTGCAACCTTGACGAGAATAAAAATTAAATTACAATGTATTTTGATAAATGTGTCTTTAGACTCTCAGTGTCCCTTCTGAAAAGATTCCACTGCAAGAACTTTGATTTTCTTAACTTTCGGAGAATGAAAGCTGAAAGAAATGCAAAGCTTATCACTCTTCTACCAGTAAAAGACACAAATCACGACTTACTAAAATTGGATTTGAATGAGTGCCACTAACGCCACTAATGATATTTAAAAGGTCCTTTAAGAATACCAGAAATACTTTAACTTTTGCTTCAAGAGTGGCTCCTGGTGATGGTCTACAGCAATCTACAGAGAGGAATGACATATGACAGCGCAGTGAGCAAGTTCATCAATGGATACGATACTCTAAAAGATAATGGAAATTGTGAAACTGCCAAAATAAGAGAGTAATGGTCTCACGAATGGACCGTACTAAATGTATCTCAATGGTGTCTTGGGTTTACCTGAAATGAACCCAGGAAGCAGAAAATAAGCAGATGGAATTACAATATCTCAGGTTTAAAAAAAATGTGGTAGGAGACGGAGAGGGATTATGGTGTTGATGGCAGTGCCATGGTTAAAGTGATGATGATATTTCAATGACCTTGTTAAAATGATGGTGATGATTACGTTCATAGTGATAGGCAGAAAGACAGAAGAGCAGTTCCGCTCACCACACTACCAATTGCTGCCTGGTGCCCATACTCCAGCTCATCATCAAACAATAAATCATCTTCTTTCTTGCAGATTTCCTCATGAGCGTTGTCCTGTCTATCCTCGCTATGAGTCCAGTTTGATCCATCACAGACACCTTCCCCGAGGCCAGATGTGTGAGGCTGTGGTGTGGACACAACAATCCTTGGGTTAGAAGCTCGCTGGAGTGACTCCGTCGGGCTGCCACTGCGGTAGGTAGTTTGTTCTCGTATCTGATTAGATGTAAGGTACAATGTACAAATTATAAATTGATATTGGTTGGGCCTACCTAAAGAGTCGTATTCTTAACAAGAACAATCCTACCCTTCAGATCTCGTTTGTAAAAGCTTGGACAGAAGCTGAAATGTTTTAAAGCGTGATATCTTAGTTTCAGATGTGGTTGCAAGAGCTTTAAAAATATTATAATAAAACTTTTCTCTACCACTTTTTCCTGGCTCTTAAACTTTCTTTATGAAATGTGGTGGATTCATAATTGTTCAAATAACAAAACATTGAGACCGAAGACGAGAGAGAAATATCTTAAATTTTCTATTGCCTACACTTACAAGTATATCATCTTCGTCCAAGATGCCGAGTGTTTGGGTCAGCTGTAAATAGGTCGTGGCTGGACAGTAGCCTCTCAACTGGCAAACTGACCAGTACAATTTTAGATCTTGTTGCCACAAGTTGCCTTCACTGGACAGCATTTTGAGCAGAGCTCTGGAAAAGAAAATAAACAGGACTACAAGTTTTGCTGGATATCTCATCAAATAAAAATTTGAAATGACAACAATATAGTCCAGGGTAGTATCTCGTTTACTCAGCCCTACTCTTTTACCTGACCTAAAGTGGCAGTCTCTATGCAGGATTATTTGGGAACCTTGAAAGATTTAAAATAAGTCAAACAACGTCTCGCAATCTTTGTTTTTGTTTATGTCGTTGTCACTGTTATTTTGGTATTCCTCTGGTTTATGCTTTCCTTGTTTTCTTCTTAATCACCATCTGCCTTTTCTTTTCGTACTTCTTTTCATCTGAAAATATTCAAGATTATAATAGATGGGTCAACTCACCCGCAGTCTGTGAGAAAGTCCACCAAATCGGCAATCTGGCCAGACCACATGAGCTGCCAGGGAAGCTCCTCCATCCCTTGGGTGTCCAGCGGTTCTCGGGAGAAAAATTGGGCTAAGTGCGCGTGATATACTTGGCGGGGTCCAGAAGAAGCCAGTTTGAGCACCATCGAAGGGTCGTAAGATACTGACGCCATGCTCTCTATAAGTGAAGTGACCCAAGCGAATTTGGTAAGTTTAAAATATTCAACTTTCAACCATGAATTAGAAGTTATGTATAGACGTTTAAATTGAACAATTGCGAATTTAAAAAGTTTGTTTTGGAGCAATGATATTCATTATTAATGATGGTGCAATTCATTACTGAAAGATTTTACGAGTGAACCTAGATATTTTCCAGCTAGTCACCGTGTCTTGCTTTATTTTTTGTTATGTTTTTTCTAATGTGATTGACTTTTAAATTTATTGTAAAGTAACTTTTTTCATAGTGCCTTAGAAGTGCTTCTGTCCACTCACTGAAAAAGAGATACTCTGCAATTTCTTGCAAATATCTGTGACCAAAAACAATTCGGCCGTCTTCCATTTCTCGCAATGTGGCCCCTGATGACATCCGGAACTGCAGCCAATCATAGCTCGAGACCTTCATCTCTCTTTCATAACCCATGACCTCTAAGATTGAAAGTATCTGATTGGCTGTCAATCCATTCCTGGACACGGCAATGAGACAGAGGGAGTCAGTCACCCAACCGGAAAAGTCTGCAAGAAAAACGTTGCTGAGATAATTGCTTTCCTGTTAATTTCTATAAATTTGATTCACAGCAGTTGTTATTTCCTAGTGATTTAATGACAACCCTTTCATCGCTTTTAAATTTATATGGTCTACAAATTGACAACTATGATTGTATAGGCGAGGAAAATATTTTTACATTGTTTACGCAATTTAGATAAAATTATATTGTCACAAGTCCCTGCTCATACTACAACATTAATGACATAAAGCATTAGTTCTCTATATTTTACAGTCTCTAGAGAGGGAAGATGAGTTTTGAAAGAATGTGACCTGGCCTAATAAACTTAACTAATCAAATCAAAGTTCTCACTGACCAAAACCACTGTCAACGAAGATGTTCTCTGAGACAGGACTGTCTAATGTCCAGTTATGTTCCAGGATCCACTTCTTCACAGACATGATCCAGAAGTCTCGAAGTGACCAGACCTGTGGGAAGTCAGGCAGGCTTAGGGTCCACGATCATATGAGTGGAATCGGGAGTATAATGCATGACAGGTGATGTGCAGCAGCGGAAGAATAATATCAAAACACAAGCAAAGTCTTTTCATTTTACAGAGGACAGTACTATGTCTCACTGACCTCTGTAAAACTTACTTCGGACTATTCTATGAGTATGCCTAATGCAGGCTAAAAAAAATATGGAGATTTCTTTATACTAAGTTTGACTGGCTGGCTATAAAGTCCTCTCTGTGGTGCGTATAGTTTTTCTGACAGCATTAGTTAGTTATTTGGGAAGCTTTTCCCACAAAGCCTCACCTCAGCGCAGTCCTCCAGGAAAGCCGGAAGGTTGGTGTAGATCCTGTGACAAGAGATCTCCGAGGCGACTACCCTAGCCCCCAGGGCTGTGCTCATGATCTTTAGCTGAGCAACTCTCTGCAGACGGCTGTCTCCGCCCACCAGCTGGCCTAGCAGGGGGTTGTGCTGCTTCACCTGAGCAATACAAGACAGAAACAAGCGGCGGTCATGTCAGGTCCACGCTGTAAGCTTATAACTGCCAGTTAACATGAAGCAATAACGATATGATTTGCTTCTTACTGCTGCTGTCTTCCTACATACATGAGTACACTATGTAAGCCTGAGTGATTTATCTACATATTTATTGGCGAGTAAAAAGCTTTTTATTGCTTATTCGTAAATGTTTTGTTCTTTTTTCGGTCAGTTTTCTGTTACGATCGTTTGATTAAAACTTTACTCGCCATTCTGAGCTCCCATTAGGACAGATTGAGAAAGAAATTGGCTTGGTAGACAAAGAAATAGATAACCAAAACATAGTGCGTTTTGTTTTACATGCAAGTATATTATATGATCTAAGTTGAGAAGAATGCTTGCAACAGATTGGTTGTACTTTTATACGTGACGGGACCTTAGAAGTTGATGTCGTTAGATTCGTTTCTATAAATAGACTTCTCGCCAGTCAGTGTCTTCACAGTTATCTATGGTCCTCAAATTTTAATGCTGTTAACACCAGTTTTTGAAGTATAAGGTTTTTTGGCCAGATATACAGAACAAAATGAAAGGCCTATGTTTTGGGGTGGGTTTTTTTTACCATTGACAAAGTGTTTTCCGGCTCCGTGGTCGACTCTGGGCAATTGACAACAATGACGTCTTTCCGGTTGACCAGACTTCTGTAGGAGATGTCCGAGCGGGTGGTGGTCAAGATGAGCCGACATGTCCGAGGTAGAGACACCTGGAGCCATGCGAATTCCTTCACCTGGAGTATGGACAGATCAAATGCCGCTTTATTCTACTGAAAGGTGATTTCATTGGGAATATGGTCAACTTGTAGACTTTACTCTCCTTTTTTAAACGTATAAAATTAAAGAATGGTGAGGTAGTTTCCTGAAATTTAGTTACTCTATTTTGAAGCGGATGAACTTCCTTTTGAGCTTCACTTACCTTGCGTCAAACAAGCAATCGTCAGTATAATGAATAGCTCACGAGATACGGAAATACAACTTTATCTTTGAAGATAAATAGCTAAAAGTTGTATAAGTATATTACCTCATAATAGTGAGGAAAGAAAGCTTTATTAGTTGTAATTTTCTACTTTTTTTTTAAACTTTCCCCCACCTTACAATATTTTCACATACTTTGTTTCGCTTTCTTTTGTCATTTCGCAGTTAATCTATCTCGTCCTCATCGGCTTCCTTCTCCTCCTCCTTATTACCATCACCCTCATTTGCCCTACCCTATTACTAGCTTGGTCATTCCTATAGTGTTGTATTCTTTTTTAATTTAATCACGTATTTTATTCATTTCTCACACTGACCTCTCGAGCACTCAATCCTCTGGCTGAGGTCAGTTCGTTGACCCCGTCCAGCAGGATCACGCAGGGTCCTAGACCCAGGGCCGCCACGAACGCCTCACAAAGAGACCGGAAGCTTTGGTCCTTAGCCTCGCTTTCGCTTTCGATGGCTGCTCTGATGCTAAGTGGGTCGTGGGGCTCTAGTAAAAAATTGAAAGGCAGGCAGGGCAACAGAATAAGTTTTTGTTGTCATACAAAGGTTTATAATATTTTTAGTCTTATACGCAACAAATGAACGCCTGACATAGTATAATTGTCTAATATGTGCAAGAGGTTTATGGTAATAAGAGCTGTCTGATACAGATGAATGTAAGCCCAGGTATAATCGAGTATCAGTATAAAGTGTAAAGGTCTCTCTCACCAGTCAGCAAGTAAGCCTCTCTCAGCTGGACGATACAGTGCCTCATGAAGGTCACTAGATCAGCACTGATGTTTGAAGCTGACACAAAGTGCGACAACAAAGTTATTCCAACCGCCTCGGATGAGTTCTCTCCCTTAAAGTCTGTCAACCACTTGGCGGCCAGAGAAGACTTGCCCACTCCACGGTCTCCTACCAGCACCAGGATGGGCTTCTCGTGGTCAAGATCTGCTGACCTGAGGGGGACCAATCGGAATCATCAGTGTTGCAAAATGCAAAACATGTAATGATCACGTGATCCGATAGCTCTGGATTTCGGGTAATATTTTAAAATTAATTTTAAGTCCCTTCGTATTCTTTGAAAATCTTCCACGAAGTCAAAGGAGTTCCGTCAAGTCATGGATGGTGATAGTTAGAAAAGATCCAACCTCATCACGCGATATTAGAGTCGGGATCGAACCTGACATCTGTTTATACCATGATCAAAGCTCTACCGACTGAGCTATCTGGTGTCCCCTCATTTATGTGCAAGTTCATAGTTACTTCCTATCTAGCGTAGACTCAGGTCTTTCTGAATCTTACATTTCAAAGAACCGTAAAACTGGGTGTTTGAAAGATTCGAGACATTCGATTAAGCAATTTCTATTTTTTTTTCAATAAGGTTGTCTGTGTTCGAAAGAATAAAACCATATCATAAAATTGCATGCCAAGATAAAAACAATAAAGGAATATTCTTTTCTTTTAAAGAAGCTTAAATAAGGCGTTGAAGATGAGAGGTTCTATTATGATGAGAGAGACATAAGAGATAATAGCACTAGAGGATTATGTTACCTTTTCTTGTAAGGCGATGTCGCAGAATAACTTCTGATTTTGGTATTGTTGGATGCTGAAGAAAGGAGTTCATCCAGGAGGTCCGCTTTGGCCACTGCTCTCTGACACCCAAATGCAAAGTCGGTAAGTGTCTGGAGAACATCCTCGATACCAGGACATGTTAGAAACACCTGTGTGCGGCTCCTGATGAACGACTGTTGCGCCTGCCACTCCTTAAACTCGAGAGTATCTGTATAAGAGATTGGGCAGTGGTGCTCAGCTATGGTCTTTCCACCCATTAAAGATGTGATTAGAAATCTTTGTTACTGAGATGACAGCAATCATTCTCTTCAGACTCCAGGGCATCTATGGTATTGTTAGTTAGTGATGAAACACCCCCAAGCTATATTATTTACTTTGTGACATTTTGATCAGTTCAAACGCTCAGAGTTGTGTTTGTGTGGGAGCCTTCAACAAAATGATGTGATACTATTCTGCAGGTCCTGGGGGCCATCGAATCACCTAGTAATCAATCTTTCTCAACGAAAAACAGACTTAAAAATCTGCACCCTTCCCCTCACAAGTACCCTTACACACAAGCAAATACATCAATAGTTAAACTTTCAGAATTTGCATAACAAAAGCTTGTCAATATCCTCAGCTGACATGATAGAGCCGAAAGCTTTGGGAAAGGTTTTGTTCTTGAAGTATGATTGGAATTGAACAGGAAACTGGTAAATTGCGAGTCCCATAGATCAACCACTGCACCACATTGCACCATTGATGCATTTTTATCATTTTTTTTCCTGTTACCTGTAAGATGATGTTGAGGTGTGTGAGAGATAATTTAAGAGAAACTTTACTATTAGCATCCCTACTTACTGCAGACGATGAAAGAGGAAAAAGTCGAGGAAGAAAAGTGTATTGATGATGTTTCAAACCTTGGTTCTCAGAAAGCTTTGGATTTAAGTAAACTAATAATTTTTGTGCTAATTGAGAATTTTATATTTTTGACAGGGCCTGGTTACTTGTAAATAAATTTTCTAGCTTTGTTGTGAATGAGATGTTTGCATGACTATGTTTTTTTTTCTTTTATTCTGGTGGGCTGTTTACGTTATCCGTCAACTTTGTATAAAACTTAAATCTGCGATCATGATTTACAATTTTTATAAGTTGCGGCAGTTTCGGGTTATGGAAACTTTTCATTGGAAAAAGTTGTTCAACTTGTCCAAGCTAAGTGATTTAGCTTCCACCCCCTCCCCCCTTACACACACACATCTCAAATCCTCTTTCCCCTAATTTTGTTTCACGTTTGTCTGTTACCCGTGCTCTCGCTGTTCAACTTTTCTCATAGTTTGAGCGTTCAGTGGTTAAAATATGTCACTGAACAATTCTATAAAGTTACATCAAAATCTTCTGACCTAAGAGTTTCACACTGTGACGCAGCGGTGGCAGCACCGTGTTGATGATCTCCACCCAGTCCTCCAGAACGATCTGCCCAAGCTCCTTTGGGGTCCGGAAGTAACGCACTGGCACGCCTCTGTTGACCATCCTCTGCCTCAGGTCGTGCACCTTGGACCTGGCCTCCTCACTCTCAGACGTGAACCGTTGCAGAAGGCGATCCTGAGCCTTGGGGCGAAGGAAGAAATCAATAGTGAAAGAGTCTGGATGTTGATGATTCAGAAGTAATGCAGATATTGTTTGACCTGTTGTTATTTTGGAACACGTCACTTAAATTCTACAGTGTGGCTCAACCCTGGAGGCTATCAATTTGATAATAGTGTATTCCTCATACATCGAAACATACCAGGTGACAAAGGTGGTACTTCCAAAATATCGAGTAGCAGACACAGGTGTGATTTTAAGAAAGAGGCTTGAACCAAATAGGGAAAAATCTGAGGAGGAATGGGCCAAGTCGAGACATTGCGTTTTCAACATTTGATAGGCATGCGCATTACCCCTTTGATGGTTATAACTGTGTTTTGCACAGTTCAAATACACATGCAAAAAAGAGTAGGGCTTTAAAAGAATATCCTAACTGCTTCCAAGAAAGATGTTCAAATTTGTGTCGTACTGTGTCTAACTTACATTCTGGTCTACAGCTCTCGCTAGCTTATCGTCCAGATGGTCGGACTGCCTGTAGTAGAGGGTGGAGTGGAGACTGTCACACAGCAAGACTCCCTGGGTGACCTCAAGCTCGGTGATGCTGCTGTTCTGGTGACCTGACGGGGTGGGAGAGTTCGACCAGCTTGAGATAAGTTAGATCAAAAGGTCATTGAAACTTCATCTGCTACATTCTTATCTCGGGTTCTCCCACCATATATCACACAAGCCGCGTCAATGATCTACAATGTTTATGAAAATTGGCAAAGAAATTAATGTGTACACATTGTGTATATAGCACATGCATAGAGGTTTTATGACTTGTTTTCAAGGTCTCGTGCAGTTACAGCTTTATCGATTCCTTTGAACATTTGTCAGGAGTTTTGTTTTCCTACCTGACTTTGTTGCTTTAAGTTCTATGAATGGCTAAAGCAATCTATGAATGAATTTTCTTCAAAAGGATGGGCGCACATCAGATCTCACTTTATAAATCAATCTTAAGAGGATCAGTGTGGAACTTTATGTTTACAATACATCATGAAAGCGACAGTCTACTCAAGTGAGCGCAGCATGCGGCAGCATTTAAATTCTGGTTTGAGGCTAAAATTGTGGAATATATCGTGATTCCCTAAATAAAAAAATTGGTACAAAATTTTTTTTCTGAGGAAAAAAATCATGATTCTAAGAGATGTTCCGTGCAATTCAAAATATAAAATTGTATCTGATGCAGCTAAGACCGGTATGTCGTATATCATATTAATAAGTGATATGAAACTGACCTCATGATAAAATGTACATTGAGAGAGGATGCCTACCTTCCTGTAACACCCACGGATGACCTCCTTTGCCAGCCATCAAGAAGTTTTTGTCTAGCCAATTACCCTGGCCGTCAGGATCACCAGTTACTTCCCCCTCAATATCACCGAGAGAAACGCCACGACTTTCGCGCCTCTCAACAGGCTTGCCCCGCCGTGCTCCGGAAGTAAATGTCGCTGGGTTGCTATTTCCGACAGACTTTCTCGCGCCCGGTAGTGAAGAACTTTGCAGAAGTGACGGACTGCCCTGCTCCCTGAAGGGGCCATACGTTTCCCCGAGGAGACAGATGAAAAAGGGAGAGCATCTTTTGATAGAGGTGAGTACAGTAGTGAGTAGAAACCCTTTCTCTGTGTTGGAATCTCCAGGCGTCCAGCGCAGGTCTGTAGGGTTGAAGAAGGACCCTCTCGACTTGCACAACTGGTTCAGCTGAGGGAAGATAACTCTGGAGAGGTAGCTGCGCTCCTCGCTGAAGTCCAGAGGGGTCGAGCAGACGTAGGGCGTGATCGAGTCCCTCAGCTCGAACAGTTGGTCAGCCGACATGATGTTAGGTCCAGACAGCTTCAAGCGTCTTTTTTTTTTTCACAACAGCAGCTGCTGTTCTACTCTATTAAGATCATCTGCCAGGGTGTACTAAAATCTAATAATTGCTGAGTTGTTATTGCTGGAATGAGAAAGTGCATTTTTTCAATTCCAGGGAAGACACTTTTTTTCTTCTTCGAATATATACCATTGCTCTCACTGTCTGTCTATCTTCCTATCTTTTTCTCTGTCTCTGTCTGTCTGTCTTTCTCCCTCTCTCTCTCTCTCTCTCTCTCTCTCTCTCTCTCTCTCTCTCTCTCTCTCTCTCTCTCTCTCTCTCTCTCTCTCTCTCTGTCTCTGTCTGTCTGTCTGTCTGTCTGTCTGTCTCTCTCTCTCTCTCTCTCTCTCTCTCTCTCTCTCTCTCTCTCTCTCTCTCTCTCTCTCTCTCTCTCTCTCTCTCTCTCTCTCTCTCTCTCCTCTCCTCCTCTTTCCCTTTTTTTTTTCAACTGTTTCCTGAGTCGGTCGTGACGAAGACTAACCGGTCTGATGTTACTAATGATCAGTAAACCATAAGTGAAATTGTCCTCTTCAATATATACTGGAGCTATGCGAAAAATGAAGACCAATTAACCGAGCATTTCTAGACCACCTAGGAACGTAAAATTTGGCATAAAGTTGTAAATTGCCCTAAAGATTGGAATGGTAATATTATTTTTCAAAAAAAAAAGTGTTTTTCGATAATTAAAGGAAGATTTTTAAAATATTCAATATCATGTAGGTTTAAATGATATTGCGTGGCTAAAATTTCCTAAGGCAGAGCACTTTTATGCACTTAAAAATTCACAGCTTTCTAATCATTGTTTAAAACGGCCTGAAAACAAACTGGGGAAAGTATAGAATCGGTCGATTTCCTTTAGTCCAAAATTTTAAGTTCTGTATATTAATTTTGTGTTTAATATTATCGAAATATCTAGATTCTAGATAGATAGGTGGAGGCATATATCTGGATCGTATAAGGATAGATATCAAGACCATTTATAATCTTATTTAATATATTACACGCACCCCTGGCCAAGCAAATTGACACCAGCGTCCCGTTCAGAGATCGGGATTTTCAGCTTGTAAAGGAAACTTACTTTACCCCTGATTAGAACAAAAGAGAGCCCATCTCTTTATGAGGAATAGTTTCTGTATGCTCTAGTTTTTGTGATTCAATTCTGGTCTTGAGCTGTCACTGATATCACTCTAGCTTCACTATATCCTTGACAAACTTTCAACCTAAGATCTATGATGTGAGTGAAATTGTTAATCCCTTGAATTTTACCACCGATTTAGTTGAAGTCCCAATTCATCAAGGGTTAAAAGGAAAAAAACAGGAACAATAACAATGGCCCTAACAGCTGAGTAAAATAATCAGAACAATAAAACTGTCCTTTCACAGGCTTAAATGGCCATAGTCACAAGAAAGAAGCTTGGTTCATTATTCTCTCAGATAGTTGTTTGACATCCTTCACTCTACACTACTCATTCTAAACAGAGAATCGCTTCCTCCTTACGAGATAAAAATTGAGAAGGAAAATGGCAGGAAAATTGAACAAGGCACTTGGTTAAACGTGAAATTGTGAATAGTACTTCCAATTCAGCATAGACCTGGACTACTTGTGCTGCTCCGTGAATTTTGACCGATAGAGGGGAGAAGGAGAGGGGAGGGGAAGGAAGAGGAGAAAGAGGGGGGGGGGGGGGGGCGGTTCATTACAGATCTCTGACCATGGTCCAATTGGGAAGCCGATAAGCAAGTGACCTTGAGGATATTGGGAGTAAAGATCTATAAACTTCGGATCAATATCTCTCTCTCTCTCTCTCTCTCTCTCTCTCTCTCTCTCTCTCTCTCTCTCTCTCTCTCTCTCTCTCTCTCTCTCTCTCTCTCTCTCTCTCTCTCTCTCTCTTTCTCTCTCGTTCTCTCTCTCTCTTTATCTATCTATCTATCTCTCTACCTTCTTTCTCTCTCTGTCTTTTTTTTCTTCAACAGATTTATTTCCAGCAGACTGGAACGATTAGACGAGAAACGAGATCGCCTGACGTGAAATAAACTTGCTACGTGATCTGAAGACAAATGCACAGTCTATATCGGTGTTTACACTAGCTAGACTCGCGGGGGAAATTAACAAGATCCAAATAAAAGCCATGTGTGGCAGTTTCTGTTCAACGCCGCCCAAGTCCCAAGATCTTTTGCGCACTTGCCCTGGTCTACACAAGTTACTCCTGCTTTCGGTGTGGCTAAAAAGCAAAATTATCGATTCGTACGAAAAAGCAATGTATGTATTCATGAAGAGCCTCTTTGAAGTATAGCAATCCCGGTGCCGTGTGGAACTTTAGCGTTAAAATCCTGTTCTGCCGTCAGTCACCATATATCTACAGATAAACAGCGAAGAACTATCCACAGGAATATTTTGAAAAAAAAAAAAAACCACTTGGATATTTTTTTAAATTACTTTTAAAATGCTGTGAAAAAATGTGCACAACCAAACCCTTACTCCATGTCCGTCCGTTAATTATTTCAGGAGAAAACATAGTTGGAGATTTCGCTTCTATGAGCAAGAGATTTATGTAAAAAGCCATTGAAGCGAGAAGCAAGTTGAGAGTGTGACTTATCAGAAATGTATTTTCATCGCAAGCACCGTAAAAAGTTCTTACAGTCAGACAGAATGTACTTAACTTTACTTTGAAAAAAAAAAATAAAAAAGAAGCAGTGAAAACGTTTAGGCTTTTCTGACAATGAACAGTTTCCAAAATAACACAAAAGAGCAATAGTTACTGTAACTTGCTAGGAGAAGAGTAAAAAAAAAAAAACATCTTTTACAAAAAAGCCAGATAACGCGAAATAAAACAGAACTATTGATCTTAAAGTGAAAGACTTAAACAATCCACTGCTAAATTCTCCAATATGAAGGTAAATATTAATAAGCAATAAAACTCAATATGTGATAAGCCTTGGTTGATATTCAACTTCAACGTCAGCTACTAGGCATACGGCAGTCCTATAGAAGAAACTGATAACGTTGACTTGAGGAATATTTTAGTTATGCACTTAATATAGCACTTTAACTTTCGCACAAAAGTAAATTCAGATATTACTCTAAAATCAATTTTGGGTTGAGGCATGAGAATGACATCAAAGGTAGATTCTATCCAAACGTTAATAGTAATATTAAAGGAAATTTCTATTCAGATATTCAAGTATTATTAAAGTTAGATTCAATCCAAAAATAAGAGTAATATCAAAGTTAGATTCCAAACCGATATTTAGAGTTCCAGTAATATCAAAGTTAGCACCTCTAGGTGAGTGGCAAGTCCTGAGCACCGTGTGAGGTGGCGCGGATCTCTACAGATATCAGAGTCATAAGAGGCTTATTCAATCGATAGGAGATGATGATTGGGGAAAATCTCAGAGATCGATCAGAGGTTGGCAGATCGGGCAAAAGATAAAAACAATACAGGAATTCGCAGTGGTTGTCACGTAAAGCATATCACATAGTTTTAAAATAAAAGGATGGAAAAAAAATGGAAATATAACGAAGTTTGTTTAAAAGTTGGGAATAAAAAAGGGAAACAGAGAGAAAGAACGAGGGAGAGAAAGAGAGAGGGAGGAAGGAGGAGAGAGAGGGAGGGAGAGAGAAAGATAAAGAGAGAGAGAGAAAGAGAGAGAGAGAGAGAGAGAGAGAGAGAGAGAGAGAGAGAGAGAGAGAGAGAGAGAGGCAAATAGATACTCAATCAGAGGATAGAGACGGTTCAAGAACGGAAAACCGAATGTGGAAAAGTTGCCAAATTCAATAAAGGCACTCACTCTTCGTTGAATATTTTTTTTCCTGATTGTTTGATAAGGCCCGTCCACAATAGTGTGATCTTAGACCGTTTATGCGTAACAAACAAGTTTCCGATAGTCATGGCGAAACTAAAAAGATGAGACCCTTATTCATCTACCGACGAGTTTGTGGGGAGGGGGGCGGGGAGAATTGGAAAGGAGGATGAGGAACAATGGAGGGAGGGAGGGGGGGGGGGGGCGTTCGAACCAGAGAAGAAAGTTCCTGTTAATGTTATCAGGGCGAACGTTCTAACCTTACAGCCCCTTTCACCCCTTCAGATTGGAAAAGAAAAGAAATAACTTACTTCACATTTAAAGAAGTAAACATGGACATTCCAGGAATAGGCAAAAGACGAGGGGTGTAAGAAAATGGAAATCTCGACCCAGTGATGCAGACACACACACACACTCACACACTCACAAACTGATAAATTGCTGAATTTAATAGAGCCTTTTGGGCATATTTAGCTACAATCAATCAGCATAGTTTATACACGACAGACTGCTACAGATAAGACCTGAAAATACCCACTAGAAAATAAATGATCACCAACAAGGCTAGATAAAAACGTCTTACTGCAGAGAGGAAAGAAAGCACACGAGTCCTAGCTAACATCCAAGACACGATAATAGATTCATTATGTGGTCATGATAACAGGACAAATGTGGCACTGCTTCATTCAGACTATCAAATATCAGCAAACCTTCAAAACGCTGGTGCTTTAAATGTATTCCATAACCTTTGCTTTGTTTGCCTGTCAGTCTCTCTCTCTCTCTCTCTCTCTCTCTCTCTCTCTCTCTCTCTCTCTCTCTCTCTCTCTCTCTCTCTCTCTCTCTCTCTCTCTCTCTCTCTCTCTCTCTCTCTTTCTGTCTCTTTCTGTCTCTCTTTGTCTCTCTTTCTCTCTCTCTTTCTCTCCTTATCTCTTATTTCGCTCTCTTACACACACACACACATCTACACATATCAAAAGATTTTCTTCTTCTCGCTTGAATCCTAAATACATGATACACGTCGCCAGAGTAGCACATTTTATTAGCAGCGTTTTGTTTTTTTTAAGTGTGTTTGATTTTCCATCTTTTTACTTAACGCTTTGTAACAAGAAAAGCTGTACTGCGAGGCGTCCCCATAGTTACATTTTTCAGAGAAGAAAGAACAGGATAAATTGCAAAGACATGTATCGATTTTCAATACCGCTCAATGAAGACAAATTTTTACTTCTAGTCTTTCAGTCTAATGAAGCATTGATCACGTACTAAACAACCATTCAATACGATTAATATAATGATGTGAC
>JAWDGP010007599.1:47500-155206 GCA_033675545.1 Elysia crispata
AATGTGAATTGTGTCAAGTTTTCACTTAAACTTAAATAATTTCATTTACACTGATGAAGCGTCAAATCATAGCAAAATAAGCCAAAATTTTTTTACTAGGCCGCCATTTTAATTATTGTTTACAATCACCATGCCCACGGTAATGTTTTTTAATCTATTAAAATATTTGTACGTCTTTTTAGTCACAAAAGTGCAAAATTTTCTTGAACTTAATTTTTTCGTAATTAAAATATCTGTAATATTATTAGATTTAGATCATATTGTTTTCAATTGTAAATATAATACAATATTAGTTGAACAACAATAAACACTCATGCGATGCGGTCGTGCCGATATTTTGTACCCCACTATTTTTCTCATATTATGAATGCTGAATGGTAAAACTGATGACCGGATTTTGTTGAAATTTACCTTTTACTCAGTTTTAGAGTGGCCTCTGAGTTCATGTTTATGCAAAGCTCTTTTTTCTTCTTTTGCTTTATTTTTTAGTATCAGACTCAAGTTTTAAAACATGAATTGTCTAATCATACCAAGTTATTAAGAAACTAATTTACTTTTTACAAAATTCGATGACAATACTTAATTTTAATCTATCCAGCGGTATATTTTTATTGTTAATAATTCATTTGCCAAATGCTTCTGTTGCATGGAATATTTAATTTAAAAAATTAATAAAAAACACTCTTTTTCAGGGTGAATGATTATTTATTTAATTGAAATCAAGAAAAAAAAAAAAGCTATCGAAAGTTCCTTTATATTTTAAGCAGTAAAAAAAGTTTAAGTACAGATTTTTATCCCAAACATTAATTTTTTTTAAAAAATCGCATATTATTATTGTGCCATTCTTAATCATCGAGATTTTTAAATACATGAAAACATATTATTATGGAGTTATTCAGTCCATGGTAGAACCTTAATTACAAATTTTAATATGCACCCCGTGCTCTGTTAACTGAGCTATCTAGTATCCCCATAAATAAAGCAAATTGAAATGGTCATACATCATCTATTTGAGATAACTGCAAGTGTTTCCCAATTTCGATTTATCTACCAGGAACTTCATTTCTCTTTCGTTTTCAAACTCTGTATCTTCCTCTTTCTCTCTCCTGTCTTCTTTTACTTACATCTTAACTTTAACATTATTTAATCTCAAATATTTGGTTGAAATCCCTTAACTTAATTTATTTCTTGAATACGTGCGTATATCTAGCTTACATACATTTAGTATGCCTCTTCATAGAATTCTCTTGACAGAAAAGCTATACGGTTGTCGGAAATCCTTTTTGTACCGTATAATGGAAAGAGTCAGAGACATTAGAGCTGGTCGTCCAATCAGAGTGGGCCAAGTCGAGGAAACCTTTTCCGTACTTGGGAATTGTTCATTGGTGAAACGTCAGCTCGTGGGTTATGTCGATTGGCTGTGAACTCCACGAACGGAAGGGATTTCCCAAGAATCCCATCCAGTAACGTATCTTTCCGTGAGCAACGTGAGAGTATAACACCGGCGTTGACTTTTGTTTTCTCTTCAGTTGAAAGGTGGTGTAGTCATCTCGTCTGAACACAGACGTTGAGTCGGCAAATATGAAGTACTTTTTCTTCATAGGATTTGTTTGCTGCCTGTTTTTTTCGTGTAAGTATCTTTGTTGAAATAATGTTCAAAGATATACTACAACCTAGATCCAGATTAGATTCTAAAGGGATGATACTTGTACTATGGCTGTGTTGTATTTCTGTTTGGCCAGGTGCTGTTATTCAATTTTTAGGTGATAACACACCTAGATCTAGATCTAGATCTAGATCTAATGGTAGTTTGAAACGAAATGGGCAAGAGTTCCTTTTAGCCTTCCCATTTTTTTAAAGATTGTTACAGTTAAGGAATTCACAAACAACTTTGTTTCTGATGTAACGACCATCTATAGTTGTTGCCATAACAAAAGGCTCTTAGGGTCCAGATCTAGATCTAGATCGGGCAATCAACATTGTATGTAGCAGCAATATATTGTCTTTGGAATCAAGATGCGAAAGTAATATTGCTGCTATAGGTGCATTTTTCAACTGGTTCGAGATCAGCAATATTACATTTACACTCTGTTGCACATATAGGCCTATATGGTAAAATTGCAGATATTGGCCCAACTCACGTCCGGCTTCACAATTGAATGTTTCCTGACGAAATCAAAACTTGTAATTTAATGGAATTGTAGAGCAACACTAAAATGCTTATATCTTGAAAAGTATTAATTTGCAACGGATAAAATTTTCAAATTCGTGAAGAAAAATACAATCTAAAGCTTAGGGTGAGTTGGGCCGATATCTGCAATATATATAAATATTTATAATGTCTTAAACATGATGATTTTCTGATGTTTATCTCAACTTAAATGTAAAACATCATTTTGGTTGCCAAGAGATAAGTTTATTTGCTTGCAAAGTTGAAATTGTTTACTCTTTATAAAACTAAAAGTTAAGTAACGTTCATTTCATTAGAAAGTCGGACTGATACAGTGATAGTGAAAATTTACCCTGGATTAAATCTAAATCTTGATCTGGTGGGCCTTGTTAGGATCATAGAATGTTGGTAATAAAACCTTTGTATTATCCTGTACATGGAATCAGGAATGGCCCACTGGGCAAAACAAAAAGGAAGATTTTCCAAAAAAAAAAGTTATAGGCCCCTATGGTATCAAAAAGTAAAGATATAAATTTCACTTTGGCTAATCGCATATGGCCTAGTTCTAGATGTAAAGATCTACAGGAATTAAAATATTCTGTAAATTTACATAATTCTGTATATTGTGATCAGTCAGGTTATGTGATTTTTCGTAATTGCATGAGTGATCAAAATATACAGAATTCCTAAAAATGGACAAAGTTTTATCTGTACGGTTTAATTAATTCAATTGCTTTAAACAAGTGGAAAATTTTAAACGAAGTGAAAAGATAATTGTATGGTGAGAATGAAATATTTTCAATTTCTATCAGTGCGTCATGCAGGAAAAGGATGAAACAGGGCAATATATTATATTGATTTTGTACCTTATTATTTATGTTTCAATAGCATCATTGAGATTTGCATCATAGATGTATTGGTCCAAGGAATTGTTAACTTTAATATCTTCATTTATCTGAAAAAAATCTTTCTCTCTATCTTTACATCCAAACCTCGCCATCATTTTCATCAAATTCTTTTTTTAATTTCTAGTTCTTCATCTGATATCTAGGGGAAAATAACGTTTTTGTTTTCCGGAGATAAATACGGTAAATTATCAAGTCAATTATCAAGATCAATTGGGACATCCCGTTCTAGATTAAATCTAAATCTATAATGCAAAACAGGGCATGACATGAGATTATAATAAGCCTATAGTTTTTTTTATTTTCATTTCAAAGCAAAATATCTAGATTTAAGTTTTAGATTTTTTGTTTGTGGTTTATATTTTTTTTTTGTTTGTTTACACTGCTTTGTGGAGCTTAGTGAGAAGTGCTAGACCTCATCAAATCAATATTCATCATATTCAACTCAAATCACAAATGTCTTTGTAGCCCTCAACTGCTAACTTTTCCCCTAGACTGAAAAAGGTTCTCATTTAAAATTCCCGTATAGGCAAGACTTAGGCACATGGACCAAATCGCACCTTTTTTTCCTAACCAAAGGCTTTTTCCTTTAGACATTAGCCTTCCAGGAAATCATTTAAGTGTTTTGTTATTCACCACCAAAAGCCAAAAAACTAATATGATAATACTAATTATTGTGGCAGTAAGTTCATTTTTTTAGTTGCAGATTTTGATTTTCATCGCAGTAAATTTCATGAAACCATGGAAATGCAAGAAGAATCTTCCTATTCTGAACTTACTTCAATGTTAGTTTTGGAAGTCTAGAAAATTTGTTAAAAATTCTTTATCATGTTGTGCTAAGAATGGAACTTCAATTAGTCGTGCATATGTGATTTGGTTTATTGTTATTTGTTTTGTTGCCTTTTTTAAAATATGTTTGTCTAGACATTTTGTAAAAAAAATCTTATATTTTCTCTGAAATCTACATGTATAGCTGTGGTAGCAGCGGAAGAGGATGATGATCCAGTTGTGGAGGATGACATTGGCAAAAGCAGAGAAGGATCAAGGACAGATGATGAAGTTGTACAAAGGTACGACATTTGGAAGTTAAATTTACTACATGCAAATTATTGTCTTGGAGGATCATGATAGAAAAAAATATTGTGATTATGTGAATCTTAAAGTGAGTAAAATGATTGCTGCAAAGTTTGTTTTTTTTTTTCGTTTTTTAAGAAATTTTCCTGTCATGTATTACAAACTGAAGCATGTCAGAAATAATGAAATTTTTTTATTTATCTTATAAATGTCATTTCATTCTAATTTCCATTCAGGGAGGAGGAAGCAATAGCCTTGGATGGTTTAAATGTTGCACAGATGAAAGAGCTTCGAGAGCAGTCAGAAAAATTTGCATTCCAGGCTGAAGTGAACAGAATGATGAAGCTTATTATCAACTCTCTCTACAAGAACAAAGAGGTAATAATTCTTAGGAACTTAAGTTTTTGTATTTGGTAACAAGTGGATCAAAGTTTTATTAGTTGTTACATCAATGATGAATAGGCTTTCTGTGGGGGTTAAGTGCAGATGAAAGTTCTTCAATTGGTAATAATTCTTAGGAACTGAAGTTTTTGTATTTGGTAACAAGTGGATCAAAGTTTTATTAGTTGTTACATCAATGATGAATAGGCTTTCTGTGGGGGTTAAGTGCAGATGAAAGTTCTTCAATTGGTTTTAAAAAATATAAATTCTGTTGTAACTGTGGAATGTCATGAGTTTGGAGTCATATTAGTGTCAAATGAGATGAACAGTAAATTAAAATAAGATTAAGTGAATCCATATCTGTTGAAACTCTTTAATGTCTTTACATATAGCTTGCTACCATAATACCAATTTGGAAAAGTGTGTGCTGGTTACACTTCTATCAATTCAGTTTGGACCATCCAACCCTTGTAAATTTGTGGTGTAATCGTAATCATTAATCCAAAAGAAGGAAATTTTGAAAATAGGCAAGAGAGTGCTTAGAATATGCGTGAAACGTGATTGCAGACCTCGGACCTGCCACTCATTCCAAGTTAGACTGAATTATTCAGATTTTTCTTGAAAAAATCAATCAAAATTCTGATTTTTGGCTTTTGTTCTATGAATTCTGATTTTTCTTTTTAGCTCCAACTTTTTATTTTGCCTGAGCCTTAAGGCTGCAGCAATATTTCGTTTCACTAAGCTTAAACACTTCGTGATGAACTACAAGTATAAAAAAAAGCAAGGTTAAACTTACTTCGGGCATGTATGTAAAGTTTTACAGGGAGAAAAAAAAAGTGAAAAGCTAATTCTTTGACAAGTGCGGTATTTTTTTCGGTCATTAGGGATCATCCTGTGCAAAGGGTGAAACCAGGGGATATATTATAATGTTATTGAATTGTCTTCATTATTTATAATTATAATTGCAATGTCGAGATTTGTATTGCAGTTGAAACCATCCAACCATCAGTTTGTTGTTCTTTTTACATGGCCAGGTGAAGCAAATTGAAGTTCTAAACCTAATTGATATTGATGATTTGATCATAGCTCAAATGTTTTTAGAAAAGATAAAGATAAGGAGAGCAGTGCTCAATATGTAAGCTAGAATATGTACAGTCTAATGAGTAAACCTTTATTATGCTTCAGTTGAGTTGGCAAAATTTAGAAAGCAGTGATATTGGAGACATGGTTGTAGATAGACTACAACAGATCATTTAAACTCAGAAATAAAATTATAAATAATCCACAATATGGCTTTGTTTGCAATCAAATTTTGCTGGTTTTTAGAGAGGGAGAGGTTGGGGGGAGCAACACCGCTCTCATTGATGGATTTCAAAAAGTTGAGCAAAATATTTTGTGTCCAGTTCTCATCCTCGTCAGTATTGAGTATAACCAAGACCCAAGGAAATTCTAATTGTTCATAGATTTTTTTCAAATCTTCAGCTCTAAAGTCAAGAAATCAAGATCAGACCTAATCTACATCTATTCCTAGATTTGATTAGTCTAGCTTCAGTCATCCCTCTTTTTTCTCTCAGATTCCTCTTTTTTGTTGCTCTGACTGCTCTTGAAAAATTTTGGTTTTCAGATCTGTGACTAAGGGAGATCCTTTACAACCCCTGCATAATTTTTTTTTTTACCTTTGCTCCTCAGATTTTCTTGAGAGAATTGATTTCAAACGCCTCTGATGCTTTGGATAAGATTCGTTTCCTCTCACTGACAGACAGCAGTGCATTGTCTGCAACAGACGAGCTTACTATTAAAATAAGGGTAAGTCTAATGAACTCATTGTCTAGCAATCTGTAATGTGTCACTTTGTGGATTTCTGTGGGATGTATCTGTGACCTTAAGGCTTTCACTGTTCAGGCTTGTATGCTCAGTAATGATTGGTCTAACATCTGGTATGTTTTACTTCTATTCATCTCCTGTTTTTTTTTTTATTCTTGAAATGGGTCCTTGTAAGGTCAGTTAATTGATCTGCATAATGCAGGCTTTTAATTTTACAACAGCAGATTATATTACCTCAAGAACCAAACATAGAATGGTTATTTAGAATCTTGAGACTTTGAAATTCTTTTTATGTTCTTTAAGTGAAGGAGAGATCTCAAGCAGAAAAAGTAAATTAAAGTTTGGGTGCAATCTTTTCAGCAGTCCTCTCTTCAGTTTATCTTTCCACTGAGACCATAATGTGGTGCTGTTAACCCATTATGATTATACCACAGATATAATGTAGTGCTTGACTTAATCATGGCTTTGGATTCTGATGCAATAGAACAACATTACCAGCACTATGATCAGGAAAAAAAAAATATGATATTTGTGATGATTCTGGACAATGTGCGATTGTTTGGGGCCAAGATATGATCAACTGCAAATCTTACATCTAGACTTAAGCCCAACTCGTATCCCATGACCTTCTCTCAGAGCAAGATTGACATTCAGGACATTTTTGTCGATGAGTTGAGGGGTGATAAACTCTAGACCATAAAGAACATGTCGTTACAAGGACCTATGGTATCACGACTCTCCTCCCTGTTGTGGGGGTTGATTTTTTTAAGTAAAGATTAATGTTAGCAAGATTTATGCATGTCTGGTCGGCAGTAAAACTTATTGTCTGGTTATTTGAAGTGCCGCAAAATTGTTATTGCTTTTGACCTTGCTTTCTGCAGTATAAACAACTTTAATTTTTAAGAACCCGTAGGTGGGGAGAAAATAAAGAATTATATCAATGTGTTGGACAGAAGAATGAGTTTGGCATGGCTCTATATCAATATGGCATATATTTCCCAAAAGTTTCTCTATTCTTTATGTACCAGTTGTTCTAATTTTTCTCTTTCTCAATCTGGCTTGGAAGTTCAGTATAATGCTTCTTTGTTATTTTGCTCTCTCTCTCTCTCTCTCTCTCTCTCTCTCTCTCTCTCTCTCTCTCTCTCTCTCTCTCACTCGCTCGCTCATACTTTGTATTGTCAGTTGTTTATCATCTTTAGCAATGAGCCCTGAAATCAGTCTAATGATAGTTGACAGTGTGTGTGTTCAAGGCGATGAACCTAAGAGTAGCCAAGTCATTAGCTAATGCTAGTTGCCTGGAGGCACTCCTTCACCAATTATAATTCAGAAGCAAGTTACCTTTCATTGCAAATAACAAACACATAGTCGTCATCTTCCCGGTTATATTTTTTTTTAAATCTATTTTGGTTGGTCTGATCTCAAGATAAGAACTGTACATTCTCTGGAACGCTTTTTGTTTGCTATTTTATGTAATCATCAACAATGATCTTTATGGCATGGAAAGCCTGTGGAGAGCGGCTCGTTAAATATGTGTAATATTTTCAGCTTTTCAGTAGTTTTATGGTAGACAAGAATTGAGAACATGTCCTTATAATAGATGGGCAATATCAGTTTGCTCGCACAAGAATGCTCTAAAGAGGAGGACTGTGTTTCTGAAGGTTGTATATATACCTGTGGTGTTCTCTACCTCTTTCTGACCTGACCCAGTGTGAGGCAAGCATATTCGTTCTGGTAAATTAGCCAAGTGAAAATCCAGCTGAAGGTTCCCGGGAAAACAAGCTACCGGTATTGAACATTACTCTGGTCTACAGCATGTCGGGCTGACCCTCAGGCTGAGATCATAAACGATAGGATCACCACCCTCTCCTTTCAGAGACATAGGAGATTGAAGTTCCAACAGACCCAGGTCTAGACTAGTGAAAGCAAGCGCTGGGTTCCCTCTTGTTTATTCCAAGTGTCAATATACCGTTCACTTTGATCCGGTTTCCATCTCTCGAGATGAAGGCTTATGTCAAGATTCGTCTCCAGGCTCTCTGTGCATATCTTCCTGCTATCTTTCCTTTATTGCCATTAAATCTTGATTGTTTTCTTTTCTAATAGTCGTTATCCCTACCTCATTTTACAGCCTTGTTTCTATCTCTTTTATCGATCATTTTTCCCCCAATAACTTTTTTCTCGTTGTAAACAATCTGTTGTGTATTCTTTCTCGTTTTTCTTTCAATCGAGGAAATAATTGTGATATAGAGGAGTGATTCACTTTAGCGTAGTTTTACGGGATCCCACAGAAACCTAAGTGAAGAGAAACAGTTATGCTGTGATGAGTTTAGAAGAACGGGAGGAGAATTATCGTGGTCTGCGTGGTTTTTTTTTTTTCAAGTAGGTGCGCTGGTCTTGAAGAGCACGCTTTTTGAAATGTGTTTCTTCGAGTAGTTTTTAGTCGTTGATTGTTTCATAAACGATGTTACCTTTTTTTTTTTATTCTTTTCTTCAAACTTCAGAAGAAAACCTGGCTCGGGTTTTTGAGGTTTGTTTGATAATAATTTGCTGTGGGTAGTGCAAATGTTTAGGAGTTGTTATTCCAAGGTTCAGGTTGAGCGCAGCAGCAGTGTTGAAAGTTGGCATGATGCACGATGTGAGAGGCTGTGCCTGTACAGCACACCTTTGAGCCGGATTCTAGCTGGTGTTAAGTCGGTAGAGATTTACCTGAGTTCTGGCGCATGTTGGTTGTTTCCTACCAGGTAACCTAAAGTCAGGTTAGTCAAGATGCGCGTCGGTTTGGTTCTTACGTGGCAACACACAGTGATTAATGCATTGCTTTATTCCTTATTTTGTATTTTTGTACAATCTAGAGCTACGCCTGGTAGGGAAAAGAAAAAAAAAAAAGCAGTCGTGTTCCGAGCAGAGGTCTTTCACCGTGCTCTGTCCTGTCCTGATTATACGTTGTAAGCCTGTGGTCAAGAGATTGGAGTGGACATCGATTTGTGGCGATCGGGTCTGAGCTCGTCACATATCTCTCTCTCTCTCTCTCTCTCTCTCTCTCTCTCTCTCTCTCTCTCTCTCTCTCTCTCTCTCTCTCTCTCTCTCTCTCTCTCTCTCTCTCTCTCTCTCTCTCTCTCTCTCTCTTGTTATTGTGTCCTTTAGTGCGCAGAGGACATTGTTAGCGTTTATTATCTATGTTCTCTAAAGAGATGTGAAATATTGTTTTGTTTTCCCCGGTAACTTTGCTGAAAATTATCGGAAATTTTAAAACAAGAAGATCGTGTTACAAATCTTACTACAATCAGGTTGGCAGGTTCTGAAGATCCTTACATTTTCCTTATTTTGTCGTTGCCAATAAAGGAAAAAAATATGAGAAAGGCAAGCGTTCAGGGGAGATATAAATCGAGAGCTCATTGTGTTATCCATACGCATAATGTCGAAATACCTAGTTTCCTGGCCTAAACTAACAGTTATTGGGGAAATAAATAGCGGGTTGTTGTTTTTTTCGGTGGTGGGGTGGAGGTATTCTTTATATCCGAACTAGACTCATCAAAGTCGTTAAAATGCTCGGAATGGTTGAGATTGTCGGTGTGAAAGATGTTGGAAATCCACACTACCTAAACCATGTACCTCTCTCTCTCTCTCTCTCTCTCTCTCTCTCTCTCTCTCTCTCTCTCTCTCTCTCTCTCTCTCTCTCTCTCTCTCTCTCTCTCTCTCTCTCTCTCTCTCTCTTCTCTTCTCTTCTCACAAAGTCTGCTAGATCTAGAGCAAGTAGAGCCAGGTGGAGAACTCGAAAACAGATGAGTGAGCGAAATGTTGAAACTGCTCCCCAGATCTCCATGTAGTCTTTTCTCCTTTTCTTTCGGCTAAGAATTATCTTACCTTACATAACTCTCTCTCTCTCTCTCTCTCTCTCTCTCTCTATCTCTCTTTCTCTCTCTCTCTCTCTCTCTCTCTCTCTCTCTCTCTCTCTCTCTCTTCTCTTCTCTTCTCTTCTCTTCTCTTCTCACAAAGTCTGTTAGATCTAGAGCAAGTAGAGCCAGGTGGAGAACTCGAAAATAGATGAGTGAGCGAAATGTTGAAACTGCTCCCCAGATCTCCATGTAGTCTTTTCTCCTTTTCTTTCGGCTAAGAATTATCTTACCTTACATAACTCTCTCTCTATCTATCTATCTATCTTTCTCTCTCTCTCTCTCTCTCTCTCTCTCTCTCTCTCTCTCTCTCTCTCTCTCTCTCTCTCTCTCTCTCTGCTTGCTCCTCGTGTTTCCAGCTTTCTCCAAAATGTTTATCTTCGTGCCGTTAGCACCGGATTTAGAGCACAGTTTTGTTTTGAACTATGTTTAAGAGGTTAATCAAGGTGGTAACGGCTTGTTTGATATGGTTTTTACTGGTTTGAATTAGACATATCTTTTTTTTAATTTGTCAATATTTCACCACCATAGACATGTATCATAATGCGTGAAATAAACTCGATGGGAAATCTTCCAAGTAAAGCTGTCTAACCGGGCTAACTTATCGATTAATGTCTTACTGAAACAATCACGAAAGTTCTATCAATTCATTCGATGAGGCCATAATATAGATCACCCCTTCGATTCCTCCTCTCCCCCCCATCCCCCCCCCACATACACACACTCACACGCACCCACACTCGCACATGTGCCTCTAGCGAGGACCGCACTGCAGAGTACCGTAGTTTATGTTTCTCTTAAGTAAATGAAAATATACCATGATTAGCTCTCTCTCTCTATCTATCTATCTATTTATCTGTCTATCTCTCCCAATAGAAAAGCAAAACACCATATTTGGAGGACAACTTCGTAATTATAAAGGATTAAAAACGACGCATGTGTGTCTGCAAATAGTATAAAACTAGACGGTGACAGGCACACATCTTCATAATTACGAGACAAAAAGAAACAATATAACTTATAAATTAAAATATAAACTTTTTGCCTTTAACGCGTCTTCGTCAGAAATGTACTTAAAAAAATAATTAGCTGTTTTTGTTTCTATTTTGTCCCGTAATTATAAAGTTTTCTGCTTTTCCTTTCTAGCTTTTGTATTCTCTCTCTCTCTCTCTCTCTCTCTCTCTCTCTCTCTCTCTCTCTCTCTCTCTCTCTCTCTCTCTCTCTCTCTCTCTCTCTCTCTCTCTCTCTCTCTCTCATATTCTCTGCATTATTTTAGACTGTTTTTTTTTTTGTTTTATTTTTTTTTCCACATTACGTAACGTGTAACGTACCAACATTATACTTTTTTTTTTTCATTTCCGTAATTTTTTTTCTCGAGTACCCATGGTTGTTCTTGAGGTGCAACATTTCTGTTCTGCTGAGAATAGAAAAGTGCACGTCTCAGTTTCCCTGTTTATTCTGTCCTTGTCCCCCTGCCAGTAACACACGATAGGAAGTAAGCCGTAGCCCCCAATTCTTCCTCGGAGCGGTTTACACCTCGTGCCTGCTTGTGACCTCTGAGCAGTCCTTGATAAATAATCTGATGCTGCTTGGTTGGGGCCCTCGTGAGCAACACTGCCCAGGAAAAAAAGAAACAGCTTCAGTTCGAATGTGCTTTTGTTGTTGTTTTTTTTTCCTTAGTCTTGGACCGCAAAATCATTTATTGAATAACGTTATAATTGCAAATTTGAGTTACCCTAGCCTTTCAGACAGACAAGCAGAGCTTTGATTAAACAGGCAAAGCTGCTAAAATGTCTTCTTTCTCGCTCTTTTTTTTTTTAAATCTTATTGGGGAACCTGCACTGTTCTGAACCTAGTTGTTCCACATGTACTTGGTCCTTGGTTATTTTATTAGGTTCTTATTCTGTTTGGCTGAGCATGCCGTGAGTGTGTAAGCAAGTCGACCTCTATGGGTTTTGGCAATCTTTGTGGCAGTGGAAACCCAGCACCAATTCAGCACATTCTGCCAGCCCGCGTGTAAGACACACCTCGGTCTTCGTTTCTCTGAGTCGCTAGTGGGTTTCGGTTCAGGTATTTATTCCGCTCCTGGCACCACTTTGCCTTCCGTGTACCGGGTACGGTGTACACGGATGGAACTAAAACCCCGCTGGACGCGTGTCAATGATACTCAGATTAAAGGTCAATCCGATAAAAGATGAAAGACTTGGGTTGCCAACCATCTTGCGAACGTTATGAAAATACGTCTTTGAGATAATTATCTTTGCTGTAATGTGGAGAAACGTATAAGGTGAACCCAATAATATTACTTTACTGTCAGGCTTGAGTGGAGGGACATCAAGGCACTGTATCGCATCCCGTGATTTGAAACGCCAAAGTTGAGTGTCCACACATTTAAGTGTGCGGCGTTTGTATTTTGTTTGATTACAACCGTTCTTTCCGCCACAGTAACGGGTTGTTTTTGTGGAGGCAGAGGAAATCCAGAAAGATATATTTTCTTACACGCTGGACGCTGGAAACTTTTTGGGGTTTTTTTCGGAGACAAAACAACCAGCTCCATGATTGTGGTATCTAGATAAAATAATACAGGGGTTAGGATGGAAGCCGTATGGTAAACACCAGTATTATGACGCACAGGGTGGATTCAAACGAACATTTTAAACTGGATTCTTATGAGCGATTGTCTGTGGTCAAGCTACCTCAGTAACTCAGACTACCGGTACAGTAGTTGAATTTGAAGTTGCTCTTGTAAAGTCCTCAATTTGGTCATTTTTATGAAGAAAGTGGGGAAGCAAATGCCACGGAAAACCCCGATTAAAGGCTGCAGCCCTAGTGAAGCATGGTCGAAGTTCAAGAATTTTTTTTTTTTTTTTACTTTGATTGGCCATTTTTCTTGATTTCTCGATTTAAAGTGATTAGAGCTGTGCTATGATAGAACTTCCTTTCACAAATTAATTACATGGGAGAAAAAAATTATGAAACGGTCATGTTAAACTTTCGTCATTCTGTTGTAATCTATAATTCACTAAACTGAAAGAACACTTATGATTGCATTGTGTAGTTTTGTGTGAATATCAGCAGCAGTGTAGATCAACACTCACATCTGTTGACAAGCTTCCCTCCTTGGTCAATGGAACCTATGGGCATTAAGTATGTGAAATATGCATACCGGTTATTGCTTTCAGTAATTTCACTTCCTCTCACTTTAATCATGCTTCATGTTTTAAATGTATTCCGAATGAAAGGAAGCTTTAATTTCTTTCTCCGCTATCTTCTCTAAAACTACTCAATGTGCAGTGATAAAGTTTACTGAATTCTGATCCCACGCGGCACAAAAAATTTGAGGAAAAGTTTTGGATTTAGGCTACTTATTGCTTTTGAAAGTTCATTATATTTTAATTGCAAGTAATTCATCAATTTTTTTTACGAATTGCTTTTGAGTTCATTATATTTTAATTGCAAGTAATTCATCAATTTTTTTTCCCGAATTGGTTTTGAGTGACCAAATAACGTTTAAAAGATCGTTCTTAACGGTTTGAAACTTTTCAAAGATGATGATGCTTTTAAAAGAAATTATTTTTATTTGGTAAATATAATTTTTTTGTTTTTAAATGCATGATATTTTACGTTAATGGAGTGAAAAACTGAAAAGTTCGACCTACTCCAGCGTGAAGATAAAGGCGTCTTAGAAAACATGGCGTTCTCCGCAGCGGCGGTTGCGAATGTCTCCATGAGCACGTGTTTCGTTCTTCTATACTGTTTTATATCTAAGATATCGACCAGATCACTAATTGTCAGCAAAGAACCTTAGAAATATTCAAGCCATTTTATTAACTTGACATTTTGTCTTACATGAGTAATACAGATGGTGACTAGGACTAAAATAATTATAAGCTTTAAGTTCCAGGATAATCCAATGATTTTTTAAAAATCCGGGGCTTTATTTTGGTTTTTCTATATATGATTATCTGAGTGGTTGTACGTTTTTACTTTACATTGGAGAGCAATTTTTCCCATATCAGGTCGAGCATCACATTGTATCTGTAATGGGTTATCAGCACCTCATTGTTATTTCCGTGGAAAGATAAACTTAAAAAAAAAAAAAGTTGTTTTCTTTTTTTTTGCTTAAGATCCTTCGTTGAAAGAATGTCTTCATGACAAGGCGAAAAAAAAAATTTACAATATCTCAAGGTTCTATATAATAAAATTACTACGAGTGGCTTTGGAGAAGATATTATATATCTATTTGTTGTAGTTTCCTTTTCTTTAGTGTAATTGTATGGCTCTGAAGGAGATATATCTGTAATTAACGTACTTTTTTTTGTAATTGTTGTGGTCTTCAACACTTGTTCATTGTTGTAAAGTTCGCTTTTCATCAGTGCAGTAATAGGGCTCTGGAAGATATAAGTTTGTTATTTTTGTGAAGTTCGTATTTCTTCAATATCGGAAATCATGCTTGCTATTATATTTTTGTAACTGACCTTGGTATGTTGTACGTTCATCTTGGGCCTCATTCCTTGTGGCCCTTTGTGATCTGATGTCCTCCAGGTCTCTGTGGTTATGTTTGTTTTGTAATACTGTATGGGACTAATGCTTACTGCAAGTGTATTAACGAACATTATCCACGTTTTTGTGCCATAGACATGGCTGTCAACAACATGCTCGTTTGGTCACTCAGCCAATACCAGGTAGATCAAACACATGCTCACCTGAGTCTTTTGGTGTGTTTAGTCCAGATCCATAAAATTTGCTTTGCTGCTGTTAGAGACTACAAAGAGCAAAAACCAAGGAGGCAGATTGCTCCTGGGTAGCCCAAAGTGCTGGTATACACATTCTGCAGCATGTTTTTAATCATATGTTACTTAAAGCATTAATACCACGCTCTCGCATTTACTACAACCTGTAAAAGATAATAACTGCCGTTCCGGTCCTGAGACGTATACTGATTGATAGTGGCGATATAGGATATCTTCTAGTGATATGGCCCCATTTGTTGCATGACTGGTAAAATTGTTATATATGCTAGGTTTCCCACCACTCAGAGTATCCAGATGGAAGCATTTACTTTATGTATACATGTCTTACCTGTGATTATGTTGAGAGATAATTATAGGCGAAAGGCTTACAATAACTGTCACTGTTGATCAAACATACTGGAGTCTGTGTTTATGCGCACTTTTCTCTTATAAGGTTTTGCATGTTTTAGTTGCGATGCATTGTTTCTCCAGGCTTTTCTTTTTTAAAGGAATAGTATTGTTACATGTTTTATAGAAAAAAAACGACTCGTTTAAGTGGTTTTTTTTTTTTAACTCGTAGCCACACTTAAGTGACAAGAAGCAAAATTTGTATAAATGTCTTGAGGTAAAAGTGTGAGTAATGCCTTTTTTAAAACTTTTTCTTTAGATAAGGATGATTAAGCAGGCCATTTCTGAAATTTTATTACCCTCTCCCTCCCTCCACCCCCCCACCCCCCTTTCTCTCTCTCTCTCTCTCTCTCTCTCTCTCTCTCTCTCTCTCTCTCTCTCTCTCTCTCTCTCTCTCTCTCTCTCTCCTCTCCACTCCTCTCTCGTACTATCATCCTCAGGCTGACAAAGAGAATAAAGTGCTTCACATTACTGATACTGGTATTGGTATGACCAAGGATGATCTAGTGAAAAATCTTGGAACCATTGCCAAGTCTGGAACCAGTGATTTCCTGGCCAAGCTCAGTGAATCGGATTCCTCAGAGTCTAGTGACCTGATTGGTCAATTTGGAGTTGGTTTTTACTCTGCTTTCTTGGGTATGTAAATCACTTTTTTGTTTGTGACCACCAAGCTTGAGAGAGAGAGAGCTATTTTTTATCCTCCTTGATGTTCTTTTTCTTTCAAAGGCTTAAAATGAAGAAGAAAAATATTTTTTTTTTTTTTTTTTTTTGGGGGGGGGGGGTGTGCTGGTAATGCCTTTATTAATGAACTAAAAATAATTTGACTGTACTTTTTAATTTCATATTTTCCTTATCTTGTTGCACTGAGAAAAATTAATGTGGTGGGAATGGTATTTTTTTCTCCTTCTTTGTTCTTTTTTTTTTCTTTCATGCTACAGGTTCTAGTAAGAAGTGTCCATCAATTTAAGCAACCATTTACTCCTTTTTTTTCTCAAAAACAATTCCATACTTTTTTTTATATCACCAGTTGCCGATAGGGTGTATGTTACTACCAAGCACAATGATGATGACCAGTATGTATGGGAGTCAGATGCAGAATCTTTCAGCGTAATCAAAGATCCTCGTGGCAACACTTTGGGCAGAGGAACCACTGTCAGGTATGTTTGTTGACTGGTGGGTCCAGGACTCTAAGAATGGAATATTTCACCTAGGTTTTCTTCAAAATTTATTGAAGACTAGAACATTTACCTTAATTCTAAATTTTTTCAAAAATAGCATTTGTTTGGTTTTTATTTGTTTGTTTTTCTGTTTGACGATCTGATATGTTGCTCGTCAAGACGTATTTAGCAGATAAATCATAGTAATATATTTCAGTGTCTCAGTTCTCTTGCTGATGGAATTATACATTGTACTTCTTTGGCAAGTTTATAAGAAAATGATGGAAATTAATGTATGCCTTGTAAAAGCCATTCTAGGAGGAAAATACAGAGCAATTATAACAAAATAAGTTATGTTTTTATTTATTTGCAAAGGTTTATTTATGAAACTTATTTTTGTCTCTGCTTAACCTTGCATGAAACAAAACTATCAGCCTGCAACTTAAAGAGGAGGCCCAAGACTATCTTGAAGAGAGCACTCTGAAGGACCTCGTGAAAAAATACAGTCAGTTCATTAACTTCAACATTTACCTGTGGACTAGCACTGTAAGTTAATTCTAGCAGTTGTTTTTGTTTTTTTTTTCATCTTATGTGCTAACGATTTCTTACAAACTTCCACTTTCTCTCTCTGTATTCTAACTGCTTATATTAGAAAGTCTAGACCTCTTTTTTTTTTCTTACTTTCGTCTTGGATAGGGTGAATATGAAATCTTTGATGAATCTGAATGACTTTAATACCTAATTCTTTTTAGTTCCATTTGCTGAGATTTATCATTCCTCAAAATGAATCGGGGAAGGGCATAGAATATTCTCTATGCATCAATATGTTGAGCTGATTCATTTCTTAAATGTATTTTTGAATGGATGAATATAATGTGTATTTCAATCAAGAATATTAATAAGAACACATCTGATGATTAGGAGCAAGAGGTAGAAGAAGCAGCTGATGATATTGAGGATGAGGCCAAGGAAAAAGAAGACAAAGAGGATTCTGCTGATGAAGAAGATGAGGAAGGCAAGGTGGAAGAAGAAGAAGAGGACAAACCCAAAACAAAGACCGTTAAGAAGACAGTCTGGGACTGGGAGCTAATGAATAGTGTTAAGCCCATCTGGACAAGAAAGTAAGATATATACAATGTCATAATTTATTCTTGTTTTACTTTAACTGCTCGTAGTTTAAAGAAATTGTAGTTTACAGGACTGAAAAAAGATTGGTGAAATTCATGTTTGCCTGCAGCCATTTTAACATAGCCAATATATTTCCTAGAAATGTATGATGTAAAGTGCTTAGTTTGATATAATAATGCCCATTTGTTTCTTGGGTTTGTTTGGTTTTTTTTTATTTTTTTTTATTGATCTTAGGCCTTTATACTGTCAAACTCAAGCCCTTGTAAGGCAGGCCAGAATTGAAAAGATGAAGCCCCCAAACTTCACCTATCAACAGTGTGGAAGGTGAACCCGCAAAGACTCCTGCATATTTCATGGCAGTCTCCTAACTTAAAATTCGCTGGTGCTCCTTTTTCATCAGGTTGTTTGCATCTCTGAATCCGTAATATGGTTTAAATTACGAGTTCTAGTGCATTTATATCTTAGACCAAAAATTCATTGAATTTTATTTTGCTGAAGTTATTTTTTTTTATTTTCCCTTTTCACCATACTTTTTGTCTCATGTTCAATCCTATTATTTTTCCCTGTAGACCGGCTGATGTCTCTGATGATGAGTACAACAGTTTTTTCAAATCAATTGCAAAGGAGAGTACAGATCCAATGGCTAAGATTCACTTCACAGCTGAAGGAGAAGTTACCTTCAAGTCCATTCTATTTGTTCCCAAGACAGCACCATATGATCTCTTTTCTAACTATGGAAAACGCACAGATGCCATAAAGGTAATATTTAAAATTCTAATTTGAGTTTTTTTTATATTTCATTGTTACTTGTCCGAGCTATTTTGTCCTTTTTATTTGTTTCGCATTGAAACATATCTTTTACTCTCTTTTTTTTACTATGTAAGTTGTCAAATTAAGAGTTGGTTAATTAATCAAAACAGGGGGTCAATCTTGACAAGAAATGTATTTCTACATTGCTGATAGGTAACATGATTTAGGCATAATTTGAATAGTATCGTGTTGCCATTCTTTAGCATCTTTGTATACTTTGCCATAACAATTTAGATGTATGTACGCCGGGTATTCATCACTGACAACTTCGAGGACATGATGCCAAAGTACTTGAGCTTCATCAAAGGTGTTGTGGATTCTGATGACCTGCCACTGAATGTGTCTCGTGAAACCCTGCAACAGCATAAACTGCTCAAGGTTATCAAAAAGAAACTGGTGCGCAAAGCTCTTGACATGATCAAGAAGATGGACAAGGAAGACTATGACAAGTTCTGGAAAGAGTTCAGCACCAAGTTAGTATTATTATTTTAAGCTAAATTTGTTTGTCAATCTACTCAGTAGCTCATAAGGTCTGTAAGCAAGTGTTAGTAGTTTTTATTCTCGTCACTTAATCCCAATCTTCAGCTTATATCCTTATGATATTGATTTAGAATGTTGATAATGCTATGAATATTTATTTGCTTTTGCAAAGTAGTTTTATTCATCCAATGCTTTTGTAAATACTGTCGATGTTAAATAGATGGCCTCTTAGATCTAATCAAATTTCAAATGTGTTTAGCTAGTTATACCCTTTTTTTAATCGCACATGAACAAATTTGCCCTTATCAGATCTCTGGAATGGCACCCATAATTCATGGTATCAAATCTTCAAATATCAAGTGAAAAAGATATTTGAGGCATTTAAGACAATTCAAACAAGTTTTTTGAAACTCTTTTGCATTAATCTGATCTAGAGCCCATTGAAGATTTTTATTGTGCTCCTTCAGAATATTGAAGATAAACTAGCAAAGTAAACAAAAGCGCTTCATTTGTAACTTTTTCACTCTTTAAAGTAAAAAAATTTACTTTTGTGTGATATCACAATCTTGTTATGTCAAAATTTCATCTTGTGTTTGGTTCACCCTGGCTGCACCATATATTATTTCTTTAGCCGTCCAAATTAATTTTGATATTAACACAATTTAACTGTGATATCATGTTCTTTCACAGCATTAAACTAGGAGTTATTGAAGATACATCAAACAGAACTCGTTTGGCCAAACTACTTCGTTTTTATTCCTCAAACTCTGACACTGATCAAACTTCATTGGCTGACTATGTTGAGAGAATGAAGGAAAAACAGGAGTCCATCTATTTCATCGCTGGGACATCTAGAGATGAGGTGGGAAATGACTTAGTTTGAATTTTTAGTCTTGAGTTTTTTCCCCCACTGTTTATTGAATAGTTGTAAGATTTATCGGTAATTTCATTTTTGCTCCTCCATGTTTTCATTTGTCAACAAAATAAATTCCTTTCCAATTTTTTTCTTTTTATTCATCATTTATTTAAATGTTAGGTTTAACGTCTGTAACGTTGATCCACTCTAGACTGAGATGATGGAGCGATCTGTGCCTTATAAATTTTCTTTTATAAACTTTTGTCGTCGTTCTAGGTGTCCAACTCTCCATTTGTTGAACGTATCTTAAAGAAAGGCTATGAGGTGCTGTATTTGATTGAGCCTGTCGATGAGTACTGCATTCAGTCGTTGCCTGAGTTTGAGGGTAAGAAGCTGCAGAACATAGCCAAGGAAGGCATCAACTTGGATAGCTCGGAGAAGGCTAAGGAAAAGAAGGAGGCTCTGGAAACGGAGTACAAGACTCTCACTGACTGGCTCAAGGATGATGCCCTCAAGGATCTGGTGAGTAAACACACCAGATTGAAGGCAGACTTTAGGGCTTTAACAAAAGCCTCAAAAATTTTTACCTATTGGAACTTTACGTTAATTTTTGGTATCGCATGTATATTTTTACTTTAAGATAGTAAAAACTTCTAAGCTATACTGGGTATTTGAAAAGTTCTTTTCTTATTCACAATCTGCTTGGGCAAATTAAAAGTAATTAATGGCTTGCTATTTTAGAGGAGTAAAAGTTTGGTTGTTATGATACCTCTGAACTGCTTTTTTTTATATTTAGAGATCATGAATAAATATATTTTAGCTGTTTGAGGAGGTTTATTAAGTTTTTTCATGGATGTAAAATTTTTTTTACCACAATGATAATTCTTTATTCAATTCACTTATGAAGTCTTTGAGACTTTTTTTTACTAAAAGACAGTAGAGAGGGAGTGGATGTTTGTGTTTTTTGTTTTTTTTTGTTACAGTGGATAGTTTAGGTTTTTTTTTTTTCATAATTTTTTTTCTTTCCATGTAGATTGAGAAGGCTGCAATTTCCCAGCGTCTGACCAACTCTCCTTGTGCTCTGGTGGCAAGCCAATATGGTTGGTCTGGCAATATGGAGAGGATCATGAAGTCTCAGGCATATGCCAAGCAAGGAGATGCATCTAACGAGTCAGTATTTTGTTTTTCCTTAATTGTTACAAAAGGATGTGTAGATCAAGTCAAGAATTTGCTTTTGAGCTCTTCTGATTCCTCTCATTCCCATCCTAAAGTCTGAGTAAAATTTTGATAGAGAAACGTCCAGAGGATTCTATCTTCAGATGATTTAGGAAGAGGTTATGTATTACTTTGTGATTTTTTAAGGGCACTTTTAGATGGTTTTCTCGAACAATCCTTCTCTATATTGGTTAAATTAGGAGTGGAATCCTCTGTGACATGTTCAGCTGAGAAAAGATTTCTCTCCAATCTCAGCTGTTACTGATCTAAATACAATTTTATCCTTATCTTCTCTGCAAATAGCTAGATAAGGTACTGTATTTTGATTAGCATGATTAAAAATAGATTAAGAATGTTCATAGCCATATTTCAATTATATTTGACAAGAAGTTATGAAAGATGTAGTAATCAGCTTAGTGGCGAGCAAGTAATGCATCTCTAGGCTTTACAGTGAAGGATCAAGTCAAGCCAGAACAGTTCATCATAAGCATTAATGGGTGCAAACTGCACAGCATTTCGTTGCTGGTTTGATTTTCATTGTGCTTGTTTCTTTCAATTTCGCCTAGGTTTTATGCCAGTCAGAAGAAAACTCTGGAGCTGAACGTGAGACATCCTCTGGTCAAGAAGCTGAAAGAAATGGTTGAGGTATAATTTTAATATTTTCAGAAATTTTCTAGATTTTATCCCCAAGTAAAGGTTACACCTTAAATGAAAACAGTTGTTTTATCTCAATCTGTTTTTAAGTCCTTTCCAACGCCCATTATTTTGCAGCTACAAATAAGTACAGTTTCTTTTGTAGCTGTTTTGAAATTGTTCTGGCCTTGCATCTATACATCAAGATGGGTCCAATATAGCACTAAAGGGCTTTTCTTGTGTGAATGGAGATGTATCTGTCATTATCAATTTCATTCTCTTGAAACTCGTTGTTGCTTGGGCTATTCTTAATGCAATTTCAGTGTTGTTGTGGCCATCACTTAAAAGTACCAAAGTATTTAAATAGATCTCTGTGCATGAGTTTATTCAGGTTAATAAATATGTTGATCTATGGACACTTATTGTTTCCACTGACAACCATTACTTCACTTCTGTCTTTTTGCTGTTCTATTTTAGCCCTTGCTCTCTGCGTTCTTCTTGAACAAAGTCTGGCAGTCGTTGCAAATCTTCATTTTCTGCAATTAATACAGTTTAATTATTTGACATTGTGCTCTCCAACAAATTCCTGGATATCCTTCTAGGTTTTGTACAAATATTCCATTGTAGAGAGAGAATAGGTCAGGAAAAAGCACACATCCTTTTCTGACATCTCGCTTTTTTTTTTTTAAATGAGCTTATTTCCCGATCAATTTGTATCGCTGTTGTCTGTTTCCAGTACATGTTTTTGACCTCTTGTAGCTCTTTACCATCTATCTTCAAATGTGTTATTTGTGTGATTATCTCATCTTGTCATACTCTGTCAGGTGCATGGGTGAAGTCAACAAAGCACAGGTTAAACTCTTTGTGTACTTCCAGATCTTGTTTAATTATAGATTGAAGGATGGAGATGGCATTTGTTGTACTTTTTTGCTCCACAAAACCACACTGTTCCTCTTCTATTCCTGGTTGATTTTGTTTTTGACTCACATCATGATTCTATGATTCTTAAAAGTGTTTTGATGATATGACTCCTAAGACTTATTGTTCTGTGCAATTCATACTCTGCTGTCCCTGATTTCTTTGGCAGTACTATAAATAAAGTTTTGAAGATGTGTGGTGGAATCATTGAGTTATGTTGCAATGTTATCAATTCAATAGTCTTCAAGTGCTTCTAAAAATTCTTTTGATCAATTGCCTGACCAGAAAAATTATGCTTCATTACATTCTAATCCTTTCTATGTTCTTCAAAAAGTTCACTCATGTACTCTGCCTATCTATCCATGATTTTTTCTTTTTCCAAAATGATGTCACTGTTTTTTTTTAGAGTTAAGATATCCTGTGGTTGAGCAGGTTTTTTTTTCCAGAGGTTTCATCAATATTTTTATACATTGCTCAGACTTCTGTGGTATATTTTTATGTTTCTCTTTTGTCATTGATCCACTTCTCTTTGGCTTCATTACATTTTTTTCTGATTTCCTCATGAAATGTTTCATAATTTTCTCGATTATTTTTTACTTGCCTTTTTATTTTCCATAAGTCCACTTTTGTTTTGCTTTCTGTTCCACTCTTGGTATTTGTTCCTCTGCGGCTTCTGTGATGGCTACTTTCAACTTAATCCATTATTCAATTGTTATTGATCCGCTGTCTTAACTTCTAAGACTTCAAATTTTTTTTCAACAGCCACAAAGTACTTTTCTCAAAGGGTCTGGTTGGATTTTAATAGAGCCAAGTCAAGTTGATGTTTTTAGGTGCACTTTGGGTTTTTTTAAGTTTCACTTTGAAATTAGCAGCCACTGTAACATGATCACCATAACAGTCTGCCCCAAAGGCAAGCATTTCTAAGTCTTTTACCGATCAGGGTGTAAACAATCTGGTTTCTGCTTCCATATCTTGGGCTTTTTCATGACCATTTCCTTTTTGTTGGTTGTTGAAACCAATGTTTCCGATGTTTGTTGGTATGACACCATTCACCTAGTTTCTCTCCTTGCATGTTTCTTATGCCTGTTCATGGGGTCACCACGTTTTCTTCTCTCCCTCTTCCTACTTTTGCATTGCTCCAATTGTTTGCTTTGGATCTTTAAAAAACTTTTCTAGGTCTTCAACGCTACTAGTTGATGTTGCTATGGTGCGTATATTTGAAAATAAAGATCCAGTGGTTTCCCAGCAATCTTTAGAGTAAAATGCGATGTGATAGCAACTAATATCCTTCCATGGTTATTCCCATGTCTTGGTCAAGCACAATAGCCACCTCTCTCTCATGTTCTGTACCTCCCGCATAAAATATTTCAAACATTCCTGATGTTATCTTTCTGCACCTTGCCATCTGACTATAATGAGTGTTTAGAAGAATCTTTATATAGTTTGGAAGATTTATAATAAGATGTAACTGATTATCGATTCAAGTATTTATTTTCTTTCCTGCCTTTTACATCATCATTTTACCTATCGATATTTTGGTAAGCAAGCTCTTGGACATTAAGGTTATCTTTGCAATCAGTGTGAATGTGGGACTATTTTGTTTGTGATAGTATCTACATAGTGTCCTTTGAGTTTTTAAGTGAAATTTTTTATGTGGAATAAACCTGTTGATAAGAGAATGATTCCCTTGTTGTAGGCTGATGCAGAGGATGAGGCTGCCAAGGATCTTGCCAAAGTGTTGTTGGATACTGCCACACTTAGATCTGGCTTCCAAGTGAAGAATACCTTAGATTTTGCCCAGCGCATTGAAAAGGTGCTTAGGCTGAGCACAAATATTGGCCTTGATGAAGTGGTAAGTCCAAAAAGGGAGACAAAATATAAATATATGATAATAATAATATTTCTATATGAAATATATAAGGGACATTGCTATAGGGGAGATGAAGGGCTTCACAGTAGTTGTTTTTTCTTCTCCAAGGAACATTTAAAACAATTATTTCTGTTTATTACTTTTTTTTGTTTGTTTTGACAGCACTTTTACATGCTGCTGAAAACTACTTGATTATTATTAGTCTCTCAAAAGAATAAGCTTGGTTGTCACTTTTTGAACTTTTTATTTGTAAGATGAGAACATGTCCGACATTGCAAAAATTTGAACCAAATAGAAAAATGTCAACATTTATATTTTTTTTCCCGATAGATTGAGGAAGAACCTGAGGAGGAGGAGGAAGCTGTTGATGAGGGAGCAACAGAGGAAAATGAAGAAGAGGAAGTCAATGCAGATGGGGATGAGGTAAGTTTTATGTAGTCTCTTTTGACTTATCAAGAATGTTGCAAAGGTAGAAGATATTGTGTATGAAAAAAATCACCTTTTAAATGTGTTGTTTCCTCTCAATATTATGGCACTTTCATTTTGAATTTAAGTGGCTGTATGAAACTCTATTGATTTACTAAGAGTTGCATCACGCTTTTAAATTTCTCAAGTACAATGATAAATCATTTTTTTTCCTAAGAGCAATTGACTCACAGTCAGAGCCCTTGAGACCACCACTCATGGTAGACTGGGCTTGTTTAATTTCTCAATCAATTTGCTCATTATTTCTTATAGTCATTTTCTCTTGAATCATAGATAAAGCAGTGCACTATTGAAATTTTAATATTTTTTTAAAATGAGGTAGATTGTGATCTTTATTCATATATCTCTTCACATATAATTATTATATGGTAGTTCATCCTGAACTTAGTACATTTTGGGATTTCACAAGTGCAATCATGATTTTGCTTCTAGATGTTCAACTTATTCCTATTATCTTGTTTAAGAACTGAAAGTTGTCCCTTTCTTCTTTTTTAAACTTTGATTAGACGTTTAGTATCTTTTTTAAGTAGATGATGCCATCATTTTAGTTCTCTGGTTGTTTTTTATTTCGGTTTTTTGTTTTTGTTTTGTGCAAATTACCTATGTGTGGGAATATTTGGTGTAAAAGAAATACCACAATTCAGAACTGCTATTTTGATTACTCAGTTGCAATATTATATATGAGCTGTTTTTTTTTTAGTCTGAAAGAAAGAAAATTTAATGACATTTTGAGATTTTACTTCACAAAAGAATTTGCTGTGTCTCTTAGTGCTTTTCCAGTACAAATGTGATAACAGCCTGAGTTTGCCCTTGCTGCTTGCCCTGTGGTTGTGATGTGTCATTTAGGTTGTGCTTGGAAGACGTAACAAAAAGTGAACAGTTCAGTTTCAAAACCTTTCAATCAGTAGTCACATTTACAGGTGGTCAAATCAATATCCTTATCAGTTATCAGTATTAAAAAAAAATCAAATTAACTGGCAGGTACTGTAGCTAAACTGCATTCTTTAAAAGATTTCAGCTGGCAGAGACTGAAACAGATAAAGTGTTTCATGATTTTGTCATGATTCAAATGTAATAGTGAATCGTTCCCTGTGGCATGCTTTTCACTCCCTATTTTTTGCCTGTGTTTGCACATGTATTCTTACACTCTAAATGAGACTGAAGCCAATGCTGGTTTGTTAGGGAGAGATCTTCCAGAAATCAAAATGTGATAAATGCATGATTATGCAAATTACAGCTAGATTCTTCAAAGTCTATCAGAACAGTATTTCTAAATGGGCCGTAATTTATTTTCAGCAGCTGTACCACGGTGAAGGATTGTAAGAAAACTGATGATTAAGTATAAGAAGTTCGTCTGATTTCTATTACATCTTACCTCTTTACCGTTTTATCTACATGAAAAATGAGTCAGCTGTCCAGCAAAAATTACATTTTTGAGTAGGAAGAATTGTCATATCACAGCATGTTTCTAAAAAGTATGACAAGAGATTTGTTTGTCAAGCATGTGCTAGATATTGATATTAATCAAAGCAGCAAGGGTGAAACAAAGGTCTGGCGTATTGACTAGGCTGGATAAACTGCAGAGAAATTTATGATCTTCTTCCATTTACATGTAATGATCGGGGATACACTATGGTTGAGTTTTTATAGGATTTTTTTTTTCATCTTAAACATTCAGAGATTTTTCATTGTACTGTTTTCTTTATAGAACTATCGTCTCTCTAAATATTTGACATTGTGGACTAGATTGCCCTGAGTAAAACTTCTTTCTTTAGTTGTTGTTTTTTTTTTCAAATGAAATAAAACCTACCCAATGGTCTAGACAAAGTTAAATTAGTGTCAATAATATTATAATATGGCACAATGTTAGGTAGATGGCATCGGGAGAGGTGGAAGAGAGTAGGGGTAGGGTTGTGACTGAGAAGAAAATACAGGCAACACTAGATGCAAGTTAAGAAGTTGATGATAAGTCAAGCCAGTGACCATGTTTGTTTCTACCATTGCTCTGTTGCAGGAGTCCAAGGATGAAGCTGCTGCCCATGAAGAGTTGTAACCCCTACCTGCTCGCTAGTTGCTGTTAGTGTAGCGTGTGCTGTGCTGACAGAATTCATACATCTCCCTCAAAACTTCATCATTCTCGTTAGGCTTTTTGTTTATTTAATTTTTTTTAGAACCAGTTGCTTGAGACTCATTTAGGGCTTATCTCACTGGTATTATTTCCGTTTTAATTTTTTTTTTTAAATGTGTATAAAATTTGCTGTTGTGGCATATTCACTTAAAAGACTTTTTTTCAAATTCTCAAATCATATTTCATTATTATGATTAAGACTGTTGAAACAATATTCTTTAAATTGTTGAAGTAATTAAATTTTAAGCTATCGACTTTAAATATTCCATCTATGTTTTGGGGACTTTTCTGCTGCATTTTTTTATCTTTGTAAGTTGCTATGGTCTTGGCTTCCCTAACAAGTTTTTTGAAAATTGTTGTTTAACTCTGGTTGAGTATGCTTCTGTGTGTGTGTGTGTGTGTAAATAGTGAGTAAACATGAGCTTGTTACCATTGCACTTACATCAACATACCCCCTCATTGGGACCATTTTTGAAGTTTTTGTTCCGTTTTTTCTCTTTCATGGTGACTTTTTTTTTTGATAATTGAGGTCAATGCAAGGTTTGGTATGGTGTAGATAAACTTAAGGTACAAATGTTTTGAGAGATTCTAAGAGATTGGGTTCAAAGGTTAGGAGAATTGCTTAACTTTGACATCTTTAATTGAAAGCTTGAAAAATGTAAATGTTGTGGGAGTCTGTTTGTTTTATTTGTACAACCAGCATATCAAAATGGGGAGTTGAATCTTGTTTACAATAGTAAAAGATACGTATGAACTCTATAAGTCAGTCGGGAATGATCAGTGAGCAACTCTAAACTCAGTGCAGGTGACACCATTCAGACCCATGCAGGTCCCATAACAATTAACAGTCTTAAAGCCTTTATAGCAGCAGAAATCTTGTGGTCTGCAGATTTCAATTGCTCTCTTGATTAGTTATCTCATGTTTCATGCAATTTCCATTCTTCGAAATGACTAGTTTGCTGTTTCTTTGTTGTGGATAGCAGTTCTAAATTATTAAACGTCCCCTAAGCCTCTTCCTCAGCTTATATAAGGGTCTTTTTTTGTTGAGGGGTATTTGTTTAATTCTCACAACAGAACCATGTGATAATGGGCATGAAGTCTGGCTTGCTAGAAAAGTTTGAACTTGGTGGCATTGTGTGGCTAAGTGTTGGAAGACAGTTTGTGTTTTAACTCCCTCAATTTTGGTAGTTGTTTTCCCGCACTGTCAAAATTATTAGGTCTGATCAAGTATTTCATTGAAAAGTTATGCAGTAAATAGACCACTGGATATCTAAGCTGTAGCCTGAGAATCTTACATTTCTTGTGAACAAAACAACTGGTTTTATTTTCTGATTGGTCATGTGACAAATTGTTCTCAGTTTTTGCAAAGTGTGTGTTAAAATGATAGAGAAAGCATGGACCAAAAAATGTACGAATTTAATCATTATCACAATTTATTGCAGTATGAAGAACTTAAGTTTTAAAATTCATCAGTTTGGAATATTTTGTTTATAGTATCAATCGACATCAACAAATATTGCAATTTGCATTTCTATGTTCAAGGAATGTTAATAAATGTATTTTTCAAACACCTCGTGTGTGTCATTTAGCCTGACCTTGTCATGTAGTGTGTCTTTTGAGAGCACCAGTCATAAAATGTGCAGAAACTTTTTTTTCCATAATGTTACTGTCCTTGAAGGTATTTCTACCTTGACAACACAAACAGATTTTACCTGATATTATGTTGTGTATGTATTTTTTTTTACAAATCCTCTCTTCTGTATCATTCAGTAGGTAATGATATGAAAATTCCAGCATTGATAAAATTATATATATGCGGTTTATATTGACAGATATCTATATCTGGATGGGTAAATCTGATTGAATTGTAGTTACTGTAGTGAGATAAGCTATAGCACTGATGTTTTACACTAATGTGGGTTCATCAAACTAAAGGCATTAAAAGCCCGTACACATTAATGGTGGACTCATCCAACTAAAAGCATTAAATAACTTTCCACATCAATCATATGGTGGGTTAATTAAACTAAAGGCATTGAACATCACTCCACATCAATTTTCCTTTCATCAAACAAACTAAAGGCATTAAACATCATTCCACATCAACGGTCCTTTTATCAAACAAACTAAAGGCATTAAACATCATTCCACATCAATGGTCGTTTTATCAAACAAAATTAAGACATTAAACATCATTCCACATCAATGGTCTTTTCATCAAACAAACTAAAGGCATTAAACATCATTCCACATCAATGGTCGTTTCATCAAACAAACTTAAGGCATTAATTAAACATCAGACCTGCCAACCGTCCCTGATTATCCGAGACAGTCCCGGATTTCAATTTTGGGGAGAAAAGGTGAAAAAAATAAGAAAAAATCTTTTTCTAGCTTTTTATTTTTTCTTTTGTATGAATGCCTATAATTTCCTAGCAACATGTTTTAGAATACAAATTTTTAGTTAAATTATATCATATGTTCTGTTTGCTTAGACCACCAATGCAGTGCTTTGCCACGGCATTAGACGCGTCCGCAGTAGGGTTTCCCTGGTTCCATTTTCTAAAGGTTGGCAGGTCTGCATCATTCCACATCAATGGAATGGTCGATTCATTAAACAAACTAAAGGCATTAAAATTCATTCCACATCAATGGTCGTTTCATCAAACAAACTAAAGGCATTAAACATCATGCCACATCAATGGTCGTTTCATCAAACAAACTAAAGGTATGAAACATCATTCCACATCAATGGTCGTTTCATCAAACAAACTAAAGGCATTGAAATTCATTCCACATCTCAAAGTTCGTTTCATCAAACAAACTAAAGGCATTAAACATCATTCCACATCAATGGTCGTTTCATCAAACAAACTAAAGGCATTAAAATTCATTCGACATCAATGGTCGTTTCATCAAACAAGCTAAAGGGATTAAACATCATTCCACATCAATGGTCGATTCATCAAACGAACTAAAGGCATTAAACATCATGCCACAACAATGATCGTTTCATCAAACAAGCTAAAGGGATTAAACATCATTCCACATCAATGGTCGTTTCATCAAATAATCAAAAGGCATTAAACATGCCACATCAGTGGTCGTCTCATCAAACAAGCTAAAGGGATTAAACATCATTCCACATCAATGGTCGTTTCATCAAACAATCTAAGGGCATTAAACATTATGCCACATCAATGGTCGTTTCATCAAACAAGCTACAGGGATTAAACATCATTTCACACCAATGGTCGTTTCATCAAATAATTTAAAGGCAATAAAGATTATTCCACATCAATGGTCGTTTCATCAAACGAACTAAAGGCATTAAACATCATGCCACATCAATGGTCGCTTCATCAAGCAAGCTAAAGGCATTAAATATCATTCCACATCAATGGTCGTTTCATCAAACAATCGAAAGGCATTAAACATGCCACATCAATGGTCGTTTCATCAAACGAACTAAAGGCATTAAACATCATGCCACATCAATGGTCGCTTCATCAAGCAAGCTAAAGGCATTAAATATCATTCCACATCAATGGTCGTTTCATCAAACAAACTAAAGGCATTAAACATCATTCCAGATCAATGTTCGATTCATCAAACAAACTACTGTAAAGGTATTGGACATCATTCCACATCGATGGTCGTTTCATCAACCTAAAAGCATTAAACATCATTCCACATCAATGGTGTTCAAAAATAACTGCTGGTACTCTTCGACGATCATGAAGGAATTAATCAAAGGCTTACAATATGATTCTAGTTCTACATTATTTACATATTTGTCCTTGTTGATCTATCGAAAATGCTTAATGCTCCTTCAAGTATCTGACGGATTTATGGACAATTATCAATTTTCTATATTAAATACAGATTTTTGTAAAGTCTGAAAGCAATTTTTACATTACTGACGAAGTTATAAAGGGCATTAAAAAGAAAATTGATCCACATAGCTGGCAGATTTTAAAGTATTACACAAAGACACATTCACGTCAGTGACACGGGACTGATGGATTTATCTCCATTCAGTGTACATTTTATACCCGAGGAGGTGGGGTTAGGAAGTCTGGTCTAGATATGAACCAATAAAGATAGAGCTTCGTATTTTGGCAAACATACTTTTTTCTCTATAATTATAGTCACTACGCCAAGTTACACATTTCTGCAACTTTTTTTTAACCTTCAAAAGTCGTTGAGAGTAAAGGAACCCAGAATGGGCCTCTATCCAATCTTCAGTGGCGGCCTCGTCATGGAAACGCCAAACTCTGAGTATTTTTTTTTAGATTGCAGAACAGAAAAACGTCTTAGGGACACATGGGTATTATCATGCTAAAGGAAGACCCCATTACTGAATTTTCCACGCCTTTTTCTCACCAAATCGGACCGTAATTTTATCAGCAAAACCCGATTAATAGTCTTCTGTCACGATTTGTCCATTTTGCAGGTATCAGTCATAATTTTACATTGGATATTCCAGAAACATGACCACATGACCGTTCTATTTGATTTTGTCACCTTTGCCTTCTTTCGTGAAGGAGAGGAAAGATTTTTCATTTCATGGACACTGATATTGATCAAAATGATATATTAATAGACTCAAGCTTCATCCATAGTCACTTTGTATTTAAAGAATTATGCGTCATTGGACTCCATTCGAAGGAGAGTTTTGCGTAGCTTAACCCTCTGCTTCTTTTGCTTACTGGTCTAAAGGCGAGGTACCCACCGCGCACAAACTTTATTCATGTTGAGGCGTCATGAAGAAGCATTTCAACTTGAGAGCTATTTGACACAGTATATTCACTATACTATGCGTCCATCTTGTAGGACCAGTTTCTTCACTATGGGAACTTACTGCACTAACCACAAAAGGTGGGCGCCCTTCACGATCTTCATCCAGCAGCGCTATGTATGCAGATTTGAATGTTCTTATCTAGTATGTTACAGTATTACATTGTATATCGAGGACTTTTGGCACATAAACTTGTACCCATTCCTGAAAAATATCAGAAGGGGGTCAGTGAATGAACTTGACAACCGAGCAAAATTAAGCTGTTTCCATGACAGTTTTAGCAAAGAAAAATAAACGATTTTTTTACTGAGGTTTCATTAAACGAACTAATAAGTGCCTATTTGCATCGGGTTTACACGAAAATTTGAATCTTGTGTTAGAAATAGACCTGGTTCCCCTACGCTCGGATCGAGTTCGGGGATTTTACTTTATATTTTTTTTTTACTTAAAAGTATGTTTATTGTTGAACATTTGTCTATTCAGGCACATTTTTGTTTCGCTTATTTCTGTGTTTTAGTTTTGTTTGTTGTTTTTTTTTTGTTTTTTTTTTTTTTTGTTCTTTTTTGTGTGCGTTTTCTTTTTATTATTATTATTATTATTATTATTATTATTATTATTATTATTATTATTATTATTATTATTATTATTATTATTATTATAGCACAAAAATTCAACAAAATCAAAACAGGAAGACATGAGTTACGAGAAAAGTCATAAGAGAAAAGACTGCAGTGTCCAAACATTAGAGGGAAGATTCGACTTGCGCCCCTGAAAGTTCAAATATTATATGAGAATGGAAGAGGCTCCCAAATAAAGTAGGGCTCCTAGCCGCTAGGCTAGTCAGCCTCCAAACCTATGTACAAGTATTGTATAAAAAGCGAGTTTAAATCTTGAAGTGGGAAAGACTTCCAAACCTTAACCCGAGACAAAATTTTAGGGCTGGATTAATGAGACTAATTTAAGTTGTTACAAAGACGTTCCTATCTTAAGGCCACCATCCATCCTGCGGTTCGGCCATGTGCCACGTCAGATCTCTCGTGCCCAGCGCTGAGCAGGTGCGAGTTAAGGAAAACTGGGTATAAAGGGCGTATCGCGGCTGTTCGAACTTGAGCAAGGCTCTAAAATATCAGACCCTGCCAGATAAATTCTGGGGCGCCGCCTGACAGGCTATAATAAGATGGCATAAAAAATTCGGTTTTTTTGCAAAGTTTATGAAAGTTATCAGGATAAGAACAAAGATTATAATAGTGGTGAGGATTATGATGGAGGTTATGAAAACGGTGAGGGTTATAGTAAAGATTGTGAAAGTGGTGAGGATTAGACCAAAGACCTTAATAATAATAATAATAATAATACTGGTGAGGATAAGGATGGAGGTTATGAAAGCGGTGAGGATCATGGTAAAGATTGTGAAAGTGGTGAGGATTATGGTGAAGATTGTAAAAGTGGTGAGGATCATGGTAAAGATTGTGTTAGTGGTGAGGATTATGGTAAAGATTGTGAAAGTGGTGAGGATTATCATAAAGATTATGGAAGTGGTGAGGATTATGGTGAAGATTGTAAAAGTGGTGAGGATCATGGTAAAGATTGTGAAAGTGGTGAGGATCATGGTAAAGATTGAGAAAGTGATGAGGATTATGATGAAGATTGTAAAAGTGGTGAGGATCATGGTAAAGATTGTGAAAGTGGTGAGGATCATGGTAAAGATTGTGAAAGTGGTGAGGATCATGGTAAAGATTGTGAAAGTGGTGAGGATCATGGTAAAGATTGTGAAAGTGGGTGAGGATTAAGATGGAAATTATAACAGTGGTGAGGATAAGGATGGAGATCATAATATTGATGAGCATTATTGTGAATTCTATGTAAGAGGTGGGGTTTAGGATGGAGATCATTATAGTGGTGAGGACTATGATGAAGATTCTAAAATCGGTGAGGATTAGGTTGGAGATTGTAATGGTGATGAAGATTAGGATGAAGATAATAATAGTGGTGAGAATTTTTATGTAGGTTATGGAAGTGGTGAAGATTATGAGGAAGATGGTATTTGTCGAGAGGATAATGATGAAGTTTATGAAACTAGTGAGAATTAAGGTAGTGATTTTGATGGGAAAAGGGTAAGAATGAAAATTATGATAGTGGTGTGGATAAGAATGGAGATCCTGATGATAATAATTAGGATTAGGATGGAGATCATGATATCAGTAAGGTTAAGATGGTGATCTTGACAATGATGAGGATCACAATGGATATCATGATAATGAAGAGTCGGATGGGGATCGTGATAATGGTTAGGATTAGGATAGAGATAATGATAATAATGAGGATTAGCATAGAGATTTTGATAGTGGTGAGGTTTAGATCTTGATAATAATGAGTATTAGGATGGAGATCATGATCGTGGTGAGGATTAGGATGGAGATTATGATAACAGTGAGATTGAAAGGAGATCCTGATGATGATAATAAGGATAAGGATGGAGATTCTGATAATTATGAGGATTAGGATGGAGATCATGACAGTAGTGAGGATAGGGATAGAGATCTTGATAATAAATAGGATTAGTATGGAGGTCATGATAACAATGAGATTAGGATGAAGATCCCGATAATAATGAGGATTGGGGTGGAGATCATGATAGTAGTGAGGATTAAGATGAATATGGCGATTGGTCATTGTTTGCTTCCTATAATGAGTTCGGCATGTGCACTTCTTTCTCATTGCCTTAATGCCTTTATTTGATATTCTCCTCTGTTCATAAAAACAGTCAAACCATGTAAAACCAAAGCCAATACTGTTTATAAAAGCAAATGACCCACGATGCTATAAAATTTATTTTCGCTTTCTTTTTCTTTTCAATCAAAAAATGAAACATTTATTTTTAATTATTTTCACATTTAGGAAAAGCGGGAAACATGCTCTGCATGCAAGAGGAAACTCATGTCGTTAGAAACAACAGAGAAGTCAGCTGACCACTCAAAACTAAAACAAAACAGACGCCTAAACCACCCTTCTACTGGTTCGGCTAATAAAGATTATGTCAGAAACCATCAACGTATTTTCCACGTTAGTGAAGATATGGAAGAGGGAAAACACAGCTTAAATTATCAGAATGATGAAAGTTATCATGGCAGTCTTGAAGACGAAAACTCTCTACTTGAGAATATGAAGTATCCAGAGGAAGAAGAAATTGGAGAGCCTGACATGTTGCTTAAGGATACAGATGGTGACGGCGTCCCTGATTATCTCGATAAAGACGACGATGGTGATGGAATACCCGATAGCAAAGATCAAGATGATGATGGAGATGGTATTCCAGATTCGATGGAGAGTGACTCAGATGGAGATGGAGTACCAGACCACCTTGATAATGACGATGATGGTGATGGAATACCCGATAGCAAAGATCAAGATGATGATGGAGATGGTATACCAGATTCGATGGAGGGTGACTCAGATGGAGATGGAGTACCAGACCACCTAGATCATGACGATGATGGGGATGGAATACCCGATAGCAAAGATCAAGATGATGATGGAGATGGTATACCAGATTTGCTAGAAAAGGATTCAGATGGAGATGGAGTACCAGACCATAAAGATAATGACGATGATGGTGATGGAATACCTGATAGCAAAGATCAAGATGATGACGGAGATGGCATACCAGATTCGATGGAGAGTGACTCAGATGGAGATGGAGTACCAGACCACCTAGATGCTGACGACGATGGGGATGGTATACCTGATAGCAAAGATCAAGATGATGATGGAGATGGAATACCAGATTTTTTAGAAATGGATTCAGATGGAGATGGAGTACCAGACCACTTAGATAATGACGATGATGGTGATGGAATACCCGATAGCAAAGATCAAGATGATGATGGAGATGGAATACTAGATTTGCTAGAAATGGATTCAGATGGAGATGGAGATGGAGTACCAGACCACCTAGATGATGACGATGATGGAGATGGAATACCCGATAGCAAAGATCAAGATGATGATGGAGATGGTATACCAGATTTGCTAGAAAAGGATTCAGATGGAGATGGAGTACCAGACCACCTAGATGATGACGATGATGGGGATGGAATACAAGATAGCAATGATCAAGATGATGATGGAGATGGTATACCAGATTCGATGGAGGCTGACTCAGATGGAGATAGAGTACCAGACCATCTAGATGATGACGATGATGGGGATGGAATACCCGATAGCAAAGATCAAGATGATGATGGAGATGGTATACCAGATTTGCTAGAAAAGGATTCAGATGGAGATGGTATACCAGATTTGCTAGAAAAGGATTCAGATGGAGATGGAGTACCAGACCACCTAGATCATGACGATGATGGGGATGGAATACCCGATAGCAAAGATCAAGATGATGATGGAGATGGAATACCAGATTTGCTAGAAAAGGATTCAGATGGAGATGGAGTACCAGACCACCTAGATGATGACGATGATGGGGATGGAATACCCGATAGCAAAGATCAAGATGATGATGGAGATGGTATACCAGATTTGCTAGAAAAGGATTCAGATGGAGATGGAGTACCAGACCATCTAGATGATGACGATGATGGGGATGGAATACCTGATAGCAAAGATCAAGATGATGATGGAGATGGTATACCTGATACATTAGATCTGGATGGAGACGATGATAGTTATGGAGTTCCTGATGAGCTAGAAAGTGACTCAGATGGGGACGGTACTCCTGATTATCTAGACGAAGACGATGACAATGACGGTATTGCTGATGTGGATGATAAAGATGACGATGGTGATGGTATTCCAGATGTTAAGGAAGATGCAGATGGTGATGGTATCCCGAATCATCTTGATTATGATGATGATGGAGACGGAGTACCAGATGACCAAGAAATTGATTCTGACAAAGATGGCATTCCAGACATTTTAGATAACGATGATGATAATAATGGTGTCGGTGATGATCACGACAATGATGATGATGGCGATGGAATTCCAGATGCAAAAGAAGATGGTGATGGTGATGGCATTCCTGATGTTTTTGATGACGATGATGATGGTGATGGTATTCCTGATAATCTCGAAATTGATGGTGACAATGATGGTGCCCCAGATTACTTAGATGATGACGATGATAACGATGGAATTCCTGATAATAAAGACATCGACGATGACGGGAATGGAATACCAGACAACAAGGAAGACTCAGACGGGGATGGTGTCCCTGATTATATTGATAAAGATGATGATGGAGATGGAATTCCAGATGAACATGAAAGTGATGTCGATGGCGATGGTATTGCAGACTATCTGGATGACGACGATGACAATGATGGTATTCCAGATCTTCACGATAACGATGATGATGGTGATGGCATTTCTGATTTTAAAGAAATAGACACGGATAAAGACGGAATGCCTGATTATATTGATGAAGATGATGATAATGACGGCATTCCCGATGTTGAGGATAGAGATGACGATGGGGATGGCATTCCAGACCATGAAGAGGATTCTAATGGTGATGGAATCCCAAATGTTATAGATAATGATGAAAAAATTGATAGTGATGGTGATGGTCTTCCTGATTATTTAGATGACGATGATGATAATGATGGAATTCCTGACGACGAGGATAATGACGATGATGGAGATGGCATCCCAGATAAAAAAGAGGATTCAGATAGAGACGGCCTCCCAGATTATCTAGATGATGATGATGACGATGATGGTATTGCAGACAAGAAAGAAATCGATACGGACAACGATGGAGTTCCTGATTACCTTGACAAAGATGATGACAACGATGGAATTCCAGATTTTAGGGAGAATGATGATATTGATGACAATGTTGAAGATTCTGATGGAGATGGTATACCTGATATGAAAGACAGTGATGATGATAACGATGGTATTCCAGATTATCTTGAAAAAGACACGGATGGGGATGGAATTCCAGATTATTTGGACGATGATGTTGATGGAGATGGAATTCCAAATGAAAAAGATGATGATGATGACGGAGATGGTATTCCTGATGATAAAGAAGATTCTGATGGTGATGGAATTCCAGATCAGCTTGACAATGATGACGATGATAATGGTATACCAGACTACTTGGAAAAAGATACAGATGGTGATGGTATCCCAGATCATTTGGACGATGATATTGATGGTGATGGCATACCTAATGATAAAGACGAAGATGATGACGGGGATGGCATACCAGATAAGCACGAGATTGACACCGACGGTGATGGCATTCCAGACCATCTTGATGATGATATAGATGGAGATGGCATACCCAACGATCAAGACGATGATGATGATGGTGATGGAATCCCCGACACTGAAGAGGATTCCGATGGAGACGGAATTCCAGATCATCTTGATGACGATGATGACGGTGATGGAATACCAGATTTTCTGGAAGTAGACAGTGACGGTGACGGCATCCCTGACTATTTGGAAGATGACGACGGAGACGGAATTCCCTATTACTTGGAAGATACTGATGGGGATGGCATTCCTGATTACATGGATGATGATATTGACGGCGATGGTATCCCAAATGATCAAGACGCCGATGATGATGGAGATGGAATCCCCGATGGATGGGAAGGAGATTCTGATGGAGACGGCATCCCTGATTATAAAAAAGACACGGACGGTGATGGAATACCTGACTATTTAGATGATGATATTGACGGGGATGGTATTTCAAATGAAGAGGATGATGACGATGACGGTGATGGTATACCGGATGAGCTAGAAGACGACGATGATGGTGATGGTATACCTGATTACCTGGAGGATACAGATGGTGATGGTATTCCTGATTACTTGGATGATGACATTGATGGAGATGGTGTTCCAAATGATCAGGATGATGACGATGATGGTGATGGAATACCAGATGTATGGGAGAAAGATTCGGACGGTGATGGAATTCCTGATTATCTGGAAGATACCGATGGTGATGGTATTCCAGATTTCTTGGATGACGACATTGACGGGGACGGCATTCCAAATGCACAAGATGATGATGATGATGGGGATGGTATACCCGATTCTTTGGAGGGAGATTCCGACGGAGACGGAATTCCCGATTATTTAGAAGATACAGATGGTGATGGAATTCCAGACTATTTGGATGATGATATAGACGGGGATGGTATCCCTAACAGTGAAGACGACGATGATGATGGTGATGGAATTCCTGACGAATATGAAGGTGATGATGATGGTGATGGTATACCAGATTATTTGGAAGATACTGATGGGGATGGTATTCCTGATTACTTAGATGATGATATTGATGGCGATGGTATTCCAAACAACCAAGATGATGACGATGATGGGGATGGAATACCAGATAAACTTGAAGAAGACAGTGATGGAGATGGAATTCCTGACTACCTTGATGTTGACGATGATGGTGATGGTATTCCGGATAACCTAGAAGTCGACACTGATGGTGATGGTATACCAGATTATTTAGATGATGACGATGATAATGACGGAATTCCCGATGAGCTCGATGATGACAATGATGGTGATGGAATTCCAGACCACCTTGAAACCGATACTGATGGCGATGGCATTCCTGATTATCTTGACGATGACGATGACAATGATGGCATTCCGGATCACTTGGACGAGGATAAGGATGGTGATGGCATTCCGGATATCCATCAAGTAGATACTGATGGAGATGGGATTCCTGATTACCTCGATGATGACGATGACAATGACGGTATTCCAGACTCTCTCGATGACGATGATAACAATAACGGTATTCCTGATGACCAAGAAACTGACACAGATGGCGATGGCATTCCAGACTACTTGGACGACGATGATGACAACGATGGCATACCAGACTATTTGGACGATGATAAAGACGGAAATGGAATTCCAGACTTCCAAGAGCTGGACACAGATGGAGATGGTATACCCGATTACCTCGATGATGATGATGATAATGATGGCATCCCCGATGATCAAGACGATGACGATGACGGAGATGGTATCCCCGATAGCAAAGAGCTTGATTCTGATGGAGATGGAATACCCGATTATCTTGATGAAGATGATGATAATAATGGTATCCCTGACCATTTAGAAAAAGATACTGATGGTGATGGGGTGCCAGATTACCTTGACGATGACGATGACGGCGATGGAATTCCAGATAACCTAGACGACGATGCAGACGGTGATGGGATACCAGATCAGTTGAAGACTTTGGATCTCAACAAAAATGGTATACCTGACTACCAGGAAATCGATACCGACGGAGATGGAGTACCTGATTACATAGATGACGATGATGATAACGATGGTATTCCAGATGAGCTTGATGATGACGATGATGGCGATGGCATCCCAGATGACCAAGAAATAGATACTGACGGTGACGGCGTGCCAGATTATCTCGATGATGATGATGACAACGATGGAATTCCGGATGAACTGGACTTGGACTCTGATGGAGATGGAATCCCTGATGAAGAAGAGGAGGATACTGATGGTGACGGAATACCAGATTACCTTGATGAAGACGATGACGATGATGGTATTCCCGATGTGACTGACACAGATAAAGATGGAAACGGTATCCCAGACTTTCTGGAAAAGGACACAGATGGAGATGGCATTCCCGATTATCTTGACGATGATGACGACAATGACGGCATTCCTGATTTTTTGGACAATGATGACGATGGTGATGGAATCCCTGACGACAAGGAAGATTTTGATGGAGATGGTATACCCGATTACCTGGATGACGATGCGGATGGAGATGGAATAATCGACAAATTACCCGATTCAGACGGTGATGGTATCCCAGATATTCGCGACGACGATGATGATAATGACGGAATTTTGGATAAAGATGAAGATTCTGATGGAGACGGTATCCCGGATTATATGGATGACGATGCAGATGGGGATGGCATCCCTGATAAACAGCAAGATAAAGATGGAGACGGCATTCCTGATTACCTAGATGACGATGACGATAATGATGGGATTCCTGATGGTTTAGACCAAGAGGATGACAATGAAGATGAGGTCTGCGTAAAAGAACCATGCCCTATAAAACCCAAAAAGAAGCTTGCAGCTAAAAAGAGAAGTCTTGCTAGGGAACAAGCTTCTTTTTGGATCAGAATTAAAAACGCTCTTAAGAAAATGGTTGCTGCGGCATATGAACAGGAGAATAATGGGTCTTCTCTAGGTAATAAAGCCAGTATGAAGCAAAAGGTAAAACAGAAACCACACATTCAGAAATATGATCTTATAGATGTGGTCAAAAAACTTATCTGGGGTGGCGATGCCATTGGCGATATTGATGATGATGAAGATGACGATGAAAAAGATGACGAAGTTAATGATGAAATTCCAGAAATACCTGTGCGCGTGAAGCATGGCAAGCAAATGAAAGTCTCCGTGCTGAAAAAGCCTTCCCCTGGCCAACACCTTAAAACGGGAAAGAAGGTTACTATGAAGAATGTAGATGTTGCAGCCGTCATGAAAGAATTCAAAAAGGTTCAAGCCACTCGGTCAAAGAAAACTCAGCCTCAGGGTGCTGACAAAGGTGGCAAACCGGATCAAGACAAGGTTCAATCAAAACTTACCCCAGAACAGCTCAAGAAAATGAAAGATCAAATTATCAAGAAACAGCAGCAGCAGCAGCAGCAGCAACAGTCTCCCAAACAAAAACCACCACAACCGCCATTGCAAAAGCAAGCGTCAAAAGTGCACCAGGCAATCAAGGCATTACCTAAACAGCAGCTCACAAAACAAAAAGTGCAACCCCAACAACAGCAAAAGCAGCCTAATCTGCAACAACAGCAACAGAAAGCAGCTCATGTTAAACAAAACCAGAAACATGTTCAAAGCAAGAACACGCTGAAGAAGACTGAGTTATAAAAATTAATACTTTAGGCCTAGCAAAGAGAGTTTTTTGTATGTGAGGGGGGTTGCTTTGGTTATTAGTCATTAGCTTTTATTAGTTTTCTGCTCCCTATGATTTGCCCCCACGAGACTAGATCCAAAAGGTTGTTTGTCGCTTTTTTTTTTTCGATCTATAGCAATCCTAGCATTACGTGCAGAGATCATGGGCGATATCCATGTCATCAACATTCCAACCAAAATGCGAAATGTGATGATCGTGCAGCTTAATAGAAAGACCATTGAGGACAGAGGTTTGCAGTTCAAGAGGAGCGCTCTCGTAAAGTGACTTTGGTTTTCTAGCTAATGTCTTACTGTGTGCCTAAGAGTTTTTTTTAAGCCAACCAGATCCATGGGAACGATTGGTGTTTTTTTTTTTATTTATCGTCCTTCTTTCTATTTACATGTCATATTATCTTAAAATACAGCGTACACACGTTCAGATTTCAACTCAAATAGTTTAATTTTGCGCTAGTTAGAGTGCTTAACTATATCATCTATTTATCTTGTAGTATTTTCTCTAATAGCTGACTTGGAATTTTCCGAATGAAATCAATCTCTATACTCTATGCAAGAGTTGAATTATGAAGAAGATACATTGATGAATTGACATCTGTAATTATTGAGAGTGTTAAACTTTTTTTCTTGGTCAAAAACTCGTCTCCTTTCCTGAAGAATATTCATCATTGTTTTACAATTCTCATTCTTTTTCACCTCAATTCTGAATCACACACTAGTCAAGAGGTTTACATGGTTCGTGAAATACGTAAAATAATGATGAATTATTGTATGCGATCTCAGTTTACATTTTAAAAGGCCGAATGGCTTAAAAATGATTGGGGAGAGGATAAAGGGTCGCAATTTGTTGTGCGACTGAGAATAAAGCTATATCAATATTATACATGTATTAGAAAGTTACCTCTAAGAATTCCTTTCCATAATAACCAACGGTCTTTGCATCTTGTTACCAAAAAGACATAAAAACTCTGAGAAAAACGGTTTTCTTTTGCAAATAAGATGTAACGAGACCTGTTTCTTATCACAATTAATTAGACTGTAACATCTAAATTGTTCATAGGCATCTATGCATTGAACAAAAAGCACGAGCTATGAAAAGTTTGAAATCTTATTGTAACCATTCTGGAGGTATATGCGAGGGTATCAATTTACTTATGTAGAATAGGATTGTAGTTGTTCGGTGGATACACTTGTCCACTGATGTAGCCTATCTGGCCATTTCAAACACGAACGCGGCTGACATTTTTTGTTTTGTTTTGTTGTATATTTTCACTGATGTGGGTGTCTTGTTCCTCAAATAACTGCAAGATCGTCGATCACAGTGAGCCGTGGAATCCTTTTCTTTTACCTCTTATGCAATATTCATACCGTGTCCATTAATGTTTCTTCATACAAATTAGCGTTTGTAGATCAGTTGTTGTTGTTTTTTTTTTGTTTTTTTTTTTTCGATATGCAGAGTACTAAAATATTCTAATATTTTTTTTCCTTAAATGCGTATCTCCGTCTTCCAAAAAATACTAACGCTATCTCCAACCGGAGTCTTTGACAGATACGTGACTTGCTCTTCTTCAATCTCAGGGCATAAGCAGCGGTAATTTTCACTGTGCGTTTGTTTGAATCGGCTTTTGTTGTCGATAGCGATGTCATGTTAACTGATCATTAGTGTATCACTGAACTTGTGCGTGTAACTATTTCAAATATAACTGCTTGGAAAATGTGGTAAAATTTCGAGCCAGAGAGTGGAAGAAGATGACAATTAAAATCTGCCATTCTCTTATTGTCACTTCCAATATTCTGCACTTGTTAAGAGCAATGAATCCCACAAATGTGCACAAAAATTTTATTATGTGAGTTGCGCTGCTGCTTAATGATTTGTGTTGAATTATAAGCGATAGTAGATCCTTTTTAATGATATACTGTTTTGTTGCAAGTTTTTGTTTCTTGTTTGTTTATTTTATTTTTATTTTTTTTGTACTTTTTTTTACAAGCTTAGAGATATTTAGATATTTGAATGATTGCATGGACTACTCTTTGAAGAAGTCAAATGTTTGAACAAAATGTGTATATATGACTTGAAAACTAATGTATCTTTATGAAGTTATTAGAATCAATTTCTGCCTGACTTAGTGACTAAAAGTTCTCAAGAGGTCTATCATTATTTCATTTACATCATGTCACTCTGAATGCATATTATCATAAATATCCTTTTAACTTCTTGTTAAACTACTAGTTTTGATATCTGTAATTGCACATCATTAGTATTATTATTTTTTATTTTGTGTCTGGCTCATTTTGTGTGTGCATTTCTATGATTTTGAGTGGCAAACTGGCATTTCTCTTTGGTTGGCTTTCAATTGACAGCTAGCCCCAGTCCTCTTCAGTTAAGGTTGTGTCTATCAATATTACAGCAGGTGCTAACTGCTGCAGCGACCCTAGTGAGTGCAGGTTATCTTAATGTGCTGAAATGAATCTACTCAAAAGATGCATATTTTCACTTTTGAAAGTGGTTAGTCAACCTTCAGAGAGAGAGAGAGAGAGAGAGAGAGAGAGAGAGAGAGAGAGAGAGGGGGGGGGGGGGGAGGAAAGTTTGAGAATATTAGTGCCCATGAATTTTTTTAGTAAATTTCATAATTAATTTATGTACATAGTTTATATTTAGTGATATAAATATTAAAGATGTAAACCCATGTGTGACAGTGAGATTTGAATGGATTGAGGTATGGAGTTTTGAGTACATCAATTTAATTTCAGTTTTTGTGCGTGTGTGTGTGTGTGTGGGGGGGGGGGGGTAATTCATTTTTGGAGGCGAGGGGAGTTAAAAAATATACGTGTTCGTACTTTTAATTTATTGCAATCTATATAATATATAATATGTGTTAATATATCTCTATTCCTATGCACTGTGCAATATTGAGTTTTTATACTCTCGTTCCTAGATAATTATTAGTCTTCCAGGTTTATTTTGTTTCTGAATATATTTGGTTTGTTATTATTTGAATGTATTATACGAATGAATTGCCCATGAGGGTAATTTTTGACCGATATCAATTTTAAAGTGCTTAAATCACTGTCGCGCTGGTATGTTTCCTTTTCTGCCAAAAATCAAATAATATTAACAACTCTCTCATATACGCTTACCATCTCCGGCCTAGGTGACCTCAAGCACTTTCATCCAAGTCATGTAACTTTTTGCTCTCTCTCTCTCTCTCTCTCTCTCTCTCTCTCTCTCTCTCTCTCTCTCTCTCTCTCTCTCTCTCTCTCTCTCTCTCTCTCTCTCTCTCTCTCTCTCTCTCTCTCTGTCTGTCTCTGTCTCTCTCTCTCTCTCTCTCTCTCTCTCTCTCTCTGTCTGTCTGTCTCTCTCTCTCTCTCTCTCTCTCTCTCTCTCTCTCTCTCTCTCTCTCTCTCTCTCTCTCTCTCTCTCTCTCTCTCTCTCTCTCTCTCTCTCTCTCTCTCTCTCTGTCTGTCTGTCTGTCTGTCTGTCTGTCTCTCTCTCTTTCAAGAAATTTTAGCCAATGAATGTAAAAATTGTCATTTGCACCTCATGTGGGCGGAAGGCAGTAAAGAAATGTTTTAAAGGGAACAGAATTTAGTCTTTTTGGAAAAGCAGGTAGATTTATCATATCGATACATGTAATTATTTCAATATCCTACTTATTATTATTATTATTATTTTTATCATTATTATTATTATTATTATTATTATTATTATTATTATTATTATTATTATTATTATTATTATTATTATTATTATTATTATTCTATTTATTGATTGTGCTCAGAAACAATAAGCCCCGTGCCACACCTGGATAAAGTTCTTTTATTGCCCTCGACAGATAGATAATGGGTGCTAATTGATTTTAATAAAACAATAAAATAATGGAAATTTGAAATCCTTTCAATAGTGTCCCAAAAAAATCTGGCAAAATCATTAGTGAACAGGAGTCTTTTCCATATTTCTTCACAACAAGGTAAATTATTTTTTAAAAAAAGAATGTCACTTGTCAGTTCAAAGCAACGATGTAGTGATTGGCACGAAGCAAACTTTTATTCTACTTTCATTAATAGCCTCTTTGCTTCCCATCAATCTGTTGCCACAGACCCCCCATCACTTAGTTGCAGCACACCCAAACTGCTGGCATCAATTCTCTGCATTAAAACCATCTACCTCTCAATTTACCTGTGTCCAGCTGGGGCTAGCTTATTCCAGATGTCCATGTAAGCGCCACATCTCCACACTTTATGCCTGATTAAACAAATCTCAAGTCATGCATTGTGCAACATTTGCTGCCAAGCTGGGTGTGGGCTGTGATCACTGGCCTGTGAGAACAGTAGGTCACTACAGTCTATATCAGGAGAGTGATCTATCCCATTCTCATAACAATCCAACTAAGTGGTCTTAGTTAACACTAGCTGCACCTGTTAAAAAAATAAATAAATAAAAAAGCATCATGTACAATCCCTCTACTTGAGAATTTAAACTGTGATTGTGAATGCACCATCATCATTATTTAGTCAATTGTTTGGGGGGTTTTTTGCTATCATATGTGGCTTGATATATGCTTAAAATTTTATTGTTTTTATACATGTATGCCCCAATAAGATTCTTCACGAAACTTAGGGACGTATGTATGTTGACATAGAGATCTCTATCTGCCTTCTTATTCTTGTGATAGAAAGTAAGGCGGAAGCCAAAATTCAAGATTATCAAGTCATTTAGAAATCTACATGTTTTCAGTACTTTTCATTTACAAGGCTCTCAGTTAGTCCTACCTTTTTCTATTTATATAAATACTTTTTAACCCATTTCCAGCATCTCTTTCTTTTTTTTTTTTGGTTACGAAAACAGTTTAAGTACATAATTACACGTAATTTTATTTTTCGTGGTCTGCATCCAAACCTTAGCCTCAAATATAATGTGAAATGGTTCAAATTGATGTTGGCCTTAAATGTACATTGTAATCGATCATTTACACTTAAAAAAAACATATTAAGTCCAAACAGTAAAAAAAAAAAAACAAGATCTGCTCATATGAAAAAAAAAAGCAAAATGAAAGGGTTTTTTTTTCTTGAAAATGCAGTACCCAGCATATTGTATTGCTATTTATTGAAGCCTTAATATTTTACAAGGGATTTGATTTTTGTCTTTTAATAAGCTTTATGCAGTACAAATGAGAACTGTGTCATAATTTTTATTCTCAAAGCTGTCGATATTATAAGCAATGCACTACTAAGAGCATCCCAAAGATGAAACTCATTTTGATGGAATAGTTTCACAGCAAATTCAACTACATGTATTTATACATTCTAATTTTTCACAGAAGATCACATTTTCTCATGAAAGGAAACTGGAAAGTGTAAGCTTTTATTAAAAAAAAAAGGCAAAGAAAAACACATTACTGAAACTTGAACTATCACATTTTGGCACATACGACTGCAAACAGCATTCACAATAACAAACTAGATTAATCAGAAGTATGCTCTTGATTGTTGTATATGGTGCAACTTACAAAGCTGTTTATAATATTTTTACTTATTTTGAAAGTCAAGGATTTGATTTCTGGTAAGATTTTCATCTGGAGCATACATACTCTGAACTGCACTTGATTTATTGAAGATCTCATCATCTCAGAACATTTCACTCCAATAGTTATTGACACCTAAAGCCGTAAGATGACACCTTATCCTCTGCATAAACATGAGAACAGATTGAAGTAAGGCAGTGCAGTTCGGTGTCTGTAGGCTCCACACTGATACCTTACTTCAAGTTTTTTCAGATACTTTTAATTTTTCATTTTAATTCTTAATACATGTATCTTGCTCATTAAGTCTGCTTGAACGACATTTACTCAGTTTTCATTTAATTCATTGATAATTTATGCACAGCAAATCAAAAGTGATAATAATTTATATGTTACTATAATGGCACCCACCAATGAGCAAATATATATATATATATCATTAGTTAGAATTTCCGTCCAATTTTTTTAAGGTGATTTTTTTCCACGAATACATGATTGTGCTTTCCAATTATCCTTTGTTCTTTTCAAGTCTGTAAGCACCCACCTTTCAACCATGAAGTACAGGTTGAAATGCAGAATTTGTGCCAAAAAGCCTTTGATAGTTTTTGCTGTTGGTTTACAATTTTAAATAAAAGCCTTTTTATTAATCCAAAACCCTTTTTTGTGCTGATTTTTATACTGTAATGCCAATGATGACGCTGATTGTCAAACTTATCTGTTATAATGTGCCTATGAAAAGAGCACTAGAAGTGCACACTCTATGTATACCACAGTCTATATTATGACAATAAGTACAATTACCCATTGAGCCAATTTTGAAAGACTTAATTGGGTTCCTAAAGCTTCAAAGCACCAAGATATCCTAGAACACTTAAGTTCTGTTGAAAATGTTCAATACAATTCGACAAAGCCTCACAATTAGCAATTGTCCATATGCAACGCAATGTTACATCATATGCATTCCAGTCTTGTTATAAAACTCATGCTGGGAAGGACAATGCTGCACTCTATTTTGTGCCTGCCTTCAATTCAAAACTTTTTGTTATCAAATTCAAAGATCTCTGTGAAAAGCATAAAGGATGTACGTGGTTTTGGTTTTACTTTTAGTTAGCAAAGAATGCTGTTTATTATCAGAGAGAATTATGAATTTTGACTTTGATATTAGCAAAGAAGTCTGTTTAGGTGTGAAACAAAGTATATGGTGCACATTAACCTTCGCCTCAAGCCTAGCCAGTTGTTCCCCGAGATGTGTTTTAAGCACAAGCAGTGTGGCACTAAAATAAGACTATCAAAGAACATGATATTTTTTATCCCAAAATCAGAGGCAGTGACAGTAAAGTCGCACATATCAATTCTTCCTTTTCCATCAAACTCTGCCACCTCTAACAATAACATTTCTAGTGAGTGCTATAATAATACTTTCATGCAATAAAATTCTCTACCATATGTTCACAGACTGGAACTCAAGAATCCATACCTCACAATTCGGTCCTTCTTAACAACTGAGTTCTTTTTGCAAGAATCTGACCAATACACTCAATATGTGAAAGTACTGATTCTCAATCGTGCAACACACATGAACAGTGCCAGCTCAAAATGAGGCTCAACCATGATTAATATGTTTTAAGCAACAGCATTAATGACGCTAATTGCAGTATCAGTGATGGCAAATGTCTTTTGTTTAATTCAAAATAATTGTGTGGAACCTATAAATATATATTCAAAAGAGATAACTAAAAAATCCCAAAGCACAAATATTTTCATCCTATGAAATTTTTTAATTCTCAAAATCTATTTTTGAAGCAAAAGGTACATTCATTGACTAGCAGTACTTCTCACAGTAAAACAGTTTAATTTATTGTTCTAAATTTTCACTGTGCAAAAAAAAAAAAACATAGTAAGTTTAAAAATTTGTATCAGGAGATCGTAACGGTAACCAAGGAAAGTACAAAAGAAATTTGTGATAACGCTTATTTAGTTATTAGCAATTATGGACACCCGTATTTGTCTCTTGAATTTGATACTATTAAATTAAGAGGCTTTGGAGAAAACTTCTATATCTTTGCAAACTAAGAGGTAAATGGATAAACACTTTTGCCACAAAATATAAATTGGGGCTTATCCCATTTTTCTTATAATTCCTTACATCTCTTTTGTCTCTATAATTCTTCAACAGAAGAGCATTTATCATCAAATCTTCTAAGTGATATTTATTTAGTCTCCTGCTCCTAGCTATGGGGAAAGCACTCCCTTGTTATTGAGGATTACAGGACAATTTCTTGCAGGAATTCACAAAATAAAGTTTAACACAGGCTTATCTTCAGAAAAATTAAAGAGTTAAAGGATTGAAAATATGAGGTGTCTAGATAGATGCAAGATATTAAAAATTATAAATGATGAAACAACAGTTATAATTGCACGTGAACGTTTGAAAAGTATAGTTAAGGAAGAAATTACAAATGCTAAAAACTTTGGGCAAGAAATAATTTTCTTGCTTTTTTTTTTTCTTGATAGTGATATATATGTGCCCAAGAATGTTTATAATCTGAAGAAGAGCTAGACCAGAGATCTGCATGGACCTTCCACTGCTGACAGAATAGGACATCTTTAGTAGATGAATTTTGGCCTCATTTTTACTGGCTTTCTTACTTACCATAGACTTTTTGACAAGCTAGAAAAAACAAAAGAAATAAGTAAATGGACTATTTTAAATTGATTCAATAAAAAACAAGCAAATGTGAATGTTTTTGTCCATACCTTTTGAAAATAAAATTTCATTTGCTTATTTAACTCTAAAGGACTTTAAAACAGAAAAACGAATTAAATTTGTCAATAAATACTCAAATGGAGAAGTTTGCAAAAACATCATTTTGAAAACATTTGATTAGTCATTGAAAATAGAAAGGACTTATTTGTGGATTTATTAAAGTATAGTTAATTATACACAATAATTACGAGATGATCAAACAAGAGAGTACTATATGTACACATAACAACTTTGTTTGCTAATGAAATCAGACAGTACTAAAGGTATACAGCAATAACAATATGTGCTGTTGAAATGAGGTAGCCCTAGAAATACACATGATGATCAAGTCAGATAGCGCTAAAGTACACGGTAATAACAGTATGTGCTGATCAAATCAGACAGCCAGCAACCCCTTCAGAACACATTTTGGGCAAGCACTTGGTAGAATGGCACCTTTGTCAGCCCCTGATGTCCCGACAGTGAATAACTGCTTGAGAAGAGCTGCTGTATTTGGTAGCTGGTGCCTGCCTGGTCCACTAGAGGTGAGCTCAGTGACCAGATTGTTGACAGTGTCAGAGGAGAAGGTACTTTCACAGAACTGATGGCCACAGGTGAACAGAACAGCTCGATGTACTGCGTTACGGTTGGTACTCAGAGGGCCTGATATGGATGAGAAGACATACCAGTCTAATATACAAGTATCTCACAAACCTTTGACAAATCAGTTGCATTTAAACCCGGTATTTGATCATGAACATTTTACCACAGATGAACCAGTTTTACTTATGATTCACTACTTCTCCCTTTCTTGTACCATCTCATGCTAACAGGACAATACAGCCTCTGTCCTCCTCACACTCTCCTTTCACTACGTGTACAATGTACCTGCATACAGACAATGAGATATAACTCCTTGCCATGCAATAATTGAGAGCCATTCCGACACTAGATGCAGCAATCACTTCTATGTTACTGATGATCACTACCGATTTGAAGCGTGCATCAGGCGATGGAATGTGTGTTTAGAGTATACTGATTATATTGTAAAAAAATCTGTCAGAGCGCTACAGTGTGCATTTAGCCAAAGCATGTATTTATGTGGTGTATTTTTATGCGGACACTTAAGTATGAAAAAGCAATTTTATTCCTTGAACAGGTGAAAATGCTACAGTAATTTAGAAGGAAAAAAATGGATAGATAGGATTTAAAAATCAAGTAAGTAAAATTATTTGAGATACATGAAACTAGGTAATGAAATCTCAAAGATCATCTAACAATAAAATATATTACACTTTTTTAAACATTTTATCAAGAAAGGAAAAATTAACGTGATAAGCAAACCTCACCAGTTTGCTGCATTAATTCCTCTAAGTGCTCTAACTGGCTGTGAGATAACGATATAGCTCCAGGGTCCTTCTTCATGTTTCTGTTAATCATGACAAGCAGAGTGAGAATAATTGGACAAAAATTCATGCTAGATGGATTCCTTAAATTGCAAAATTCTGAACTAGATTTATATATGTCTGAATGTCACCCAAAAAATTTCATACAAAGACCTTTCTACAGGTTAAGAAAAATTAGTGCTTCTGGACTTCTCATGTAAAAATTTCAATCAAGTGTGACGTTTTATCATCCAATTTAAAAAAAAAATGAAATGCAAGAGGAGGATGAAAGATCATATTCAAAAAAGAGAAGAAAATTGCTTTGCTTTATTGAAAAGAGATGATAAAGAAACCAGATCTGAAATGAGAAGTTAAATGTTAATTATTATTTACACAGATAAAGCTTTCATTTCAACAAAAGATAACATAGGTTATTTTTTTGGAAGCAGGTATTCTGGCCATGTAGCTAAAAATAATCTTAAGGTTATTCTGACCATGCAGCATTAACTTACAAAGGAAAAGATGGTGATAAAACACGACTTCAACAGAAGGCATCACATCTCCAAATCTAGACGCCACAGTTCAAACCTCCAGATTTGTTCTTTGCAAGGCAAAATTTATGAGTAAATGTAATTTCAAATCTCAAAGTGAGACAGATTTTCAGGACTGGTGTAGAAATACCAGACTTGATCTTGATTCTCTGATCTGTTTAGATAATCTGATTGGGAATGTTCCAATCTAGATGAGAAGGATTTGGATAAAAAAATTAGACCCTACATCTATTTCTAGATACGATCTAGATTCTATCAAGATCTAATTTAGATCTTAGATAAAAATCTAGATATCTAGATCTAGATCGAGTAGCTAGAATCTAGCTTTGAGAGTGAATCAGCATCTGATCTAGATCTAGATCATCTCTATCTAGGATGAGATTTTCTCTAGACTAGTCATTCAGGAATGGTCTAGAATGCTGAACTGTGTTTCCTCTGTAGATCTAGACTCTATGCCTGCATCCTAACATTCTTTGTAACATGTCCTGGCCATTTTACACACTACATATTTTTTTTTCTTGAAATAAGCCATGCCTGACTTTTTATTTCTTGCCACAGATCAAAATGCCATTTAGTTTTCTTTTTTCACTTAAGTTTTGTTTCTTCATAATTCTGACCTTTAACTGATATCATATCTTTGTTCCAGTACCTCATACATTTCTACCTTACCTGAGAATGTCAGCCCACAATCTTGATCTTGGCATCAGTTTGTCCCTGGGCTGGAGTTGTACTCGCTGCCTCAACAGATCCTCCTCTACTGCCCCAGGGATGACAGACAACCCAGTATGCCAGTCACCTGAAGTTCTTGCCCCTCCAGGGATACCAGATGTCAAGGTCATGGCCAATGCAGGACCTGAATCCATCACTGATTTGAGGACCTGTGGATAGCAGAATCTCATTAAGATTCACTTCAAACAGCTGTAGAGCTTGCATCAAATTTTAAAAGAACTTACCTTCGTATATATTTGAGACTCATCTCTTTCAATTCTGACACAAGTTTCTCAAATAAGTTTTGAGCTGGAGCCAATTAAACAAAGAAATCCATTACTCAATGATAATATGTTAAAGATATTTAAACAAAAGTAACTATGGACAAAAAGAAATGCTAGGGATATGATTTTTAAAGATTGCTGAGGGCAAAAGATGCATTTTATTTTTAGATAGTGCCAAAAACTGATAGGTTTTAACAAGTGTTTAGGAACTTAATGATGCAGACTTGGCCATGCTAATAGCATTAGCTTACAACCACGAGAAAGTTAATTTAAACTATTAATGGAGGCCTCAGAGATTCCATTTTCAAATTTAATTTAGAAATAAAATGGTTTCAATCATTAATAATATAAGTTATTAACTTTTTTCAGTGTCATTTTTTTTTTATAGATGGCTGGTTACCAATTTCCTAGCAACTATAATTTCAGCACCAATGTTGGGCTTTTATGTTTTAATTTATTAATGTGGGGCCATAAAAAATAAACACAAACCAAAAGACAAAATTGAGCAGAGAAAGAAATTTTTCTTGTGGAATTTCTCGCTTTAGGGCTTTCTTCTGCATCAGGTGCTGTCCCCTCACCCATCAAATCTAAAGTAGAGTCTTTGTGGCTGAAAATGGAAAGGACAATTCTATTACTGTTTCACAATCATATTGACAATACTCTTCATATTTTGCCCTTTTAAAATAAATTAATCTCTTAATCCCTTTCATAACAATTCTTTGAATTATGCTTCTTTTATCAATGTTGAAATATAAGAATTACTTTTACATTAAATGGGAATGAGGAAAACTTGTTAAAAAATAAAAATGCTACCTGACTTGGATCCTCCTAAAAAAAATAAGAAAGAAGTTTTGAATAGCTACCAACCTTAATACAACTTGGATTAACCAAGGCGAAAGTTGAGGTAAGTATTTAAAAAAAATGGACTCCAGCTGAGATGCAGGAAGACTGTACTTCTCCCAGTAATGGAGGGCCTGGACATTTGCACACATAAGTATGTTAATGGTTAATAAAGTTATATTTGATAATCTGTCTGTTTTAGACTACTATAGTTATAGTTTTACACTTCTAACGATTAAAAAAAGTGTTTTAAAAACAGCCCTGAACAGTTGGATAACAGATATTTAACTTTCAATAGAGCTTCAAATCTCATATTTTCTCTAACGATTCTAATGATTTTATGCCATTTTACTACTGAAAAGTTTAAGAAAACATGTTGATCGAGATATAAAAAACCTAGGAATGTGACCTAGACATGATGCAATTCATTATTTTTGCTGTCCAAGCTATATAAGCATATGTATAAAAAATTGTCTTTTTTTAAGGAAAGTTAACAAGAATTTGACACGATGATAGATCTTTAAAAAAAATGGATTTCAAACATCATAAAGACCCAAAGATAATCCCTATCCCACTAATTCAACCAAAAGTTAGATAAGCTTAAACAGCAAGTGAAGGAGTTCTCAAGTTCAAATACTTCTTTGTCTACAACAGATATTTTGAAGCAGTGCATGTTTTTTTTTTGTCAATATGACAGACCTTTTGAGGTATTCAAACCCATGGAAAAGAATGTAAACTCAAATTGTCTATTAGATGATGGATACAGTAATATTGAAAAAAAATTTATCTAACATCTATTTTTAAGCATATTATGATAGTTATATTTTATCAGCTAATAACTTAATTAGCTGCACTTTACAATGGGGTGGAAAACAAAATAGAAGTAATATTATGTAACTTGATCAAGCTCTTAACAATCAGGCCTACCAGATGGAATCATTAGAGGATATTAGACCTATGAAAATGAAACACACAAAATCAAGTTTTGATATTTAGTTACTAGATCAATATGACTTACATGGTAGCTGAGGAGTTGTAGCTCTTTATTCTTGTCAGCAGTGGAGAGATTTTTATCCATCACAACACTTTGAAAAAAACACCAAACAAACAAAGATTTAAAAAAGCTTGTTTGTCATATTCATTGTTTTGTACTTTTCCTTCAAGTAAACAATTTTTTTGGATGTATTTTCAACTCACCCCAAATTGCTTATCACATTAATTTTGCAAATGTTCAAATCTATTTTTCCCTGAATCAGAAGAGAATCAGGTTATTTCAGCAGATATTACAACTTTTTACTCTGAGTTCTTTTCTATCCCAAGTTTAGCATAGCAAAATGTCAGTATCTGTTAGTCTTATTATCTTTGCCTCTGGCATTCATTATACCAGTTTAACAAATAACCCTTTTATTTACATTTTTAGTTTTTGCATGTTCACTATTAGCATGCAATAATGTATTACTGCCTTTTTCCGTTGTTTCTGTATTTAATTTTTTAAATTTTTTTTCGAAATTCTGTTTTCAATACTGTTCTTTGAATGAAATTTGGTAAGAAGCTTACTTGAGATGATATTCCACAAGATTTCCACACAGATTAACCACTTGTTCATTTGAGACTTCATCTACTGAATCCATCACAAAACGAAGACGATAGTGAAGTGCCTGAAGTGAAACATTTCAGTTTTGACAAACAATAGGCATAAGTCTGGCATATGGTTTGCAGAGGACAGCAAGACACTGGATTCCCTCTATTATTTTCACTCTTAGATCATGACAAAAAGGTGGCAATTTTATTTGGTATCTGAATTATTTACATGAACTCATTTTAATAAGTTCAGTTTGACATTTAACATTATCTAAAACTTGACTGTATCATTCTAAAATTTCCAACACTGTTTTTGTGATTAAAATAAATTTGCAAGAAAGTTCATATTGACTTTAAGCTAAAGAAAAAATTCTAAAATGATCATTGAAGTTAATTTCAAGCATAATACCTGCACAACACAATCTTCAAGGTCACTAATGAAGGCAGCCGTCAGCCAATCCTGGAGATCCACACTCTTCTGAAGACAAAAACTCGTCTCACAGATGCTCTCAACGACCTGGTAAAAAATTAATGGATAAAACTGATCATGTGGAAGATGGAGATTATTTTGATAGACTTTAAGAGTTTAAGCATGGTAGTTTGACAAAAGAAGTTTCAGGGAAATGTTTGCTTGAGCTGTCTGAGGAATTTTTGCTATATTAATAATTATACTCTAAACACAAATTACATTGCTTAAACACACGGTTTGAAATCAGTAGAAATTACCATTTAAGTGAATGATATAATCATTTGCTAGAAAAAAAAAATCACTATTATTCTGCAGGGGCTTGAGCTCCTTTATGCTTAAACAAAAAAAAGTGAAAGAGAGCAGGGAAAGAAGAGCTGAAAGTTGGCTATGCAGGGTGAAAAGGCATTTGAGGCCATGTTAGACCTATGAGAGCACACAGAAAAGATGACAAACTTCCACAGTTCATCCATTTCCCGAACCTTTATTTCTTTTCCATTTGAGCACTTTCTTTGGTCTGTATCTAAACTACAGTCATTATCTGACTTTGCACAATCAGCTGCAATGCACACATAAAGTATACTGCATGCCAGGATAGAGCACTCAGTGCCATTCCATTAGCCTTGGTGGTTTTTTCAATCAGCCCTCTCAAAACCTATACCAAAGCTCAGCTCCTGTAGTCTTAAGTGGTTTCTTTGTATCCACAGCTCAAGTGGTTGGAGTACCAGAGACCTGACAATTAAAACCAATACTTACACCAAAGTTTCACATTGCTGATTGCTGGTTACTTAGAAATCTTCCCCTTGATGTCATGTTGTAAATGTAAATAAGAAATAAAGAGGCCTTGCAGAACACATCCTTTCACCTTAAGTGTAACTGGTACGAAGAAAAAGTTCTACAGATTAGAGCCACACTCTCTCACCTTAAGTGTGTCCAGAATAACCGAACTGCTGAAAAGATCAGAGTCACATCCTCTCGACTTAAATGTGACAGGAACCTCACAACTGCTGCATTGATCAGAACCACATTCTCTCACCTTAGGTGTGACTGAAACCACTGCTATAAAGATCGGGGCCACTTCTCTCACATGAACAATACTACTGCTATAAAGATCAAAGCCAGCTCATCTCACCTTAAGTGTGACTGGAACCACACAACTGCTATAAAGATCAGAGCCAAGCTTGTCCAGATCAGGTAGATTGTCCAGCGCACCAGATCCTGAAAAACTGCCACCTGCAGCTGTTCTCTTCTGAAGAGAAGCAAGAGTATGGGAACGATTTAGGTTTCAAATTACAAATAAATATAATAGTAAAGCATTGATAACTTTTTACTTGCACTGCCAGCCTTCATCATAGCTTCATACTTGAGATGTAGGTCTATGTATGATTACTGCTACAGAATAATACATTCTTATTTCAAGAAATAAAAAGATTGTATCATATGTCCAAATGTGACTTTTTGCGTCGTTTTACACCTCTGTTGTGGCATAATATGCAAATAAATCAAGAAGGGGCTGAACCCATGCTCCACTATATTTTCCGCTGTTGTTGGTTTTTTCTGTGTTTGTTTAATTTATAGGCTGTTTATTGCTAAGTTTGACAAAAAATTGGAGCCCCCTCTTTATAACATTTTCACAACTTCAATATTGTGCAAATTTACTGCATTAAATCTGGACAAATACACAATACAAGAAAAGTCAGTTTTTATAATCTAAACCATACCTCAAAAATGTAGAAATCAACTAAAGGGGGAGGGGTTTGTCTTATTAGGCTGAATAGATTTATTTGTGATGAGAGGAAATCTAAATTATTTAAAATCTGATGTGAAAAAAAAAGGATGTTTTACAAACCCATTGTTGCTCAGCCCCAGCCAGCGCAATATAGGTCTGCCAAGCTGCGTTAGAGGCGTCTGAGAGTGGAACAGCCTTTAAAGGCGCTGGCATGCTTGCATCACTAGTTTGAACAAGACGTCTGCTTGGACCAGAAGTTGATTTGCTGCTTGAACGTGATTTTATATAACCCAGCTGTAAAGTCAAAATGCATGGCAGCCAGTTAATAAAGAAAATATCTTCATATTTCCTGATCCTCAGTAGAGCTTAATTGTGGAAAGCGGGATATAATATCATTGTGATGATTGTTTAATTTACTTTGCAAGTTCATGCCACCCTGCATTTGATAATACATAAATCTGGCTTAAATAAAGAGAGGAAGACATTTAAACTCATCAGAGACAGCATTTAAATAACAATCTATTTAAAAATTGAAAAAAAAAAAAACAACAGAATAAACATATATGACTCATAGTTGTCTTTAATAAATGGAAAGCAATTTTGAACATTCTGAGTATTTTATTTAAGGTAAAGCTCTCAAAATTCTGATAAAAATTACACAATTTTGAAAGGCGATTACAAATTAATGTGCCTTTCTTAAGTACCTTGTGAGCCTTTAAAAAAAGCGTAAACTGCATATTCTCATTTGATAAAAAAAAGTCATTTATAAGTAACTAAATGCCTCTTTTTCTTATTAAATAGAAAAGAGTTACAAACTCAGTATCTCATCAGAGTAAACTGATAATTTCAAGTTACTTTTGCCCATGAAGAGCTATGTAAAATGCTTATTTCTAAATATTAACACCTTTTATAGTGAATGAGCGCCATGTGACTCATTTCATTTGGGTGCCACACATTTATCCTATGATCTCATCTCTGTGACATTCATATGTCTCCCGACTTGTGACTTAACCTTTATATATATGCTAGAATATCAAAAAGGGCAAATGATTTTAAAAACGAACATAAAATTTTTCTAACTTTCTTTCTCCATCACTTCTTTGAATATTCATTTCACCTCACTTATCGTATGGTAAAATTTTAGTATGACTTTCCTGTATTACTAATAGGCCAGATTTTGCAATATTTGTAAAATTATTAAATGTTCCTTTCCTAAAAATATAAATATATTTATGAGATTTTTATTGTAATTTAGTTTGTTACAGCACACACAAAAACACAATTAGTTCAAGTTTTTTCTCAAAAAGTTTTTGCTTTTACCTGCCCTGCATCGTTCTTGCCCCATACCCATATTCCACCCTCTGAATCAAAGCAGACGTTAAACTCTCCTCCGCTGGCCACATTCACAATCTGTTGGTCATTTATGCTTGTCAACATCTTGGGAATGCGCTGCAAAAATGTCAAAAATAAGTTTGGGAACAATCTTTTTCAATATTTTTAAAGTCAAAGACTTTCAGTCAAGCAGTTTTCATGAATATATATAATTTATCAAATGCTTGTTCACATCAATGTAACTATCGAAACAGATAAAATGACATTCTATTTTCATATCTTTTAAAGAGTTATTACTAACAAGATAGAATGTCCATTTTAATGTGGTAGCAATGTCTCAAAATTACAACATTCCAAAAAGTGTCTTATTAACACTGGTTGTCTTGCATTAACGGAAAGTTTGTGATTTGAAGCATACTCTGAAATTAAATAGGATATTTGTGAACGAATGACCCATTACTCTGCAATGCCATAAGAAATATCTTTACATTTACTGATGTGAAAGAAGTCAGATAAGTAATACATATACTCCTAGTCAGTATGGTTAAAAACTCATGAGATGATCATTTTAGCTTGCAGAAATACAATCAATCTGGTGATCTCTCTTTTTATGGGTTACTTTTGGCAATGACATAAATTTTGAGCTGATAATGATAGTGAGTCAATTGCATTCAGAACGGAAAGGTGAGAGAGTGAAAAACAGAAATAGAGAGAGAGAAAAATGAAAGTGAAATAGAAATAAAGATAGCTAGAGACAACGAGGAAGGTAAGGAGGGAGGGAGACAAAGAGAGAGAGAGAGAGAGAGAGAGAGAGAGAGAGAGGGGGGGGGATGGAAAAGGAGAGATGTGGCTAAGGGGGTAATGAGACATATGTACTCAAAAACAATTACTGAAAGATAAAAGAGAGATGCAACAGAATGCAAGATCACCTCATCTTGTCTAGAACCAGTCCCAAGCTGACCCTCCAAGTTCCTGCCCCATATGTAGACAACACCATCATCTGCTAGGATTAAGCTGTGCAAGCTGCCACAACACAGCTGTGAACATGTTGAAAGGCCAGTATCATGTGAGATTTATGGAAATTTAGGGGTTTTTACTTAAATTCTACACCTATCGAGGGGAAACTAAAAAAAATTAAAGCTTTAAGAAGCTTAAGTTGAGCACAATTTTTTTTTAATTTGCTCATACAAGGCATAATGCAACGCATCTTGATCAGTAAGGTTATTTTTAACAATAAAATTTGTAATGCAATTTTCACGAGACTACTGACCTTTGTAATCTTTCCGTGAACATAGGTGGTATCCACAAGACTAGGGGAGAGAAATGAGTTCTGCTCTGACACATGCACGCCAGCATGACGGGCCATCCGCATGGACGAAGCGACTTGGCGTAAATTGTGAGGGTGAAGCCCCCACTGGAACACTCGATTTGTTGCACTCACAGCAAGCTAGTGAAGTAACAAAGTATGAGAGAAAGAAATTTATGTGCTATCCCATTCACTTCATATCATACCAAAATATGCTTGAAAATTTCATAGTATAAAGAAAATGGAACCGTAAGGGTGAATTACATATAATTATGCCTGTCAATTTAGATAAAAGCATATACTTCTCAACATTAAACGAACAAAAAATTAGCTATGTAAAGAGCTTTTATTATCATTAATAACAATCTCATACAGTGACCAAAGGAACATAATTTACGTCTTCCATAAAAGAGAAACAAAAATTCATGCACCTACAGCTGTGCATTAGAGCATTTATTCTAAATAAGATATTTGACGATACACTTTTTTTCCATTTCGCTGAATTTTTTTGAGCATAGAGTCACCAATGTAATTATTTCAAAAGGAAGATAACTAAAAAAAGAAGAATGTATAAATTATTGCAATTAGCACTTATATCAAAGATTTTGCCTCATGATTTATCTAATTTGAAAATTGGGCATAAGAGTAAAATATATAAGAACATTTCTTTTTAACCCCCTATCCATAAAAAAACTGTTTTATCTTAGTTAAAACCAAAACAACTATCAGCAACTCATATTTTGCTAACATTTTCTGACCTTAGCCTCTACTTTTTGAAACAAAAAAAAAATCTCCCTTCAGAACCTTAAGATGGTTGAGCAAAGCAAAGAAAAAAATTAAAGTTGAATGTTTTAGGTAGATTTCTTAAACAATATGCTAAAATTTTACTCAAAAACTTCAAAAGCGATTTTGGTCATCTCATGATTTGTGGTCACGTCCATTTTCTACAGTAGTACAAACCAGTATCTTTAGACTTGGTTTCACACTTACTCCATGGAAATAATTTGTGCCTATGGCCACCATCGGTGATGTTGTAGGGAATGAAATGCGTTCGGGGATGGATGTCTTTGAGTTCGTACCCAGCCCAAGTTGTCCAAAGTAGCCACAACCAAAAGACCAAACCTCTCCCTGTTGGGATAAATGGAATAGTTTCAGCTTCAGTTCCATGAATTCATATTTCTCTTACAATAACTCATAGCTTGACTCTCACTGCAACAATGTGCATAAAAAATCATGATAGTAAACTTCCTTTAATGTTACCTCATGTAAAAAAGCAATTATACTTGCTATGAATTTGTCCAATTTTTAGATACAGTTATGATGTTACAGCCCATAATTTTACACACTCAATCCTAACATTACACTTATGTTTTTCTCATCCAATCTTGAAAATCAATTATACAAAGGAAGCCTTTATGCAGTTGGAAATAAAATATTGCATTGCCATCTGTTGCAACTTTATGTAACTGCATTTATTTGAAAGCCATTTAGAGGGAGAAAAGAGTAGAACTCACAGCCTCTGTTAGAGCCAAAGAGTGAGCATATCCTGCAGAAACCTTGACGACTCCTGTGTTCATCAGATAATGTATGTGTTGGGGTATGAGGCAGTCCTCAGGGTTCCCGTGCCCTAGCTGGCCGTGGACTCCCCAACCCCAACTGTATACCCTGACAGTCAGGAAATGATCAAGTTAGAGGAAAAACTAGAAAGTTTATAGCAACTTATGTTTATTGAAACTTTTTTGTAGCACAGTTTTACAAGTTCTGTTTTCTCTTCAGTTTTAGTATAATAATTTTCAACATTAATTATTCACAATATTTCAAACATTTTGTCTAGCTTAACAATAAAGGAAAATTCCCAATCTCAAAAATGTACACCCTTGCTAAATATTACATCACTATAATTTCAACTAATTTTCCAACAAACACTTTGTGGGAGTGAGATATGCAATCATGCCAAAGAATAACTTTGCACAAAATCATCTATTTACATATGTTGCCACTCCAAGTATGGAAAGATATGTGAGAGGGTAAAAAAAGATCATAACTGACCGTTTTAAAACTGCAGGAACTGCTATCTTACTGAAAGCACCGGCTGCTCTATATAAACATGAAAGTAGAATCCAGATCTTACTGATGATCCTCTGTGAGTGCAAGAGAGTGATAGTGGCCACACTGTACTGACACGACCACCTCCAGCTGTAGTCCCTCTACCAACATTGGTCGCCTGTAGACATGGCGGGTTCCCACCCCAACCTGACCATACCTCGAGTTGCCCCAGCCATAAACCTAAGATGCAGGGAGCAAAAATAATATTTTATCAAATTGTATGCCGTGTTTAATTTGACAGTTTGATTTTGTAAGCAATGTTATGAGTCAGCTTCATGTGGATAGTGATTGAGTTGTCCTTATAGTGTGATTGTGTTATGAGTTTTAATGAATGGAGAATAGATATAAACTGGGAAAAGAGCCATGCTCAGGGGACAGCAGCAGGAGGACGACAGAGGGCTTGAAGTTAACCCTTTCAAAATTTCGGCCTCCATGAGCCATAAAAGAAGTATTTTGTACTGTGTGACTTCAAGTATTGATATTCATTTCTTATGATATTTATCATTTCAACTTTTAAAGGTTACATATCCATCAAGTGATTTTCAATGAGTATATAATCTTTTTAAAGCTACATGAATACAATCATTTGTGTGAATTTTACAAGTATTACTGTATGTAGTGTTCTGTGTCCTACATGCCTTAAACTCCCAGTTTTTACAACAACAACAACAACAACAACAATAATAATAATAATAATAATAATAATAATAATAATAATAATAATAATAATAATAATAATAATAATAACAACAACAACAACAATAATGACAATAATATATTAAAGATCAATTTTACTGCAACACTTTAAATCATAAACATTTTTTTCTTCAACAGGCATGTAAGTTGAATAACAAAGTGATCAGTTGCTTGAGTGTTCTGCTAGAACAATGTCAGTAAAATTGTTCACCAAGAAGCATTCAAATGGACAGAACTCTGAAACAATCGGTTTCAAAGATACAATAGTCAAAACAAGTTGGGATACATTGATAATATAATCGTGCTTTTGATATAGCTATTGGTGGAGTTTATTAAGCTATTATATTTCTATTGTAATAATACATAAATAATGATTATAATAAAACTTCAATAATAATTCTAGTGCTTCAAAAGGAAAAGTTAACAAAATCAAACAAGAAATGAAAAGGATGAAAATTTAAAAAGTATGAGAGATAGCCAGACACAGGGAAGATAACATCAGGAACAATTAAAATATATTAACCAGATGGTACAGAACATAAGAAAGGAGTTGCTATTGTGCTGGACTAAGAAATAGGAACAGCTGTCAAAGGATATTGGTTGCTATCAGATCCTGTTTTCCTTTTAAAAATTGGTGGAAAACCATCGCACCTTAACGTCATTCAAATATACGTGCAAACATCAACTTGTAGCAATGATGACGTAGAAAAGTTTATGAAGATCTGGAGCAAGCAAAGGTGTAATGCAGATTCAGGATTTTTTATATCATGGGTGATTCTACTGGAAAAGTTGAAGAGGGGAGAGAAAAAAACATGGTGGAACCCTAAGCACTAGGATTCAAAACTATGTGAGGAGAGAAACTACTCCAATGGTGTCATATCAGCAAACATTATCGAAAGCACATGGTTTCATCTAGCAACAAGAAGAAAATAAAGATGGAAAATCCCAGGACATGGAAGCAGAAACCAGATCGATTACATGCTAATCAGTAAAAGATTACAAAATGTGCTTTTCTCAGTATAGACCTATCCTGGAGCAGACTGTTATAGTGAGCATGATCCAGTGGCTGCTAAATTCAAACTGAAACTTAACTCTTAGTATACAGACGCAAAATTCACGCTTTTACGGAGCAAATTTTGAGGAAAAATTTAGGTATATGTTTTGCACGATAACTTTTTTAAAAATCATTCAATCCTCACAAAAGATATATCAAAATAAAGGGCCTAAAGAAGGCTTTAAATTTATGATAAAATCACAAATTTATTTTAATTTGGGACGCACATTTGTTTTTGTCTTTGGATCCTCCTTCTTTTGCAAGTGTAGGTCTTGATCTAGACCTTTCATAATCATTTGAGTTTGAGTCAAAACTAATTCAAAAATTACATTTGGTTTTATCACAATCTATCCACTTTCTGATTGTTTTTAATGCTTCAGTGCTTGTATAGCGCTGAGGTCAGTTCTCAATATTTACTAGGATCAGCTGTTCACAACAACAGGCTAGCAATGATATAAGCCATGCAAAAGAAAAAAATGCTAAAAAAGACTTATTCTTCCTAAATACAAAAAAAAAAGTTCTAAACTGAAAGCCAATGTCAGCATCTGCTTTCTATAAGTTGAACTGGTTTTTACTAAATAAGCGTCGGATTGGAATATGTTAGTCTGTGTGCCACACTGTGTGGCCAGAGGTTAAAATGGTACTTTTTACACGCCACAAAGTGTGGTGAGCCAGATATAAAGAGTTAAGAAAACCCAAAGCAAGCCTAAAAACATCAAACTTGGCTGGCTCTATTAAAATCCAACCAGACCTTAAGAGAAAAATGTCACATGCCTGTTCAAAATAAATTTGAAGTCTAAGGAGAAGCTGAGGAAGTTGACCAACAATGGCTAAAGTTCAAAGTAACTGATGACACTATATTTAAACGCTTGCAACGCTTCTGAATATCGATGAAGAAGAAATCAGAAACATGAGTTAGACAGTAAAAAGACAAAAGTTATGGTTTTCAGTCAAAACAATAAGTGTCCATAGATCAACATCTTTATCAACAGGAATGAACTCAAACAAAGGGATCAATTCAAATATGTGGGTACTTAAATACCAAGCCATGGATGCAATAAAATTGAAATTCCATTGAATAAAAAGCAAGCAGAAATGAGTATCTAGAGAATGGAATCAGTTCTAACAAATCAATATATCTCCATCCACACAAGAAGAAGAGCCCTGGAGTGCGATACTGAACCCATCCTGATGTATGGGTGCGAGCCTTGGACAATTTTAGAACAGCTACATAAGAAACTGGAGGCAACAGAAATTCGGTTCCTATGGGGACTGCTATGAATCTCATGAACTGCAAAGCAATAAAAAAAAAAACAGTGTTACAAGAAGTTGAGACAATAAGATCACTAATAAATAAAATGCATAAACATCAAGCAACCTTTTTTAGTCAAGTGATGAGAAGAGAGAAACTTGAACATCTTGTGACAACTTGAATGATCAAAAGAAAATGTAGCAGAGGAAAACAGAGAAACAAAGTCGTTAAATCTAGGACTACTGACCAATGCAGTACAAGTTACAAGGTATCAAGAAGCTTGGAATGCCATGATTACATACGCTAAAGAGCAGGGCACTTGATTGATTGAATGATTCTAGTGAATCATAATATCCTTTCATTTACTTTTCAGGGCCAATACTGAAGAGCTATGACCCAATAGGTCTCTGTATTTATTTCATTTACTTTATTTTCAATAGAGGAGAAATTGACAAAATATTCCCATAATAATGTAAATCACGGCTGTTAAAACAGACCAAAAAGCGGCAACTTAGTTTGCTTCCAGGCCCTACCTCAGACGCCCGCAGTTAGTGGGCGGATCGGTGATCAATCACCTGTCAGGCAGGCTACAACCGTGTGTGCCCGTGCATGACGGTGCACTGCTGTTAAATCTAATATTGGGAATTTTTACTTGTTTTTGCATTGCAATAAATATGGCCTCATTAACACCAAGTATATCAAACATATAATCATTTTAAAGCTGAAATTGTCCTGAATACGACGCTATATTTTTTATCTCTCAATTATAAAGTGTTTAGATGGTGCAGGTGAATCTTCATACTTCTAGTAAAAGAACAGAAAAAAGTCTTGATTTTCATAACACCTCAGTTTGATAGGAATATTTCAAAAGTGAAACAATTTTATCGCTTAAAAACTGTTTCCCGATATTTAAAAGATTAATATAAAGAATTTGTAAAAGTTTGAAGTGCGAAGAGTTTTTCATTGATTTTATATGATTTTTTAAAATAATTCCACACGCTCGGGTCTGCACGAACTACCTGCAAATAACACTCTGCATTATAGATCTACCTTAGAAGCCTCAAACCAACACTGTTAAATATGGAGCAGCACTTAGAATCTGAACGCAACCTAAAGCTCCATGAAGTTTGCAGATCTTGTTGTGATATATCGCTAAATAACAGATAGAGGAAACAATCAAAAGTTTCTTCTGTGCGGACTTTATCAACCGCTCGTTACTAACTTTTGGTGTTCACAATCATTCCAGTAACAAAAAAAAATATTTTTACAATATGCTTTTAATATTCTGACGTAAATAAACTCAAAGCACTTAGGCGTCAGAGGTTTGAAGAAAGTTATAATAAAAGCTTGAAAATATTACAGACAGACACAGACACAGAGAGAGAGAGAGAGAGAGAGAGAGAGAGAGAGACAGGGAGAGAGAGAGAGAGAGAGAGAGAGAGAGAGAGAGAGAGACAGGGAGAGAGAGAGAGAGAGAGAGCTCTTACTCTTAGCACACGCCCCACTGATTGAAGAATGTAAGGCAAAGTAAACGTATGACTTACCTGTAAAGGAAGACAATGCGCAACCCTACACAAGTTTCATTTTCTTCTTAGTGCGTGTTTTTAATTTTGTTAAAAGTTAACACCAGGCCTCCCTCATATATATTGACGCTCCACAGCTTGAACTACGATGTTCTATCGTTGTTTAGATTTATCATTTTATATCAAAACGCCGTACCAGCGCTGTAAGAAGTGGACTATCACAACTCAAACCCGCATAACTTAGAAACGGAGAACTCTTCGCTAATGCCCTTTGGTGGGTGTTAAGTTCAACATATATATGAAATGCTGTAAAAATTTCATCCCCAAAAATTGTTTCAATTTTTCATAAATGTCCCGTAAAAAACGTCACCAACTTATGATTATTCCAGATTCATGTACTTATTCAAGCGCTCAATAACTCCATCAATTAAATGAAAAGAAGGGGAAAAAATATATCCTCGTATCGCTGAAATATAGATGTAACAAATTATATGATTTTTGTAGTTCTTCCTTTCATGCATAATCTTAAATTCTCCATTGTTTTGGTGTGAAAATTAGATTTAAAATCTAAAGCTGCGAGGAAAGGGGAATCCCCGTTCTGCAGGGATGGTTGATCCCATGACCCGATCGGTTTACAAGCTGCTTCACGGGTGCGGCAGGCAAACTAAAATGCCGCTCTTTAACAGCCGTGAAATAGGCAGCATGAAGAGAAACAAGAGAACAATGTGAGATTTATTTCTTGAAAAAAATAAATAAATACAAGCTTTTATATTATTTCAAAAATGAATTAGTTCAGATGCCTATGATATAAGAGGATGCTACTAATGACTGCCTCACTGAGAGTTCAGAGCTTGACTTGTCTCATGTGGCTTACCCCTTGCTGGGTGAGAGCCAGTGTGTGCTCACAACCACAGGCCACTGCTTCTACTCTCAGTTTTAACATGTGCAGGGTCTCCACTCGAATCGGTGTGCACACAGCTTGGGCGACATCTCCATGACCTAACCTGAATAAAGCAAAACGGGGAAGTGTTAAAAAATGATGCTGATCCAGTCATATTGAGTAAACTTTTGACATTTGATTTGAACATAAACGCAGATATGCAAGGTGGATGGACGTACAGGGCAAAAATACAATAGTTTTGGGCAGTTTTGGCAGGTAATTTTCTCTCAAACAAGTTGCTTAATATTATCAAGGTGGGCACATTTGTATCATTTTTATTTGTCACTATCTTTGTCCTAAAATAGATCAATTACTTTTCCTTTTTTTTTTTGGCAAACGGTGTGCAATACACAGAGATGTGCTGGCCGTTAATCAGGAAACTAGATACTTGGCCTTTAAGAGACCACATTGAAAATGCTTTAAGGAACTTTCAAGAGGGCATAATCCAAACTGAGATGCTATCCTCTACAAAAAACATACAGAGGTAGATCAATAGTCTATTATTTTTACTTAAGATCTTAAAATTAATGGTGATATTTTTGAGAGTATACTATTAAAGCGAATTATGCAATGTTCCTCTGGAGAGATAGTCAAAAGTCATGTATAATTTATATCTTAGATAATCCTTGAAAAAAATGCAAGATGAAGTTTAAAGCTCTCACACGACTTAAAGAAGGAATTCAGTCATAAAGCATGATTTACTCTCAACTTAAAAAATATACCTTAAGTACATAACACTTATAAATTGGTTTCAGATCAAAGGAAAAAAATAACAAAACCCACAACAAAAACCTCTTAAGAAAATTTAAATGGTCCTTGCATGTGAAGACATTCATATAGTCTAAATATGCCTTTATTCCTTTCTCTGCTTTGTAAAGACTTCTCCAGAGGTTAACTTAACTTTTTGTCCCAAGTATAGAGAAAAATATCATTCATTCCTGTGCATGTCCTGTTTTGGCATTTTCACTTTTACCTGTTCGATCTGTTTATCTTTCCTAAAAGTAAAACCTGCTAACCAAATTTGCCATCAAGATTGTCAAAAAAATGACACAAAATTCCTCATTTATTGTGTGTGACTACATTGCAAAGATTTCTGCAGTCCCTAAACACACATTTTGTGACACAATTTCCACATTTTCCTCTTCAATATCTAGAGACCTTTGTAAGTGTGAAATCTTCCCTTGCCTTTCTCTATAAGTATCTTATCTTATGTAAACCAATTACGCTCCCCTCCTTTGCATCACAATTTTTTTCTTAACCACCTCAAAAGTGAAAATCAAGCACCTTAACTTACTATTAATGGGCTTACTAGATACAAAAATCAGGCACAAACTAAACTCACCTGCCCTGTAAGGACCGTCCCCAAGTGTAGAGATCACCATTGCGTATGGCTGCAGCATGCTTGGGTCCACAAGCCACAGGCTGGGCTTGTACACCCAGCTTACGATGCTGGTCACTCTGACGCCGTGTCCTTTCCTGGTGAAAATTGAATAAGAGAAAACATACCAGTGAATTTATCATTCACTATTACATGCAACTGATGTATGATCTCAATATATATATATAAGAAGTATTTCATTGCAAATGTATTGCTTAAAATATTACCCTTCAAAGCTTCTACTACAAAAAGAGAATTACTTTGAAAAATTGTTTCAAAAAAGATAAGTGTTCTTTAATTTCTTTAAGAAGTTTAACGTCCCTTAAGTTTTCTGAGGAATTTGCTATGGAGACAAAGGTTTAAATGGAAGCAAAAGGGGGTCAAAGAGGCAAGATGAGAGATATTTTGTTTCCAACCTATATATATTTTTATTTGCGAGAAGGAATGATAAAGGGTTGTAATATATTATTGTTTTGAGTTAAAGTAATTGAAGTATAGTATGGATTGATTTTGAGACATATTAGGCTTTCCATGGAAGGGGAGGAAATGTTTTGGAGAGAAAAAAAGAAAGTAAAAGAGCAGGAGATAGATAGGTAGAAAGAGAGAGAGACTGTCTACCACTTTGTACAGTTGTTTTCTTTCCTATGATGATGCTTAACATGATTTCCAAAGATAATTTTTTTAGGTCAAACCATTCTTAGAGTGTAATAAAGAAAGGAGTAGTAGGCCGGAATGTCAGGTCAGGCAGAAGAAGGAGGAGTTAATGGAGAGTACAAAGAAGAAGGGTGGGGGTAATCTATCTAGCTGGACAGACATAAAATGGTAAAGCAACATATTGAGGACTTCTTAAACACAAATTATATAACAATGTCAGGAATAGCCGTTGGTGATCACTGAATCAAGAGACAATAACTATACCCCTCCTCTCTCCCACTGCTCCATAAAAATTTAAATTATGATCTATAAATCTGTCTCATTCAGGATTTTTTTAAACCCCTCCCCATCCTCCCTAGAATTTTTTTATTAACCATAGCAGTTTTTTCCTGGGGCGAGTCTGGATTATATTGAGGGCATCAGATATAACTGCTCCTTACGTTTTCCTGTACTTTCACTGTTCTTATTGATGAGCCCACTTTTACTTGTAATTTAATTTTTCTTTTTGTGACAACCCATCCAACATTTATCTTTTCACTATCTACATATTTGTGTTCATCTATACTAGAAATAATTAGGTCTTGGAATGTTAGCATTGAGTTCAAAATCATATTACTCTGAGTATTTGTTTAACTTATGAGGCACATTTTCAAGCAATATTTTTGGAACTCTTAGTCTGAATTTCTACTTCTTTAAAGATCTACATTCTTGTAAAAGCTCACACTTTATTAAAAAAAGATTAAAAATCTTTAAAAATCCTACAATTTTCGTAGCCTGTTCCATTGGGTCTGATATAATTGACATGAAGTCCAGCATTTTGTGTGACTTTTTTCCAGAGGTAGCAATCCTGCGCTGGTGGTTCAGGTGTATCACAACCAGAAGGAAGAACTCAAGCAGGGTCTCCACACACATTGAGCCAGAGTCCTTTGTGGACATGAAACACACGCACACAAAAAAAGAAACACTTGCATTCTAATGGAGGCAAGCAATTGATAGAAAAAAACAATTTATGAGTTAAGGTTGAAATTACATTTCAAAACCTTCAATTATCTTCTTATAATCTCTGTCTCAGAACTTACAGTATAAAACTTGTAAAATCTCAATCTGCTTTTTGTTTTTTTTTCGTTTTGAACTCTATGTTGATGGGATATAGATTGGCACTCTTTATAGCTATTTCCAATATTTTAAAAACACATACATGGCCCTTCAAAAAATTTTATGTTAAGCATGATCTACTAAAGGAAATTGCATTCTTGAAAACCATATCGCAAAGCATCATTCTATTCAAAGTCCCTCACATGAGTTCAAATTTTACACTTTTTACTGTCCAAATATCAGTTTCCTGTATATGCCAAGCAAAAGTTAACAAATCACACAAAAGCGATTTATCAAAACTTTATAACAGAGCAAAGAGAGGGACTTAAATTTTCTTGACAAACTCAAGCTAAGAAATCTGTTTTACCATTTGTACATCAGTGTTGTCACTTGCCAAAGATGACAAAGATGTCATACTATTGGTTCTTCCCATTGGAAATATGCAGAGAGAAAAAAAATCATTAGATAACAATTACAATTTTTCAAATTTGTATTGACAACAAGAATGATTATTTTTTCAGCAACACAAATAAAAAACTAAAAATAATTTTTGCTCTTAAATTTTGTATTGTGTTGTTCGATTCTCAATACTCTCTCTCTTTCTTATACCTTCCTCTAGAGGTCTGCAGACGGAGTAATGTGCCCCTCATCACAGAACGAGAGGGATCAAAAATTCGTGAAAGCTCCAGAAGCTGGTCTCTTTGAAGATCAGGCAAGAGGGGTCGCAAAACAGAACAGTTTTGTATGGCAAGCTGAGGTCGAATCATGAGCAAACGAGCCAAGTCATCCGCTGGGAGGCATGGCAACAAGCAACCTGAAATTTTTGGGTCAAGAATGAGAAAGATGGATAAATTTGTCCTTTTATAATATTCTGAGCGATAATACTATTTTTCTTCTGATTTGCATAACACCTATGACCACCTGCTAAGATTTGTAGTGGAATAACCATACATTGAAAAAAAATGTTTACTACACTCTTTTCCCTGACCTTGCATCCCAAATCTAGACAAAAGCAAGAAAAGATACTGTAATATCTCAATAGGATTGCTGATCACAAGGGACATAACATTATGATAAAAAGAACGCATACTTCCCACCTCTTTGTTTTTCTCGAGTTATCAGCTTACCTTAATAGAGCTCTTCAGAGAAAAAAACATTATCAAACCCTGACCTGATTTCTTGACATCTGTCAAGAGAAAGGTCTCGCTATCAAACGGGAGAAGTGTGCATTTCTCCAGAACGAGGTGGACTTCATGGGCTACCACCTCAACAAGCGCAGTCTGCAGCCCCAGGAAGAGAAACTGAGGGCAATTAGGAATGCCCCGGCTCTAAAGATCGTTCACCAGCTGAAACCATTTGTAGCGTTGGTAAACTACTATGCAAGATTTATCAATTACCTGTCACAACGACTTGCCCCACTCTACTCCCTGCTCAACAAGAATGCTAGATCACATTGGGATACAGCACAGGTTCTTGCGTTCAACAATGCAAAGCAGATCCTCATGTTTGACCGTATCCTCATTCATTTCGATCCTTTAAAACATCTGGTACTAACGTGTGATGCATCACCAGATGGCTTGGGTGCAGTTTTGTCTCATTTGAAATGGAGACAAGGAAAGACTTATTGCCTTTGCCAGCTGCACTCTCAAAGCTGCTGAAAAGAAATATTCCCAGTTGGACAAAGAGGCGCTATCTCTGGTTTTTGGTGTTAAAAAGTTTCATCAGTACCTGTACGGCCAGCACTTTACCCTGGAGATGGACCACAAGCCATTGCTGGGCCTTTTTGGAGAAATGAAGGCCATCCCCGAACATGCGTCAGCGCTGGTTCAGAAATTGGCAATTTTGCTGTTTGAATATAACTACAATTTGGACCACCGATCTGGTGTGAAGAACAATGCGGTTGTACTCAGTAGACTGCCTCTACCATCTGAGAAACTATATGAACATAATGTGTTTGTTCCAGAAGAGATTAAATTTTTGTTTAATTTAATTCACAAAACTCCTTTAAATGTTGAACAAATTACCATTGCAACAAAAAAATGGTCCAATTTTGAAACTGATACATGAGGATGTCATGAATGGTTTGCCTGACGATACAACTGAGTTTCTGAGACCATTCAAAGTAAGAAAACATGAAATTAGTGTAGAACATAATTGTCTATTGTGGGAAACAAGGGTCATTATTCCATAATCATTGAATAATGATGTTTTAGTTTTATTGCATGACTACCATCTTGGTATGGCATAGATGAAAGCTGTTGCTAGATCATAGGTCTGGTGGCCAACCATGGATGCCAACATTGAACAAAAAGCAAAATTATGTCAGCAATGTCAGCTAAAGCACCATTGCAAAACTGAAAGTGGCCATTGAGCCCTTGGGATCGAATCCATTGTGACTTTGCATGGGTAAAATATAATTAGTCTTGGTAGATGCTCACTCAAAATGTTTGGATGTTAGAATCATGCCAAACATCACTGACAGTCAAACCATCTTAGAGCTAGAGAGGCGTGACATTTTCTCAGCCATGGGACTCCCCAATTCCATAGTTACTGATAATGGTGCTACTTGGACAAGTGCAGAATTCACGACATTCATGTACACCAATGGCAAACTCCATATTACAGTATCACCATATCACGCATCTTCAAATGGGCTAGCCAAGAGAGCAGTGCAAACTTTCAAGCCAGCTTTGGTCAAAATCCAACAAGGGAGTGTCAAAGAAAAATTGTATAGATTTTTAACAAAATACAGATCGACCCCTTACTCAATGACTGGTCCTTGTCCCTCAGAGTTGATAATTGGTAGAAAGATCAAGACACACCTTGATTTACTCCATCCAAATGTCCAGGGCAATGTTTTAAATTAGCAAGAAAGACAAAAGAAATACCAGGACAAATTTGCACAAGATAGAGAAATAGCTGTAAATGACAATATTTTCATAAGAAATAATTCGAGCAAATAGAAATGGTTGCCCTGAACGATTATTGAACAAACAGGTCCTATACCCTTCATGGCACAAACCAAGTCACAGGGTGTAATTAAAAGACACCAAGATCAAATCAGAGTGATAGGTTATGATCAGTCTAACCACACTGACTATACCGACTATTCAGGAGATTCGAACCCTCAAGCTGAAGCTGAGATCAAAGCAGAAAAGGACCAAACTTCTGCTAATGTTCATGATTCAAAAACTCAGTCTGAATTTAATGAAGAAAAAAGGGGAGGAGGAATGACCAAGGACATATGGACAGCGTTATATGTACTGACACGTCAAGTCCCCCTTCTCCTACTGCTCAAACACCCAGGGTTGGGTGTACAGACTCTGGTGGCTCAATGAAACGGTGCCAACCCTCAGAAGGTCTGCCAGAGCAGGAAGAGCACCAGATAAGCTAGATTTGTCATACATATGTTCAGATTTTTTTTCCTTAATTGATTCAACACCTTGTAGTTGAATTGAAAGTTGTGAAAGTTGCATGTGACATAATTGTGTAACTTACGTTGTTCGGTTACCAATGTGATGCGGTGGGTTATACTGCTTCACTAGCTTAGTCAAGCTTGCTACAGGTGTATAGTGAGCTTAATTTGGTTTATAATATATCCTTATCCATTTATGCCATAAGTGTTGTTGTGCGAATCATCGATCGACAGTCAAACCCTTGTCAGCCATCACCTTTTTTTCATACTAAACTTGAAGATATATATACAAATTATATGTCCCTCCATGAGATACATTTGTCAAGTTAAGCGGGGAAAAATGTAATATCTCAATAGGACTGTTGATTGCAAGGGACATAACATTATAATAACAACAATGCCATACTTCCCACCTCTTTGTTTTTCTTGAGTTATCCAGCTTTCTCTTAGTAGAGCTCTTAGGAGAAAAGAGGTTTTTTTTTTTTTTTGGTTTTGTTTTGATGTTAAATAAAATGGCTGCTGCCTGAAACCTACCTTTGATGTCAATCCATAAATATGCAACATTACAGATATCTTGCTCTCTGTGTAATATCTACATTTATTTTTATTTTAGTCCATACCAGACCCTAGGCAGAAATCCAGATATTACTCTAATAATCTACAACAATAATATACTTATATAGCAATACCATCAATCCATTGCCTTCGGTGTTACTGATATAACACTAGTCTATCAGAAAAGAGTTAAAGATCATTATACAATTCAGAAATATGATAAAGGGGGATAATCTTCAAACAAGATACAACCAAGAATTATTTATTACGTTTTCAAGCACCTTTTGGAATTGAATTTTAGTTTTCCACATAGTGGATCAACTCAAAATCAAAGTCCAGGGGTAACTAATTTAAAAGCCAGATTAAAAGATCATAAACTAGCAGATTAAAGAATTAGGCTATAGAATATGAGCCACTTTTGCCTTAATTACATAAAAAATATCCCACAAAGGTAAATGTATCAGACAAAAAGAAGTCAAGCTAAGAATATAAATTTGCATTCAAAAGTATTTAATGTTTGATTTACATTGGGAAAGCAGATGTTGAAACAAACATTGAGCTTTTAAAAAAATGAAAACAAATGAAGAAGATATTATATCTTGTCTGTCTTCATCAAAAGGAATATGAGCAGATACTGAGGGTGTCTGAGACAGAAAGACTCACCCTGACCAAACTGAACCAGATGTGCAGTAAATCCCCGCTGCACAAGGTCACTGAGTGCAGAGTATGGAACATCAGAGAAGGCCTGGACATGAACCAGGGTGGACAGAGCATCAACAACCAAACCTCGAGCCTTAGCCAAGGTCAGCAGTAGGTCAACCTCGGAAAAATTGGCCAGGAGGTGTAAGGCTGTTTGCTCATCGAATGAGAAACTCCCAGACAGAAAGTCACTGCAAAGAGTATTGTCAAATGTAGTTTAGTAGTATAGCTGCTTCTCTAATTATTTAGACTTTGAGACAGAAACCCTAACAGGCTTTTCTTCAAATTATGAAAAGTAGGAGAATTAGAAATAAAATTTGTACAAAACAGTTTGCATCTACTACTATATATTGCATATATTTTCTTAGATTTAAACTTATTTAAAAGTTGTTGTTTTTTTCGAGTTAATGAAAGGTCAGAAATCATGACAAGCATTTCTGGTAAAGTGGGTTTATCAATACTTAAGAACAGGATTCCATTGTCAAATGAATAATCTCTTCTTCCTGATGCTTGCTTTTACCACTTACATTTTTCCTCTGCTTCATAAATATTGTTGTTTGTCTGACTTGTTTGAATCAGTTCTATCAATTTGACATTTAACAGTTTTCGCTAAAGATGATATTGTGCCCATTTTGTACTTTTCATTACTCCATCTGAAGAATAAGGCACTGCCTAATTTCCTTTATTCCAGCACGTATCTTATGTGCAAGCTCATTTATCTTAGCTCACCTAAGACCAGCATGTACATTACTGGCAGATTGTCCGACAGCAGAGCTCGTACTCGCCTGCTGCTGTAGTTGATACACAAAGCAGTGCAGAAGCATGTTGGACAGAAACTTGCGCTCAAATGTATTTAACTCAAAACCTGAGGAACTTAGCACTGAGCGGAGATGGATCATTGTCTCTGAGACACAGCCGTGACGGGCTAGTCCCCCAGTTCGTTTGGTAGGAGGACACTGGGGAAGAACCAAGTGGTACTAATATAAGTCAAAGTGGTACATGTAAGCAATTAGCAAACAAAGTTTAGGGTTACAATAATAGTGGGATCCTTTTCTGTCATGCATGCATCCGTGTAAGAATCTATACTCAATAGCTTAAATCTGCATGAAAAAGCAGTAATCAAAGCACTTTTCATAATAATGGAACACTCTTTATAGATCCAAACATACATTTGAACCTCGGATTAAGTAAGATATTAATTTAAATCTTACCAATTGTGGCTGCTAACGATATTTGACCTGTTAACTCTTCACCATACTTGAGGTCTAACAAGAAAGTTATAAATAATAAATCATGACTGGCAGAAAAGAAGCCCACTTTATGTCGGGTAAACTAAAATTTACATAAATTTGATTAAAAACAGAGTTTATTACACATTTTTTAAAAGAAAAAGCTGTCTTAAGATGCAAGATAATGTGAATGAATATACAGAAGAAAAAAAACAAAAGTAAAGTGCAAAACAATCACATGACTCTTCTTTAGTGCTGCAACAGAATGACCCTTGTGAACTCCTAAATATAAGATATGGTAATTGAGGTTGGAAAAATAAAAATCAGTGGGCAATTGATTTTTTTCTCTTAATTTTTATTTCCATGAGACTTGATAAAGTTCTTTTATGATAGAAATAATAATGTAAAGAGAATATTCAAGCTTCAATTTAAAAGAATTATTTTTATATCTGTCTTTACCATTTACAGGCTGTGGCTAAATAAGCTTAAACTTTAATTTTCCGACCAGACATTATTCAAAAGGTTTATGATAAGAAATGAAAAAGGATTCAAATTTTGTTTAATTTTTTGTCATAATATACAGGAAAAGAAAACAATAGCTCAGAGCAATAAAAATTTGCCTAAAATATTGAATGTCTCAGAGCTTGGAGTATTGGAAAAACAGTGGCAATAAATAAATATGTTTACATTAGAGGACAAGCAGCTTGCATAGCTTTGTAAACTTTAAAAATGCAGAGGAAGAATTAGGCTAGTATATCACTCTATATGCTGATGGAAATTTAAATGGACTCTGATATACATATTGTTAAGCTGACAAGTCTTTTTCCCATGCTTTTCAAACTGATATTATGTCCATGCAAATTACTTATTAAGATTAAGGTCTCTTATGTGACCAGCAAGATGCAATCTAGATACACATTTTTACCAAAAGTTACCTTCTTCATACAGAAGGCCAGATGTTGTGCTGTGGCCAGATTTTATAATTTTATTACCATTAAATGAAGCCAAGAGAACAATCTTTTCACATGCATGTATTTAGGCTTTGTAATTTCCTAACACACTTCGCTTATTAGGCCAAGAGGGAAAAAAATGACTCAATGTTCCAATAGACTTCTGTGTCTGACTTTAATTTAGAAACATACAAGTATCTCAACATTGTTGATCTGTTTGGCTTCAAACTCTAAACATGGCATCTTCTTGCCAGAAGCCCTAACAAGCTGACAAGTCTTGAAACTCTTAGTCTTACCAGTCAGAAGAAGCACAGCCATGACATGTCAGGCATACCTACAGCACCTGTCTAAGTTAAATATTAACGAAGCAATGAGTTTGTGTGAGGTAAAAAGAAAAGATTCTCTGGTAGGCCTACAGAGATCTGTACAAGTCAATGTTTTCAATACCAGCATTAAAAGGATTTATTGAACTATGCCTTAGGTTTGTTGAAAGCAAGATAGTCCCAAAAAAAAAGGCTAAACATGTAAAATTTCAAGAGAATGGTTAAAAATCATGTGCTGTCTCACTAAACAAGAACCCCATATCAGGAGAAAAACTCCAAACTCATATTTTTATGTCAAATACAAGACCGAGATCTGAAAGTCAATGAAAACAACTCAGTTCCCATGATGCTCTATTATCTTGTATAGATTGACAAAAAAAAAAAAACAGTTCTTATTTCAAAGACCAGAGTAAGAATATTACTTTAACAATAATAATAATATCCTAAAAAAATTTTTTTCTAAATTAAATCTGTTCATATTGGCCAGATATTCAGAAAAATGTACTCAAGTCTGTTTGCCCATGAGCAAAATCATCCAGTTGAAACTATCAGAACATGAATTTTACATCAGAAACCATGAGTGAGTGTAACTGTGGAGAGGCCCTGATGATTTAAATAACATGGGATAATGGATTCTTTCATATCTGAACAGGAATTTTAAAACTGTCAGCTTATCATCAAGCAAGTATGATCTTTTAAAGGTACTGATTACAAAAATAAATTTAAAAAAAGGTACAGTATCAATCCAAATTAAACAAGAAAATTAAAAATAACAACAACATGTAAAGCAATTGACATAAATATGAAAGCTGCAAAACTTTAAAGACAATTAATAATTCGTGGTTAAATCTATTCCTTAATTAAGAAAACATTAGAGAGAGAGAGACTGAGTTGTGACAACATGGAAGTAACCAAAATGAATTTTTAAGCGGATACTTTCCTCTTCTTGTTTTCCTCTTCTTCTATATGTGAGATTCTTTTGGTTGGCAACTTGCCTCAAAGTTTACAAAATAGAATGGAAAATTGTAAAATTTTATGTCTATCACCGGATCATACCTAGTTTTACAATACACATTATTCAAAGCCATTTTATAACAATTGTATTCTCTTTATTCAAGGACTCAAGACTGCTTCTTTATTAAAATCGCCTGGTTATAAAGGCTTACTAAGAATGACCATGTAAACTTCCATTAGTCTCTAAAATTCACTTGTCTGAGATCTATTGAAATCCTGCTCAGTCTCATTTTTACCATTGTGTCTCTTTGAACCTATTTGTAATTATCATAAGTAATATGCTGCTTTCCTGTAATAATTCAAATAGTTTCAATCTCCTCTCACAGAGAACCAAGCATCACAACCAATCGATCAAAGATATTGTCAGACATAAATGCTACCAAAAAAGCAGGAGTCCATGCAAACAGATTGTTTAAAAATGTTCAAGGTCACATTACAAGCTACAATCAATTTTTCTGTAAATTATAAACATCTATATTGGCCAAACATACCTCAGGTAGCCTCTAAGCAGCGAAAGAAATGCATTGATAATAATAATGGCATGATATAGAAAAAAAGATAAATGTGAAAATTTCATTTTCTAAGTAATGTTATCACTTTGCACTAGTAAGCAAGTTCAGGCATTAGAAGTTTTCCAACTACCTCAGTTTTATCTCTTAATGACTCGCTTTGTATCTGACATTAAAAAATTTGAATGAATAAAAAGAGGCATTTAATTTCAGTATGTAGCAAATTACTTCAAATCAGAAATCAATGACCACAACAATTTTTTTTTGTTTTCAATGGAATAGCCTTTTTTTTTTGGCATTGGTAAAAAATAGATCTGAATCGCACTATGGAAGCATTCTTGAAAGTTTATTATGCTTTCACTCGTTTACTTAATTTTTTTCTTTTTCTTTTAAATGACTTTACTTTGAATTTGTAATTTTAAAGAGTTGATTGAAAACATTACTTTGAGGAAATACTCTTCACTTTTTAAAAACTAGATATTATGACTGTAAATTCCAAGTTTTATTGTCTTTCAAGTGAGATCAGACTTAATTTATAATATGGGCGAGGACACATACACTTAAAAGCATCAGAATAAAAAATTCTCAAATAAAGTTGTCCTTGTACTGTAGATATTAATCTACGATTTATGAAAAAGAAAAATATTGAGGTGAAAAGCCAAGTTTAATCTAACTTTCCATTAATGATAGGTAAATGATAGGTGCGAATGGCTGAAGAAATTGCATCAAAAACACACTAACCTTATGTATTCATTCGTCTCAATAATCCACTTATCAAAAATTAAAATAGAGCAACGCCACAGAATATGGTTCTAAATGAAACAGTTTTTTTGCCCTTTAAATCATTTCCCCTGATTAACAAATGCTTATGTTATCCTTTGAAAATGTCTCACTAACCTTAGACAGGGTGAAAAGCTTCATGGCCTTGCCAAAGTGTGACTGTCGCAGCATGAACTCTGCCGCAAGTTCTGAAAGGGTCGTGAGATCAAGGCCAATGCTGATGGCCAGGTTCTCAGCTGGGGTTGTCTCAGGCAGTACAAGGGCCAGATGAAGAAAGAGGCGCTCAGGAGATATGCTGTTTCATGGCAGGGATGGTGACCATGAGAAAATTGAATGAGAAATATAGGGAGGGTGGAGAGATTATGATAATGGTCAAATTCACCAGAAAGATATGAAGGAAATGGAAAGACAAAAATTACTATTAGTGAGGAAGGAAGCAACTGAAAATAGAACTAAACTACAAATGCTTTTCTTCTTATGATTTACTTACCAAACGAAAAAAATATGTATAATGTCGAAATTTCATCTTTTATAAATAGTAAAATATTTATAAAAAAAAATAAAAATTCTATTAAAATATACATTTTTTCCATCTCAGTTTGACAGCCAAATGGCTGTAGATAACAAACAGTGAGATGAGAGTGCTTTACTTCACTTGCTCAGACAGAGTAACCTGAATCATTTAGCTGATTGATCTACCCCTTCATGTATGAGTGAGTGTGTGTGTGTGTGTCTCTCTCTCTCTCTCTCTCTCTCTCTCTCTCTCTCTCTCTCTCTCTCTCTCTCTCTCTCTCTCTCTCTCTCTCTCTCTCTCTCTCTCTCTCTCTCTCTCTCTCTCTCTCTCTCTCTCTCTCTCTCTCTCTCTCTCTCTCTCTCTAACCACATAAAATAGAAATCAAATCAACACCTTGGAAATCTAATTCCATGGCAGAGTAGACTCAATGATAAACTGCGATGAGCTTTAATGCATGCGAATTGTGTTATTGTTTGTCATCATGAAGATTAAAAGCCTCAAATATGGGTAGCATGAAGTATATCTCAATTTTAACGTTTTGTTGGAAAAAAGATGTATGACATTTTAAGATAAGCTCCATTTTAGGTAACTCCATGAACATAAAGTCATATACTCCTCATATCAGTGATGAAATAAATGAATTGCCATGCAAAATTAATATTAGTTTGGTCTTTCTTGTGCAGAGGCTAAGCAACAGAAGATAAGTGAAAATACTTACCAAGGTCTGATCTCATACACACAACTGTCTGTTACAATTATACAGCCATCCAGCACAGTGTGAGTAGTCACTGGAATGTTCAGCACTGATGCATCAAGATGCGCTGTGTCAGCACTTTTTGAGGGCATGATGAAACTGCCAGCTCGCATACGATTGGCCCATTCCGTCTCATGATGTTCATGATAGTAAAATGGATAACGTTTTCGTTCGACTCCAATCAATTTTTCCTCATCAGGCAAAAGGAATTCCTGCACTACAGCACTTGAACTAAACTCCTGGTGGGATTACAGGTTCAAAAAATGTTAACAGTCTAGGATGGAATAAGTATGAGACTTTATTAATTCTTATATCTCATAAAAAGACAACACAAACACTTCTGCAATCAAGCTCGCAAGATATAAGCATAGTGGTCAACCAATATATGTCAACTTTTTTGCTTCTTTCACTTTAATCTTGATGAAACTTTTGCTGAATTTTTAGGTTTTCTGTTCTGCAACTGGAACAGTATGAAAGCTATGAATATTTTTATCTTTCAATATATACTTCTAAACTTGCAATTCAAGTTGAAAAAGAGAGAATGACAGTCTCATAGATAATGATGATGCTATATTTGATCAGACACAGATTACTAAGAGTCCTAGATTTTGAGACTCCTAATTTATACCCCAAATTAAAATTTTTGTCTTCCATGCTAAATTGCAGCTTGAACTTCAATCCTTGGCGGCCAGGGTTACAAAAATATAGGTGCAAGAGTTATTGTTTTTTATTGTTTCTAATTTTTTAGTGATTGTAAAAGGGACTATAATCAAATCTCGATTATCACATAAGAAAATACATGGAATTTACTGAACCTTTTGTCATATCAGTTCAGTGATGTCACCCAGAATATTCCTTGATTTCATTTTATACCACAAGAAAGACTAAAATAGGAGGCAAAACATGATTTCATAGTTTAGACTAACGATATGACAATATATATAAATCTGAGTTTCTATATCTTCCTAATTTTTCAAAGTTAAAACGAATTGCAATTTGATACAGTGCAAAACTAGATTATGTTAACATTATTGCTTGATATTAACTAACCTGTCCTTCGTCCATGGAATTTTCTGACTTTTGGTTGGATAGTACCATCAATCTGCGCTCCCTTGAGTCTGCAAGTACTGTGAAAATTAGCTTGTCTGTTAGAATTACATTCCTTGCCCCTCCTGGTAGCTTGTATACAAATAATGGACTGTGTTCTGCATCAGAGTCCAGAACCTGATCCAAGAATGCCAAAAGTCAATAAAGTCAAACAGAAAAAAAAATAAAATCTTTGATTAATGAACTAGAACAGGTGGAAGATTTTTTTATTATTTCAAGTTTGTTCAATAAAAGAATATTTTTACAAGAAGTATGTCAGTACCTGTAGAGTGGAGGACATAGTACAGTGTGCAGTGATAAAATGTCGTCCTCTTGCATACTGAGGCCACAGCACAGTTGGGGGCTGAAAGTTAGTAAACTGAGACGGATTGAATAGGCTTGCATGTTCCTCTGAGGAGAAAAAAAAATTGTAGCTTTCCTTTTCATCTTGATCAGCTAAAGTTGAAAGATTTTTTTATTTAACCATGAAAAAATGCATGATGGTAAAGATGATATTAGTATTATTCTTATCTTAAATAGAAAAACGAAGATGAAAATTCTCGAACACGTGACAAGTGGCCAATCTATTGCTTAGCCTTGTGGTAACACAATGGTGTTACATTAGGTGCAGAACAATTCTTTTGTTGTACTGATCTGCAGTCAGTTTCATGTCTACATTAAAGCCACTTTTGGGTTTTAAAAAAAAGTTTCAGGACGTATGGGTATTTTTGAGTGAAAGATTTTACATCTGTAAACAGACAGGTTTCAGTTCACAGTTTTAGAGAAGGCAACTAATAAAAGATTCATTTGTGGATCATTGGAGTAAATTATCCTTTGACTCTTTTACAAATAAAGGTGAATTAAACAGATTAAGGGATCCCACAAGTACAAATAGTCTTTATTTGTGTGGTTTCTGTGACTCCACAAGGTCTAATACTGACCCGCCTCGTCCAATATTGATCTAGGAGGAATGGTCCTCCCATCAATGTTGTCATATCCCATCTCATTCAAATAGAGATCAGGAAAAAATGTAGAGCTAGTTGTCCTGGTTTCCAACAGCATACGCCATTGATTTCCTGTTACTGTAGTTATCTAATGTTTAAATGAAAAGTAAGAAAAGTGCTGCTTGGTTTTACAAAAAAAATTAACATAATTATAAACATCTGTAAAATTTTATTTACGCTTTATAAGTTAAGGGTTTAAATTACAATTAACTTTAATAAGTATTTCTCATGGAAATATAATTTAATGCTTTAAAAAAAAACAACTCATTTGATCCCAAAAGCTCTAGTTTTTGGTTAATTTTATCGAATATTGTCTGTTTAAATTGTATGAAAGATATATATATATATTATAGTTTTATAAAAATTTGAATAGATTTGATTAATTTGAAGTCAATAATTCGTCGGGGGTGATTTTGTGTGAAAAGAATTAGGTCATGGGATACAAAGAAATCAAAATGCTGCCCTAAGCAGTGAGCATTTTCCATGTTTGTGAATATTGTGTTTGCAACCAGCAGACCTAGGGATAAGGGAAAGGTATCGGAAGGAGGACTGTAGGGGTATAGTACAACTTATGTGTGAATTGTTATGGGACTGCCAGGGGAGGGGGGAGAGCAGTAGGTGTACAGAGTAACAGAAGCAATCATTGCTGGATACATCTAGTCCCTATGTCAGAGTAAAAATAACATTATAGCTCAACCATTGTTGACATGCACAGAGCAAGCTGAGTCTAAACTGGTTGATCCACCTGAAGAATGAAAATATTTACCAAGAGAGTCGTGTTTATTTGCTGATCATCTTGAGACAGAGATAGATCTGTTATGGTAACATCAATTGTTACTTTTGATGGTTCTTCCTCCTTTTCTAAATCAATCAGCAAAATCTCTCCCACCTGAAATTTTTTTTCATTATTCAAAAAGAAAAAAGTTAAAAAGAAAAACGATATCAAAATGTGAAAAAAGTATATAAAAAAGTATATATATATATATATATATATATATATATATATACTGCTCACAGAAGAAACATCAATTTTGATGCAAATCAAATTAGCACTGAGTAGACATTATCATTGTTCATTTGCTTTTCAGGAGCATTAAAAATCCTTTTAAAATCTATAACTCACAGGTATTTTTTTTTTCAAAATTTAACCTGAAGAATATCCATGTATTTTTTTTTTCCAGCATTGACTGAGAATCTAAGACTGATTTTTCCCTGAAACGAAACTATTACTGAACCATAGCTGATTCAGAGCCAGATGTTAAAAACCATTTTTCTTTGAAGGCATGTTTAGGACTCCAAATTGATGATCTTGACCTTGGCAGTGGCTAATAAAATTTCACTTTTAACTTTTAAAAAATGCTCATTCAAGCTTAATAATTATTGTTAAGCATTTTAGATTAACTTGTAAATAAGTGGGATTTTTGTAAAGATGGTTCATTATCATTAGATGAGAATGTAATATTTACAAGTTATAGGGCAGTAAAAATTCAGGTGTTAAACTTTTGATTTGACATCATTGTGTAACATGATGTCAAAAGAATCTTTTTCATGACAAAAAACAAACGGAACCAGATATGATTTTAGGTGGCCAGTTGCAGTCCATCATAAAGGAACATAACTCAACACATTGCACCTGACAATCGCATACTTAACTCACTTTTGTGCCTATGATGGCAACTTGCCTTCCATCCAGCGTTTGCCACCAAAGAGCACACATCACATTACCTGAAACACGCATAAAACTCAGAAATTCCTAAATTTGTTTTTAACTTGTTATTGTAAATGCATTAAGTTTTGACAAAGAATCTACTGCTCCAAATGTTTCATAAGCAAATAAATCTGAATCCTGAAAAAAATGAGAGGCCTGAGTTACAAGACTTTGTAACTGCCATATACTTTCTAACTGTCTAATAATTATATATTGGGCCCATATACAACATGTCAGTTAAGAGCACTAAATTATAAAAATATATTAACGTCTTACCACTTGTCATTTTAAAAGAACGAACAGTTACATCTTCTGTCTTGAAAATTTGATTTACAACAGCATTGGGATTCTGTGGAAATAGTAGAGTTGATATATGGGTAAACAGTGATTACAGGAGTTGACATGAAGGGAATTGTTAAAATTTACATTCTGAAATGCATCCTAACCAATTTTACCTGTCAACATGAATGTTTGGAAACATTAATTTTTATGAATATGTGCTCAAGTTTTCAAATACTCCAACTCGATAAAATAAAAGCACTGACAAGATGACCCTCAAAATTCAACTCACAACAATTGAGAGGGCTGGGAGTATATAAATCTCATTTGAGCTCTCTGTCACAATCAGTAGCCATGTAAGGGTTGGATCAAAGCACATGGATGCAATTCTCTTGTCTGGTAACCATGGCACTTGCTTGATGACAGGAGGTTTGCCAGTTATGTCATACCGTAAAAGGAGATAATCTGGAAGGATACAGGTACATTATTTCCTTTTAAATTTTACATTTTTCAAGAGGAGATAGCATTTATCATAAATACAGTTATAAAATTAAAATATCATTCACAAAAGTATTTTTCATTATGATAGCCTATGCGTGTATTTTCTTTAATTAATAAAAGTATGAAAAAAATCTAGAGTAAAAGTTACTTTAATCCTTTACTATTGAGAGGCCATTGCATTACTCACATATATGCTTTTCCTAACTCACAGAGGATCTGCCATTTGAAATAAACAGAGGTTATAGTGCCCTGACTAGATGCAATTCATTGCCTACAGCAGGGCACTCATTTTCTAACGAAGAGATAGAGGAGTTGTGGGTAAAGATCTTATAATGGACTTAGCTAGAAAACCCATCTCTACTCTGGCCTCAGTTTAAATTCTTTGGAACACAGCGTGTCAAAATAGTCTCTCAGTGAATTAAGTTACGCCTAATAGCCTGTTTATCTCCTTATCAACGAGCGTCTTCAGTGAATCAATCAATGTCAGATGCGCTCTGCTGACAATGCTATGCAGGGTAAACCAGTGGACCTTATATTTTGCACACTGTACTTTGATGACAAATAAAGTTTGTCTCTGTTTATCAAGCTACGGTCAAAATTTTTAACAACCTACACCAGTTTCCTTATAACTTTTGATCAATTAATTCTGTCTTGTACTTTTAGTTAAATTACCATGTTTTTATCTTTGAAAGATTTTGTTTAAGAGCTTCGCTTTGCCCACTTACTTTGTTAATTAAGTTTTAAAAAATTTACCTCTATTGTGTCAACTTAATTAAACAACTACATTGTATAGATAAACAGCTGCATACAAATTTTTTTTTCTTCAATGGTTTTCAAATAATATTTCTCTGTCTGATTTAACACGTTTCATATTCTCAGTACTCATGAACAGTTTTGAAATTAGTTTTTTTTTTTACATAATTATGGAACATACTAAAGATCATCTCTATCATATACCTCTATCGTGTCCACTTAATTAGACAATTAAAGATAAACGGCTGCATAAAAATCATTTTTTTTCTTCATTGGTTTTTAAATATTATTTCTCTTTCTGATTTAAGAGGTTTTAAATCCTCAACAATTATAAGTACTTTTTAAATTAGATTTTTTACACCATTATGGAACATACTAAAGGTTGTCACAATCAATATGCGCATGAAATGTGCCCAACATGTGACCAACTGGCTTTAACTAAGAAAGAAAAAAAACACTATAAAAAGTATCATTGACTTAAGTGATGACATTTTCCTGGAGTTCGGGATCAATCTAATGACAATGAGTGTTTTTCAAGAATGTTTGCCACAAATATAAGGCAAACATATCAGCAAAGAAAGAAGAGGAAGTGTGTCAACTATACAAGCAGATAGGAATTTGGCGCAGACAACAAGAGCTTTATGATGTGACTTCGACGAAAACAAATCTCTTATTAACTGCCCTCTGTGATATCATCGCCTCTTTAACCTAGCTAATTGCAAAGCATGCAAGAGTTCCTCAGACACTCATACCACTAGACATTATTTAGTATTTACAGATTGAAAACACAATACTAGATACACCCTTACACTTGCAGACACAATTGAAATGATGACAGATAGCCATACCGATAATGAAATCAGCGTAGAACTAGTAGATACCACAATTCCCAGTGATAGCACAGAGACAGAGAAGATTGCCACCAGTTATATTAGGATGGAAATACAGACCACATAGACACTTCTTCCACTAGAGACAATTTAGAAAACGAAGACACATTAGATGTACCACCAGCAGACACTTAGACAGCAGAAGTAACAATCGACAGAGGTACAGCATAGAACAAATACATGTAGAAACATTTAGCACAGAAACATGATTTATCAGCGCAATAGTTATAAACATGACTTCTCACAAGCAACAAGCACTCTCCGTTCTAACTACTCCCAAAGCTTCATCAACACCTATCAAACCCTGTGGTCAGCCACAACAGATATTTCAATATCACCAATGATAAAATGTGTTTTATTATTCACCACTGTTCCTTGTTAAATATTTTAAATCAGTGGAGTTACATATGCTGTAGGGATAATAAAAAGGATTTATGATTGAACAAAGCTCACAGACACAATTTTTGTGTTCAGGACATGATTTTAGCATGAGTGTTTAGAAAAATATTTTGTCTTATTGACTGTAAATCTTTTTTCAAGTTCTTTGCTGCCGATTGTCCTCTAAAAGCCGTCTCTTAATCATGTTAATTGAGTAGTTAAGCAATCACGAAATTTTTCAAACATTTTAAATGTCTGATAAAAGCTTCTATCAAAGATAAAAGATAATGAAGTTTGCAGATTGTATTAAAATGAACTACTATAATAAAAGATTGATGCATGCCACCAGTGTGGCCGAACCCACTTCGTATTGGGTGAATGACCCTGACCCTGTGACCTGTCTATCGCTTATTTGAGGCCAGTGCCCACTGACTAAAGTATCGCTAAAGTGACGCCGTGGGAAGGACGGGTACGGTACCTCTATAATTCTAATGAAGGTTTCGTTTGATGGGGCCATAGAAAAAGATTGGGCTTGGTTTTTCTATATGCCTCAAATAAGTGTAAATATTTTCAAATAATGACTTACCACTATAATATATCCTATATGATATCTTAATATACTAAACCAACGAACCCATTCGGAAGCTTTACCAATTCTTTTTTTTTTAATTAACAGGCTAACCAGCATCATATTCAAAGTGGAACTATTTTTATTATTTTTTCACATTTTTCACAATACATAGAACATTATTGCTCAAGTGCTATTCCTACATATCAATACAAACACAAAAGAGAGGATTGGTCTCAGTGAAGAAGTAAAACTCTGAAAACAGGTATACATGATTTGATGAGTTAATCTGATCCAACTTGTTCAAGTTGTTTTTTTCCATAGTTCACTTTGTAATAGAAAACGAAATTCAGTTTTGAAGGGTGAAACATAGTGGACATAAGTGGTACATTAAAACTGAGAGATGCATTTAATGTTTCATGATTGTAATTTGTATGCATGCTTTTGAACCAAGTCAAGTGATTAACATGTGTGCTTACAAAGTTACATTGAATGTAGCTGAAACATCATACCTTTTTTGTTGATTAAGTTATAGGTGTCATACTTTTTTTGGTCCACCCTTTTTTCCCACCATCATTCATGCAAAAAAAAAAAGGCGATAAAACTAGAGTAATTTACTGTATAACTTATAAAAGTTCTTAACATTGCTTCCGATTTCTCCCTTTTGAAACCCAAGCAATATGTATGTTGGTCTTTGAATACTGTACGAGATTGCTGACCATTTGAACAAAGCATAGCAAGAAAGCTAATTTCTCCTTCCTCCTTCCAAGCAAAACGCCGGATGGTAACTTTCCCATGGCTCCGCTGTGTAGCGCTTCCTTTTACTGACAGAAGCTTGACAAACTCGAACAGCTCATACATGTCGGTTAGAATTTATATCGAATGCACCTTGATCTTGGATCCATTTTGGTATGAATAATTCTTATTACACATTTTGGTAGCGTGACAATTTAGGATTGAGATCCTTGCAGTAGTCACCAAGAAGCCAGGTAGATAGATACCTGATACGAGTGTCTAGAGAAATCTAGTTCAAACATAAACAATGTCATGTGACTATTTTAAGTTTTTCAGAGTTATTATTCTTGATGAATCAAATACCGGTATTTGCCCTCAAAGTAAGAGAGTTTATATCTCATATCCACTATCCAGCATTATTTAGCTTTACAGGTAGACTGACAAGATAAAAGAAAAACATCAAAATTCTAGATCTAGAATCCACACCCATTACTTAAATCAAAACAAGACCTAAAATAGATCTATCTATCTAAAAGTGTTGTGGATGTGAAACAACACTTTCTTCTCGTTTGCGGACTTTAGCCGTCCAGGTCTAAGCAGAGGTGAGTATGATTTGAGTATCCTACTATCTGTATCTTGAGGTCGAGTCACTCGATAAGGATGAAAACTGGCAGTCCTACTATTGAACGATATGAAAGGATTTAAGGTAGGTAACTCCCTGTTACAAAAAGATTTGCACCTGTAGGTGAGATAGGCCTATGTGTAAGACTAAGAATGCAAAATATGAACTTGCTCACAACCGGGTACTCGCACAGTTTATTGTTGCAGATCATTAAGATCTAGATTCTAGATCTTCTCATCTAGATTGCATGTGTAGTGAACTTGCTATTGGCAACATCAAAGTATAGCAATACCTACAGGCCATGAGAATCTGGGTCGAAATTTGCTGCTGCCAGCAAGTATTTTCCGGGTTAGCTCTACTCGTATAGAGTGTTATATTCTATTTAAATCAACTCCATCATTTCTGAATGGGAATGAATGAAACTTGGCAACTATTCAGAGGAAAGTTCTATGAAGAGGTTCAGGATTTTTTTTTTTCAGATCCTTTTTCTACTTATCTTAGACAAGAAACACAGCATAATCTTTAGATCAACCAGTTACTACTTCTTGCCACAATATTCATTTAAATGTTAAAATTTTTGCTTCCTCACATATTGAAATTGGGTAACTGAGACTTACGCAGTCTGTATGATTGACAAAAGTCTGACTTACCAGAGTTTTAATGAAAATGCAAGAGACTAGATTTCAACCCCTCTTTATATACTAAATTGTTAGATCTCACAACAATAGAGGCCTTGTGTCGGTGCATTTTTTTTCCTGGACTTACTGGAACAGCTTGAATTATTCCTTGGTCATTCATTATTTTATGTTGGTTGTTATTCTCACAAGCAAAGGCGCAATATAAATCTCCTTATTGTTATTATTATTATTATTATTATTATTATTATTATTATTATTATTATTATTATTATTATTACCACCCTTAATCCACTTCTTAATCCTTGCTTGCAAATAGAGTTACCCCTTTCCTCAGACACAAAAATAAGAAGCATTTTTTTAATTTATTGCAGGAGGGAATTTTATCATGGCAACGGACAAAGAAAGCCGTGTTGGCTCTGTGTTGCCATCAGAATCAATTAAAGTCATTGCAGAGTCTGTAGGAGTGTCTGGTTTGGCAGATGAAGCTTCAGCTTTTCTGGCAGAGGATATTTCTTACAGACTCAAACTCATCATTCAGGTACAGGAGCTTTTTGTGTCCACAAAAGAAAAATTCCAATCACTGCATTCAAAAACACAGAATATTTATTCTGTAGAAGTTCTTGATGCGTTGATACCTTGTAGTTCAACTAAATTGCCTCATTTGTACTCAAAACCATTCTTGGGGGACAGAATTTTAATGAAAGAGACACAGATTAATCTTTAGATTCTAGAGGATGTTTTCCAGAAAGTCCAGATTGCAGCATTTAGTAACTTTAAAAACCATAATTGCCCTAATTGCCAGTATTTTTTAAAATTTTCTTTTAATCATTTGTGTAGGAAGCAGAGAAGCTAAGGCAACACAACAAGAGGAAAAGGTTAACCTGCTCAGATTTTGACACAGCTTTACAAATGAAAAATGTAGAGGTGAGTATTTTTCTCAAGGAATTGGCATAGTGTCATCAAATTAAAACAACTACCCAAAAGCATTATCACACTTATCATGCACACTTGGGCACAACTAAAGTTGAGTTCCTTTGTAAATCAGAAAAAAAGACACCTTTACTGTGCAGATGGACTTTCAAAAGGCATGGAAGCAGCATACAGTTGAGTCAAAATAATTCAACTCCGGATAGTTCGAATTTTTGGATATTTCGAAGTTGTTTAATTTTACCGAATATTTCTCTATTTAAGTTTTATTAAAAAATATCTGTTAGTCCGAATTTTGAAATAAGGATCTGGTTAATTCGAAGCAATTTTGGCGTGATTTTTTTATTCTGACACAGTGAAAGCATTTTCACAGGCTTGTAAAACAAAGTACATGTAGTACTGTGCTCCACGCAGCAAGCGTCTCTGGTGTGTGTGTGTGTATGCCCACCTACATTACAGGCAAGAGTCTGCAATAATGCTGCAAGAGAGAAAGGGGTTAGGCCCACCCCCACCCCCGTGCACACTGATACGACATTCCTGATCTGTCATCCACATTTTTTTTTAATCTCTTTCTTTATGTATTCTGATAATTCGAAGTCCTTGTGTTATCCGAATGACTTCGAAATAAGCGGACTCGACTGTGTGAGAATTAAGGTTCAAATGTGTGAAAATATTGCTTTTATTGAATCTTTCTGAGTAGCATTTCAATGATAATATAAGTTTGGTTTTATGTATTGTAGTCTAATATGTTAACATTTGTGAATTTATGTTCAATGTTTTGTAACAACAGTAATTTCTTTTCTTTCGTTCCCTTTGTTCAGCCTGTGTATGGAATATCCAGTAAAGAGGGGTACATCCCATTTAGACATGCCAGTGGTGGGGGTCGTGAGATCTATTTCACAGAGGAAAAAGAGCTGGATCTGCACAATATCTTAGGGGATTCCACACCCAAAATTCCTGTGGATGTTTCTCTCAAAGGTATAATTCAAAGTTTGAGTTTTGTTTTCAATCAGTTCATTGATATGTTTTGACTTGATTTATGAGCAGAACTAAAGAAGGCTAGTTGTTACACCAGTCTAGATGTTTACTTAAATCAAAGGAGTTAGGCTACTCACTGTTGCAAAAAGGTAGCAATAGAATTTAGAATCACAGCTCTTTTTCTAAAAAAAAAAAAAATTAGGGGACTCTAGCATCTATAAAACATGTAGACTTTATTTCTGGGTTCCCAGAAATAGGACATTACTGAAATGTCTCTTGTTTAGGAATCATTTATCATTGATGTAAATTTGATTATATAAATAAATATCTCTGACTATTTGAATGCAAAAAAATTTTTGACAAATAGGTTTGTTTAGGCTCTGTCATAGCTTTTTTATCACAGATGATATAGAAACAAAACAATGTGGTTAATTTTATCAGAAACTTACTTATGATATTACCAAGTTAAACTGGAAATCATATATGTTTTTTAAAATAATTTCTCTTTTAATTTGTATTTCTGGGGGTTTTTTTTTTTTGTTTTTTTTTGTATTCAAGCTCATTGGCTGTGCATAGATGGTATACAGCCATCTCTTCCTGAGAATCCGCCACCTGCAAGCAAAGAGCTGCAAAAACAGGAGATTTTAGACACATCTCTCAAACAGACTGTAGCTCCAAATCGTTTGGGTCACAAAAGGCCTCACCCAGACTCATCCAGTAAACACAAGCATAACCACCACAAACACAAAGATCTGGTCAAGCTAAAGCATCTTGCCACTCATGAACTTTCTGTGGTGAGTTATGGCATATGTTGGTCTATTTAACCTCTTTTACTCTCAGTGTTTTAAAACTGTAGTATTCTTTGCACACCTGCATAATAAGTTCACTATTCCCTACTGTCTCTTTACAGGAGCATATCTTCTTTTTAACAAGGCAAAGAGGTGTAGAGAGTGTTATTTTTAACTTTTTTTTTGGTTCACAGGAGCAGCAATATTACTACAAAGAAATAACAGAAAGCTGTGTGGGACCAGATGAGCAGAAGAGATCGGTGAGGCGCTAATTTAAAGTAATTTTACTGATGTACATTCACTGTCAATTATTTTACAAGGAATTCTACAAAGTATCTTGAAAGAAGCTCAAAAAAGTAGAACAAATCAGAGCTATACTGGGTTTTGAATAATTCAAGCGTTATCCTATGTATGTGGTTATTGTTTTTCTATTTCTTTATATTTTTTTAAATCAAATAATTATATTAATTTTTTATTTTGTTATATTGTTCATAAAAAACTGGTAATGGGGAGCACATGTTATCATATTATAATTGGAATTATATCAGTTCTTCTTATTTTTTTTTTTCACACTTTAATTGAAATGATTGATCTGAATTTAATGTGGTTTATAATGTATTGAAGAAGAAATTAGAAAATATGGCAAGATCAATATAACTGAAGAAAATGTCTTAGAGGGTCGAAATTTTTGTTTTACTGGCCCCAAGAATATAACACAGCTGATTTTTCTCATCTCAGGAAGCTCTCCAGAGTTTGCAGCAGGATCCAGGGTTGCACCAAATGTTGCCACGGTTTGTAGCTTTTGCTGCTGAGGGAGTCAAAATCAATGTTGTTCAGAACAATCTCGCCCTGCTCATCTATCTCATGCGCATGGTGAAATCTTTACTGGACAACCAGACCATCTACTTAGATAAATATGTGAGTCTTCTCGTTAGTTCTTGTTTTGTGTTTTCATGTTTTCTTTTTTCATCAGCATTATTTTACCTCAGCCAGATTTCACAGTGTATCAAATATCTTAGACAGCTGAAAAAAAGAATTTGTGGGGTTTTTTTTTAAGCGAGCCAGAAAGGTGATCTTTTTAAACAGTTTTATCATTTTGGTATATATTTTAATATTCCAGTAGAACTGCTCATAAAAGAAACCCCAAGCATTCTTTAGTGTAATTTGTTGGCATCACTATCATTATAATCAGCAAGATTGCTCTCTAAGTCTATGAATTCATGTATATTTTTAATGTGTGCGTCTATGTTTTTGCCTTAGTAAATTTGTAAATTTTCATCTTTCTTAATTGTTATTCTTTTGTTGTTTTAGCTCCATGACTTGTTACCTGCTGTAACCACATGTGTTGTGAGTCGCCAGCTCTGTCTGAGGCCTGACATGGACAACCACTGGGCTCTCAGAGATTTTGCGGCAAGGCTTGTGGCACAGATATGCAGGTAGTAACATCATTTATGTCAGTTTTAGATCTAATATACTCAAGATGTTGCTGAAAAATTTTTTTGGGTCAATTTGATAAGTGTGCCAAGAGATCTATTGACCTTTTTAATTTGTAAGAGCAGGTTACATCAAATGTTGTATCATTATTGAAAATTTAATTTTGTCAGTTGCATTATGAGAATTCTTGTATATGAAATAATGCCAGTTGCTATTCAACTTTGATGAAGTCCAGCATTTTTTCCAACAGCTGACTCTATTTTTAAATGCTTTTTTCGGGTAGAGATATTCATTGGGCGTTATTGAATTTGCTCTCTAGTGTGTTTTGGAATACTCTTCTAAGCCATAGAGAATTTTTAAAATAATCAATGATGCTTCGCACCTCTGTGTGATCATGCATTCTACACCAACGATGTTGACAGCATCACCAATCCAAACTGTGGAAGAATCCAAGATAAAAAACATTTAGAAGTCTGCAGAGGTGTGAACATAAATAACTTATTGTGTTGTCTATGTCAGTATGTGCACTTGTCCCAAGGCTCTATTCTTGGATATGATTATCACAAACAGACTTCTCAGTTGTGAGTCAGGAGAAGAATAAAGAAAATTAATAAATATTACAATCTAGACCTAAAATGGCTTAGATTTTTCGTGGATGGATATAACCTGGAAAGAAGTCTAATAGCTGCCTTTCTTTTCTAAGTATGTGAAGTGAAATGTTTGCATCACTGTGTCAGCCTAACTATGACTTCCTAACATCTGATTTCCAGAAACTACAGCAATAACACAAACAATGTTCAGGCAAGAATTACAAAAAAGTTCAGCAAAGCAATTCAGAGTGAGAAGGTTGCATTGTCTACTCAGTATGGGGCTTTGGCTGGTTTGGGAGAACTTGGCACAGAGGTAGGTTGCTTTTTTTTTTTAATTTGTTTCCATCTCTTTGGGCAAAATTTAGGACTTTAACTGCCTGTGTTTATCTTATCTATCTCATATTTTAGTCTTGCACATCATTATGTGAGTCTCTGGGAAGGGGAGCCGTGTAGCTTTTAGGGTCACATCTGTTTATCAATGCATATAGAATTTCATTTGAGCACTATCAATAAGTTAAAAAATGTAAAGAGAGCCATAGATCTACTTCAAAAGTTTGTGCTGTAAGTGAAACTTCATAGTTTTCTGAAAATATGATGACACATTGAAAGGGCATGAAATCATAACTGCAGGTCAAAAGCTTATCTGAAATCAGACATCTTATGGGTTTATGTCCTTTCCTTGTTGCTAAGGTCTGTCAAGTTTTTTTCTGGAATTAAAAGAACAATTTGAGGAAAATAAACTTCCTGTTATAACAAACTTCACATACCTGTCTGCTCAAACTCAGAGCTCATTTTTATATTCTTATGGCTAAACAAAAGCAAAAGACAATAAAGGATTGGCTTCATTTCTACAGTTGATGTTGCTGTAACTGTGTCTCTGCTTTGCCTTGAAATATTCAGTCTCAGTTTCGATAGTTTCAGTCTCATGATATTATCAGTCAATTTAGCGTATAGTAACATGAATTCATCTGTTTGAAATTGTTGTCTTCCAATTCTGTGAAAAATTACAGCAAGTTTAAGCCCTCTGCCAATAAAAAAAAATTAGAAAGTGATAATGAAGCGAATGAAGTGATACAAATTTTTCACTTGAATACAAGAACAGAAGGTTTGAGAGTTAAATATCAAATAAGACTAAAGAAAGATGGGGTTGGAAGGATATTTTCTTAGCTTAATAGTTTTTGGAGGTATTTTTGGTTGGGCTTTTTTCTTTTTTAAATATTAAATGTTTTGAAATCTGAAACGTAATTTTTGATATATATATATATATATATATATATATATATATATATATATATATATATATATAATTATATAGCCTTGTTGTCAGCAACATGATAGTAAGACAAAGGCTAAGACTGGTAAAAAACAAGAGTACCACAACATGCTTTTGGTGGAATTTCATCCATAAATCCTTTGAAATGCCAAGGAGGGGTGGTTGGGAAAAAAAAGAGCATGCTTTGTATGTGTTTTGGGTGAAGAAAGTAACGTACTTTAAGATATTGCTCAGGATAAACTCTCATTATGTCATTAATGTTATTTTGTTGCACAACTAGACATTATTAATACACATGAATATGCTTTTAAGGACTCGTTGCATATTAAATTATCCCACAGGTTGTGAAGTCATCACTATTACCATACATTTGCATCTTGGGAGACAGAATGAAATATGTGAATGAAGGTTCAGCTTTGAACAGCATAGACAAGATTGCAGCTGAGCACATAAAGAAGCAACTAATAGTAAGTCTTTCTTGAATGTTAATCAATGCTCATACTGCTTACAGTCCTTTTTCTCATTTTCACTTTGCAGGACATATAAAAACAGTTTCTTAAATGAAAAAGTATTCTGGAATACCCAATTCTTTACCTTTCTTTATACCTGTGTGTTGGCATTAGAATAGATTTGGAACATTAACAAAGTCGCTATAGCTAAAAAAAATTGGGCAACATTTCAGTGATATGGCGACAAATGGCATATACATTCTTATGGATTGGGGAATGTGGGGAGTGTTTTTCTTTGTTCTCTGTTCAGAAAAGAGTTATGGTTTACTAAGAACTGATAAAGCATGTCATGTCAATAAGATGAATTAAATGAACTTTATTTCCCTATTTCAAACTATTAATCAAACCAACCTGGGTCATAACTGATCAGGTCATGAGTTCAACCACCAGAGGGGAAAAGGATTCCGCTTTCCTTGCAACTCTCATTTATATTTAATTTTCAAACCAAAAAAATGAAGAAATTGAAGGACAGAAATCATCTAATTTATTAAATTGATAGAACTATGGAATAATATAATTAGTACATGAATCTTGAATAAACTTTATTCTATAACAGGTGATAACATTTTTAACTGGACATTTTACAAAAAGTGAAAGTTTTGGAGGATGAAGTTTTAAGAGCATTTCATACACATGTTGATCTTAAAACTTACTAAAGGGCAATAGCAGAGTTCTTAATTTTGAAGTTGTGTGGGTTTTAATTATGATAATTTACTTCTTACAGCACTGGCATATTTTGTAGATATAAAATCATAGATCTAAATAATAATAGAACATCATAGCAGTTAGTACAAGCTGTAAGTTGCCAATGTATATGAGAGAGATCTGATGTAAAATGAGAAAAAATTCTAAGCACGCACAAAGAAGAAAATAAAACTAATGTAGAGTTGCATATATTTGAATTGTCTTACTTAACAGATAAGCCACACCCGTTGTCTTATGTTATTCAATGGGTGGGGCAAATCTTACGAGCTCCGACTCTTTCCAGTTCTCCAGCTTTTAAAACTGTCCCTTCATACCTATGATGCCTAACTGTTTTGATATTTTTTTTTACATTAAAGTAACACATTGTAGAAAAATGGGTTGGTTTTTTTTCGTTACAAGAAATGTGCCCACCACAACTTAGTAAACAGACGTTGATGAAGTCTGCACAGTTAGAGAAACTTTGAATTGTTTCCTCTCTATGCTAGTTAACGATATGTTGCCACGTTCTGCAAAGTTCATGGAGCTTTTTGTTTTGTTCAGATTTTAAGTGCTTCTCCACATTTTTCGGCTTCTTTTTGAAGCCAATAAGTTAATAGTAGCTCAATAATGCACTGTGGCATTTGCAGGTAGTTCGTATAGCAGACTGGATTCACTCTGTGTAAGCAGTTATTTAAAAAAATTATATAAAATCACTGAAATACTCTTTGCACTTGAAACTTTCATAAATTTTTAATATTAATCTTTGAAATGTAGGAAAACAATTGTTAAGCGATAAAATTGTTTCACTTTTAACTTATTCCTTCATGATAATTAAGACTTTTTAAATTCCTTTCATTATAAGTATGGAAATTCACCAAAACCATGTAAAAGCGTTGAAATTGACAACAAAAAAAAAAATAAAGTGCTGTAGTCTGGAAAAGTTCAGCTTTAAAATGATTGTTTGATATAGTTTGTATTGAGGCCAGTTATTTCGATGCAATAACCAGTGAAAATTCCCAATGTTCAATTAAACAGCAATACACACAGTCAGGTATGTGGACACCTTGTTGTAGCCTGCCTGACAGATGTTTAATCACCAATCTACCTACTAATTGCAGGTGTCTGTGTAGGCCCTGGGAGGAAACTAAGTTGTGGCTTTTTGGTCAATTTAGACGGCTGTGGGAGAAGTGCATTGCGATTTATTTTTTTCTATATAAATGCAAGTATTCATCTAGAAGCCTATTGGTCTTACCAATTACATTTTTTTTACACATTAAATTGTATTCATCAAATACATCCAATGTACTTTAATATCTTCAGAAATATCTACCACCTGTGCTCAAGTCATTCCACAATAGTTCAGAGTCCGTGGAGGAGTTTAACGTGGCCTACGGTTATTTAGGACCCTTCCTCTACTCTATGTTTTTACAAAAAGAGAAAGGTTTGGCATCTGCTGGGGCCTTGCAAACGCTGACGACCCCAGCCAGGTCTACCTTGCAACTAAGTCAGGTAAAAAATGGATTTTTGTTAAGTGTTTGTTGGTGGTAAGGGTGATGAGAGATCTAGAGGAGCAAAATATTTATTAGAAGGGTCTGATGTGTCTATATAGCGCTTAGGTCTAAGTTTTAAATTATAGTGGTGGTATCCTGGATTTCACTATGAGTCTCTGCCAGAAATGTTTGAGTTCGAGGATTTTGTTTGCCTCCATCAAAGTAAAGATTTGGATCTAGCTTATATTGTGGTTGTCCTGTCAGAGCGTCCAGAGAAGGATGAATGATATTGAAAGTGCAAAAAAAAAAAAAATTAAAAACAACAAGAGTTTCATATATATATATATATATATAGATAGATATAGATATATTCCTCCTTTGAAAGTTGAGCTGCAATATTACTGAGGACATATAAAAGAGCATCATAGACTTCTTTGTCACATCTATACACAAATTGTAACGTCAATATCAACAATTCTCTTTTTAATATTATTTCAAATATAGCACTTGATTCAAGAACAAACCTAGTATGCCTAGATTGTATTTGTTTCCGTACTTAGACAGTTCACTGTTTTCAGCAATCTTAATATTATCTTTACATCAGGGGTGACTTTATTACTTTAAAAATAATTATACAGGTAACCAGAATTTCCTACTGAAATTTACAGTTAACCTCAAAAATTCATTTTTGCAAATGATTATGCATTAATTACAGTGGAATCTGCTTTATATAAAGTTGGCTTAAGATAAATTCTCGGTTAATATAAACTTTTTCATTTGACCAAATTTTTTTCCTTTTTACGACTAATATTCAATTCTCCGGCTTTTATGAACTCCTCCTTTCCTCACTCTACAAGTTTATGTTCTCACTCCACTCAACATAAACTTGGCACAACTATTTTGGGAGTAACCAATAACATTTGTACCATGAACAAGACGGATCACAAGTTAAGCATGGCCATGGTATATTTAGGGAAAGGAGGGGAAAGAATCAAAAGGAAGAAAAGGGGCAGACAGAGAGAGAGTAGTCTTAATTAGGTTGTTGCCCAATTCCTTGTGGCATCTTTGTGATTAATTCACAAATCACTAGTTGCCACCTGTATCTTACTTTATCATCGTCAGTATTGGTCGCTGAAGACATTAAAACTGATTTCTAAACAGAGCAATAAATCAGAAATAACAAACGTTTTTGAAGTATTTGAGCAATCAGTCAAAAGTGATAAAGATCCAGAACTGAGTGAAGATGATTACAATCCAGAAATTATGAAAGTAGTGATTCAGAGGAGGATAGTTCCGAATCTAGATCTAGGACTAAGAATAAACAAAATCAAAATATGTGGTGTTTTAGAAAAATTACAAAAAATCATCTTTAAAAAAATATCCAAACCAGCATGTGTTATTATTTATCTCAAAATTTGATTAAGATTGATTAGTTGTTTTTTTTTTTTACAAAAAAGCCCAGCCATGGGCGCTCAAAATCAAATTATCTCCAGACCCGCAGCCACAAGTGAGTTAAAACTCACAAGTTTGTTATTTTTCTCAATTTACTCACAATCTGGTTATTCATACCAAGAAGCATGCAATTAAGTTTTGCATTACATTTTGATTTATTCTCACATTTTTTTACTAATTCAAATTAAAATTTTCATCTTTTGTCTGATTAGCGGCCTGCACAGATTTTGATTCAGCAGCCAGCTCCATCAACTCCAGGAACTCCACACCAGTCTTCTTTCCTCACTGGCACTCCATCCTTTCAGCGCAGTTCTTCAATCTCCTCCATGACAACTCCTTCCACACCAACTGGGGTCAGTGGAGCACAGAAGTTTGTAATAGTCTCCCAAGGTCGCTCCTCTACATCCATCTCTTCAGCTCCAGTTGCATCTAATTCTGTCATGAAAATGGTAGGGACACCTCAGGCACAGGGAGTAGGGGGAAGTGTTGCAACAGCGGGAGGGCAGAAAATTGTGCTTATCCAAGGAGCCGCCACTGTTAAGAGTGAAGATGGTGTAGCACCATCGGGTAATCAAAGTAGATCGTCAATTTTGACTTCACAAACTGTCGTAGGGTCTTCTGTAACAACATCCAGTAATATAAGTGGCAAAGAAACTTTGTAGCAGTAGTATTTTTTCATTGACTTTTGAACTTTAATTTTTTTTTTTTAACTTCCTTGTAGATCTCAATTCAGTTGAGAGTATTCAATATTGGAATACCTCAAACTTGTCAAATGGATAAATCTATTTGAAATGCATCTATTTTCAGGTTATTTTTTTTTTCATCCCTATTAACTTGAATTTGAATTTCCCTAAATTTGAACTAAAAACTTCCAAGTACATCCATTTGAGGTGGATGCAGTCTTTTCCTCTATAAATAAGAGGTAAAAAGTGATTGCTCAGTATTGTAAAAACATTCTGCTTTGCTTATACATCAAAATCGTCTGAATGTATATTTTCACCCTTGATATATACAAATAAACCATTGGAAACAATCTTCACATTTATTGTGCCTTTTTTCCTTTTTTCTAGCACTACTCTGCTTAACACAATTGTTTTCATGGCTGCTGGTAATGGAAATCTCAAGCTCAAAAACTTGAAACTTTTTTGCGTTTGAGCAAAGTAATAACCAAATTCATCTGATCAAGTAATTTTGATTCTTTTTTTTTAGTAAACTAGGTTTTAAATTCTACAATATGCTGCAATAATGTTTGATTGATATTTATAAATAGGTAAGCCTATTATTTGAAAGCTAATCACTGGGGAAAACTATCAAATAGGGTTGTGGATTTATATACGTCTTTTGATGTCCGCTGGGTATCAAAGTAATTTTATATATTTTTGTACCATTTAAGTAAGTAATTATGCACTCAATTTTGTTTGCTGTCCTTGAAAAAAAATTAATTGACTTTAGCTTGCTTTCAATCAGACTATTTTTAGCTCAACAATGATCCCAGGCTGAGCATTTTTAAACATTAAAAAAAATTTCCTAAGAGAAAATATTCACCAAATTAGGCCTACTTCACTTTTTTTACCAAGTAAAAATCAATTTGTGAGTTTGCTAACAATCAATCAATCAGGTGCCTTTTTCGGATATGTGATGACAATAGAAAAAGTGGAAGAAGAAAAACACAGCAGAGGGAAACAGCAAGAAAAGATGTTAGATGGACTAACAAAGTGGCTAAATGTAGGACATGTGACAGATGCACCAAAAGCCACTAAGGACTAATATGCGTAGGCCATGATCGCTTATTCTAAAGAGCAGGGCACCTGATCAATTAAGTAAAATTAATTAATGAAATTAATTCATCAATTAATGAAAAGCTGTAAAAAATACAGCCTGACACAGAGTATGACTATCGGATGATTTCTTTTGAAATAGAAGTTACAGTACTAAAATCTTTTATCCTTACCTGAACAGCATACTTAGGGAAAAAATTACCATTTGGTGATAGCTTGATAATTTACAAGTATCAAAGTCTTTGGAAATTCATTTAAAATTTAAATTAGGTGGAATGTAAGATTACTTTTTATTCACAATACATCACTTTTCCTCTGATAAAGCCATTTCACTCACAATATTATAAGTAACACTATTTTTGTGTAGACATAGTTTTAACATATTTACAATGGTAGGGGCCTATGGAGAACATTATCAATGAGACTTGACTTACTGACTTATTGCCGTGTCGCATCCCAGTTCACCGTCTGTGACGCTTCGGCAGCTTTCTCTATCCTCGCAGAGAGTTCTCTCCACTGTTTCCTGTCCTTTGCGAGCTCAGTGAATTTGACCAGATCATCGGTTGAATGGAGTCTAAAATGGTCAATTAGTCCTAGATCTCTGTTCAGTACGATTGGGAGAGTTGTTGTCGGCCGTCCTCTTAGTTTGTGGCCATATTGGATGAAGTAGGCTCTTGTTGCTCTGTTGGCAGGGATGTCGCTGTCTCTACGAAGAATATGCCCAAAGAGGTTCCACCGGGCTTTTAGAATTTGCAGCGAGAGGGGCTTTTCCTGGCATTTTTTATACAGTGACTTATTTGTGATTTTTACTGGAAATTTAATGTTTAGGACCTTTTTCAGTTGTTTTCGGTGGAAAGCGTTTATTTTCTCTTCTTCGGTGAGAGTCAGTGCCCATGTGCTACAGTTGTATAGTAGTATGGATTTCACAAGGGACTTATAAAGTTGTATTTTGGTTGTGGTTTTGAGTTTATTTCCTTTCGTCCACACGTGGTAAAGCTTGTTGAGGGCTGCGGTGGAGAGCTGTTTTCTCCTTTCTACATCCTCGAGATCACCAATGAGTGAGCCCACTTTCTTTGCGTTTTTCCAGTCTTCCTCGTTTTTTGAAAGAGCTGTGAATTCTGTTTTGTCTGTGTTTACTTTTAGTTGGTACTTATGTAGCGTTTCTTGGATTTCGTCGATGTTAACGTAGTCCTGTCCGATAAAATCCACGTCGTCTGCGTAAGCTATCTCGTTTGGAATTTCTTTTTCATATTTCGCTATTGGTCTGGGTAGTGTGGTTCTGACCTCCTTCAGAGCGTGTTCTAGATAGACAATAAAAAGGACTGGACTAAGGCTATCTCCTTGGGGAGTCCCGACATTGCTTATAATAGGTATTCCAAACTGAGCTGTTAGCCGACTGGAAAATGGTCGGCCGGGCATGAAAAACGTAGATCTACCCTTTTTTTTAAGTGTTGTGTTATCGTCATTAATAATATTTTTTCAATAAAAACCATATCAAAATGTTGTGTTATTTATCGTCTTTTCTTTTATATAACTTTGGCATGAAAAAATATCCGATAGGTCTATTAAAGAGCGTGTGAAAGATGTCAGTGTTTTGTAAATTATTGTCCGATTCGCGGCAGCGCCGAGCTCGGCCGATCCGACCTAGCTCTCTTCAAATGACTATCGCTCTTACCACAAGAAAGATATTTTTATACGGTTTGAAACACATTAAAGGGCAGTAATTCTGCTTTCTTTTGATACCACACACAACGAGGCACGCCGTGAAGAAGGATAAGAAACTTCGAGAAGAAGACGAAAATTTAGAATTTTTAATGGTTTCAAGGAACATTTCCCGGCTTGTGTAGTACCAAAAGGAAGGCCATCCATTTTTCTAAAAGAATTCACAAACATCATTTGATTGTGTAACCTGTGGATGCAGCGAAAAGAGTTCAAACGCAGACACTTAGACCCATTTTAGCCCTTGCCGAGACCCGAAAATGACGGCGGGTCAGTCTAGTCAACAGACTCAGTCCGGCATGTGTGGAGAACCCATCGCAGAACGCACTTCGCATCCCCAAACACTCAATGTGGAGGACATTTTATGTGAGTTAATACTACTTTATTTCTTTACATAAATTGATTTAATTATATTGGCTAATATATGTGTAATAAGAACTATTTTATTTTCTTATTGACTGTTTGTCGGTAAACGGAACAGCCACACTCTCATTCAAGAGTGACCTTCACTACTTTACCTTCGCTGACCTTATGACGTCACGAGAATATTATTTTCTATCGGCTCTCCTGTGCAATGGTTCTAAAAATAGGTCTAACTTCTGCATTTCTGTAAAATTTGTAGACAGCTCTTTTGCGTTTGTTAAGTGTTTACGTTTTGATATGAATCAAATATCTATAGATCTAATTTGATTCAATATTAAAACAGACACAGTAAATCTTATTTTATCACAAGGCAGAAGTACTAACACTAATGTTTTAGTCAAGATTGTTGTACATAATGCTTAGATCTACGAGAATCTGAAATTGACAGTTGTACTTGTACTGTAGTCTGTAGATCAAGGATGGTCTGGACAGTAACTAAAAACAAAAGCAATTTTCGATCATATATCAGTAAATGATATTTATGAGACTTTTCTATAATTTTGTCATAGGATGCAATTTGCTTTAAAAGAAAGTACAAGACAATTTAAGTACACATGTCTGGCCTCTAGATCATTGTTCACAGTCACATCTTGCGAAGGTTTTTTTTTTTTTTTAAATTATTATCATTATTATCATTATTATTATTATTATTATTATTATTATTATTATTATTATTATTATTATTATTATTATTATTATTATTACTACTACTACTACTACTACTACTACAACATATGTTTACATTGTATTATTGTAATTACATTGTATTTTATTAAATTTTTTAAAAACTTTTTTTGGCGGAATGGTGGTTCTGCTTTTGGTTTATAAAGCACCTTCATTACAGGTTTTAAATAGCTTTTATTTATCATCAACATTTATTTTACAACAGATGATGATAACTTCCGAGGGATGAAGGATCATTTCCTTATGTGTGGGAGAGGCAGAAGACCAGCTCTGCACTTTCTCTGCCGCTACTAATTAACAACCGGGTCCTTGTTCAGCTATTCCATTTGAGGGAGCAAGGGAGCGCCACTTGGGATGAGGTAAGTTTCTTAAATGTGCAAATATTTTTTTTTTGTTGGAATAATGGTAATGTTGAAAATGCTTAATGTGCTTTGGTGTACTCCAAATTTCATAAATTGTTCTTATAAATTGCAGGATCATAATTCTATTCGAGTCTTCAAAATAAAATTCAAAAGCCTTTTTTTTATATTTCTGTTTAATCCTTTAATCACATGCATGTGTAAAATAAGATAAAAAAAAAAATTGACACATTGTGGATTCTGTGACTAAAAAAAAAAAGAAGAAAAATTTCATCAATCTATTTTTATTAATTTTAAAAATGATATTTAAGAATTGTTCCCTTCTCTTTGGCCCCTCCCACATATTTCAGGTTGCAACATGGTTTGAAAAGCTGTTCCCAAAGAAGATTCTCTCAAGAGGACGAGTGAAAGCGGTACGGTCAGGGGGGGTAGCGACCGACCCAGGGAATCTCACCACACCAGATGGTGGGATTCCCGAAAAAGGCTCGGCTTATTAGCAGGCTTATTATAAATCCCTAGTGGTAGCTCTTGGCTATGATAGTGTGTCCCCACTTAAGAAAAAAAGACGCACCTAGAAATGTAACATAAACTGTACAGACTAGCTTCACTATAAATTAATGTTTTGGCTTAATATTTGATAATGTAAGGGATTAATCTGCTTTTGTCTCAAAGAAAATAATTTACATAATTTTTTTATTACAGTTTAAATCATGAATGATACTAGAAAGAAGGTCAACATACTACTGATTGAAATGGCTGATTTTTTGGGTGCGGTTGATTTTTTAAATTGCATTTTTCTTATGTTGTACGACTTGTAGCATTTTCTTTCTCATACCTTAGTAGAATGCTATTCTGACAATATATTCTTACTGCATGAATCATGCCCTTTATTTTGAATATAAAGATGTAATTTGGATCGATAAACAAAGATTTTATGACAGATTTAAATTGTCATTTTTTAGTGGTTTTCAGTAAATTTTCAAATTGCCAATTTCTTATGCAGTGACATTAACCTACTTTAAGTTTCAATGCTGTTTATGAAACTATATTCTTATAGCTTATATCATGCCCTTTATTTTGATATATAATACTTGAAATTTGGTTGATAAACAAAGATGTTATGGCCAATTGAAATCGTCACTTTTTATCGATTTTTCGGTGAATTTTTAAAATCGCAGAATCTATACAATTTATGGTATTTAAATGCAACTATTTCAGAAAGATATAAACCTGGGGGTCTAAAAAAATTAGACTTAATCTATGTTATTGTTGTTATGCTTTTTTTTTTATTACAAGTCTAGGGAGTACAAGAACCGAATTATCTGACCTCAAAAATGGAGTTTTTTGCATTTTATTATTTTTTTCCTAGTTGCTTTATTTGCAAAATGTAAAAAAATGAGAATTCAAGTGAGTGTAACTTGAGAAATGTATGATTCTATCTATTGAAGTTGTATTTTTGGGGAAGTACAATAAATGAAGATTAAATTTATAAATTATCAACAGTCTGTCTGCTTTTTTTGCGTTCTTTTTTGTATGGTGAACTTGGCGTATATGATTGTGTCGCAAGATCGCGTTAAATTCCAAAGTCCAAAAAAATAAAAATCATAAAAAATTTATTTATCAACGGATTTTAAAAATTTTTTCACCAAAATTCATCTCTTTTCAAGCGCTTTACTGTCACATTCCATTTAGACTTTTGAAGAGTTTGATTTTTCAGTTTGGAATAC
>JAWDGP010007601.1:0-12500 GCA_033675545.1 Elysia crispata
ATACTGCGATGTTGTCTGCGTGAGTGCCTTCTCTCCTTTCTTGATCAGATAGAGAATCCGGACAAGCAGCGTTGCCCTTGTGAGTTTGAGTTATCTTATTTAAAGGTACAACTTCTGTGTCAGATTCCTGAAGAGTATTTTCAGTGCCACTTTTCAACATGTTTTTACTCTCCAGCGATGGTCTGGATTCACTTCTGCCAAAATGCTGGTTTGTAGGCTTTATTGTCTGCGTTGCAACACTATTAATGCTCAATTTATTCGTCTGCAATGACACACTTTGTTTCCACGACTTCGCAGTTTGTATCGATACGTTCTCTTTGCGAAGATTGATCGTTTGCACTGAGGTGCTCTCACACCTTGATCGCGCTGTCTGCACTGAGATTTCCCTCCCATGGAATTTCACTGTCTGTGACGAAGACTCTGTTGCTGCAACACCAGAGTCCTTGCTGGAACGACATGGGTTTGACGACTCATTGATTTCAATGGAATCTTTCGTACCTTTCTGCTGCCACTGGCTGGTCGTTGGAACCGAAATTTCATCTGAAAAGAAATATGATTTGGACGTATATAAAGAATTCCTAAATGGTGCAGTTTATCACGTGGGACATTTAATCCAATTACTATCTTATTTTTTAAGTCTGAGTCTCAGTTACCAACTTAGTCAAACCAGTAAATGCTGAAATACTAAGAAACGAATGTCTTCATGATGAGTACAGAAAAGAGGAATTCAGAGGGCATGGAAGAAGAGGAGAAGAGGAAAAAAGAAGATAATGAATTTATGTTTACAATTGAATTCTAAGACCATCGACCATTATACCCACACACACACAAAAACGCAATTCTTAGAATATAGTAGGACCCAGCTTAAAAATTACAATTTATCATTGTAAGTAAATAAAAAGAAAAAAAAATTCTACAGTCGATACTATTACTTTCAAAATGAAAAAAAAAAGCAGTTAGTGATATCTTTGATGCATTATATATACGTTCTTAGCAATTTGATTCTCCACGTGAAAATAATTCCTGTAAAAGATTTTATCCAATAGATCTAGGGTCACTAGCCGTAGACCTCTGTCCCATAAGTCTCAGGTTGTATTTTCTTCAGCCGCCTGACTTTCTCCTTTCTATTTTGCCACTAGGGAATCGCCCTTTACCTTCGTGGAAATTTTCAAAGAAAAGACGTAAAGCCTAACTGTCGAAAATGGAAAAAAAAAGCCTAGAACTCTATCAAGAGATGTTTGGAATGAAAACTGAATATTAATCCACACATCAATGATATTTCATTTTTTGTCTTTTTTGTGCGAGAGAGAAATGAAACGGTAGTGTTTTTGACCCGGCACATGAACCCTTGCTTTAAAATATGGCAACTTTCGATCTAGATTAGAGCTCAAGTTGAACTGCCTGTAAACAATGATATAAAGGTCACGAGGGTACCGGAGTATGATTGATTCTTAAAATGCAAAGTTATACATCTTCAAGTGACTTAGCGTTACAGATCTGCATGGAAGTCTTCACTGTCGAGGTTTAGGTAGAATTATTCCGTCCCAACTACAGCCTGCTTTGAGGGAAATGTAGCTAGTTTCAAATTTTAGAGCAGTAAGAACCAGCACTCTAGGTCAAGATAATTTACAGATCAGTTCCCAGTTCAATACAAGTACCATGCCTAGATAAAAAACGACCTCAGTTTTCATTAATATACACCAATCCCGAGAACAATGGCCACAAATTTGAAAGCTGTTATTGAGTATATTCTGTAGTCTTTTGTATTACTCTTTAGTATTTTTTCCGATACTAACTAAATTAGATCTATTTTATAGAATTTTATTTTATGTGTATTCGCTTTCTGGTTCTTCAATACATTCCTCATTATTTACATGCAGAAGCAATGGCTTCATTTGGATTTCAAAATGTGTTAAAATGTTATTTGTTAAGTACACTAATATCTCCGAGACACGTTGCTTTTTCTGATCCCTTTAAAGCCTATACTTCTTCACACTTAAATGCAAAGAAAAAATTATGAAAGGGGAAGCAATCCAGTACCATACTGATTCAACTGTTTCACCACCTCATGACTCTCTTTCCAATGATCTGCCATCATTTCCTAAAAGAAACCGATTATTCGCTAATACTGTTATGGTTTTTATTGTCTTTTTTCTTCGAAAAGGTCTATCTTTCTTAAACAATTTGCAAGCTATTTTATCAAGATCAAAGAGATCAACATTAATCATTCTGATCAACGCGCATAGAAATATTTATTTTAGCAAGGTTAGACACGGTTTGAAGTTTCACAATTTATTTCGAATTCATGAATCTATTCAAATCAATAAAGAGATCCCGTGATAGAAATTAAAGAATTTTATTTTTTAGTAATATCACCTTAAGGCAACCAAATTTTGAATGTGTGCATTCTGATTTGTGCTTCAAAATTTGACACAAAGCCCTTTTTTTGAAAAAATTCTTTTTAAGTCAAAAATGAAAATAAAGAAGACAAAATCAGCTTTGTCTTCTACGTATTGAATTTGAATAGTTCTAGGGTTAAAGGTATTTATATTTTTATATCCTTGCCAAGATTAAGACTCCAATTTTGTTGAAATGTGTGTCTTTATGTAAAGGACAGAAAAGATAAATCAACAAAGGAAGGAGGAAGAAGAAAGAAAAATAAGAGGAAAGAAGTGGAGGAAGAAGGAGAGAAGCAGACAAAGAAGTAGGAAAAGGTCGAGAAGATGAAGGAGAAAAAGAACAATAACGTGCAAGAGCAAGAAATACAAGAACAAAAACACAATGCCGAAGGAGCAGCGAAACAAGTAGGAGGAGTAAAAAAGAAAGAGAAAGATAGGGGAAAAAAAAGGTCGGAGAAAAGAAGGAGAGAAGGAAAAAAAATATGAAAAGAAATGAAGATATTAATGAAGAACACTGACAGTCATCTAACAGACATGCAGAGGGAGAGAAATAGAAAGAGAGTGAGAGAGAGAGAGAGAGACAGACAGAGACAGAGAGAGAGAGAGAGAGAGAGAGAGAGAGAGAGAGAGAGAGAGAGAGAGAGAGAGAGAGAGAGAGAGAGAGAGAGAGAGAGAGAGAGAATTCATTTATAAAGAGGGAGTAAATTTTACAATACAAAAATGAAAAGGAACGGAGGTTGCGCCTTTTGGTCCTCCTTCTTCCTCCTTTTTTATATCTATTTAAGAGTGTAAACTATCACAAGCCATATTTGTTTCATTTTATTCAATGGTAGCGAAAAGGTAAAAGAAAGTTTTCCTCCGCATTTTACTGTTGTTTTGTATCTTCAAAAAAGAATAGACATACTTATATACCATCACACATATGACTCTCCAAGCTTTTTGGGATCATAGAAAAGAACCTCACCTTGTAGGAGAGACGCATGCTTCAGCAGAGCTTGAGAGAAATCGTTGCTGGTGCTGCCAGTCATACTCTCATTGCTGAACCCAGAACATTGGATGCCTTGGTCCTGTTGGTTTTTGAGTTGCAGGCCTTGCATGTTGATATTCTGATTGGAAGTTTGGGGCGGAAGTGGATCACCAAGCGGGGCATGTTGACTCTGAGTTTGGTACGAGAGTTGATTTAGCATCATAGGTTTCATTTGAGGATGACCTTGTGCAATAAACGTAGCATTATTGTCAATTCTTGTACCGGTGCCATTGATAGGCACTGTCGATGGGAGAACAATTGGTTGATACGCAACCACAGGCTGAGATTGGGCTTGCAACACGTAACTATTTGCAAACTGTTCAGGGATGGGCATCTGGGTTGCTGTGTGAGGCCGTGTTTGCAAATTACCCATTGGGTAAAATCCAGTAGGAAGGGACTGATTGGGTTGAGGAATGATGGAGCCTTCCTGCCTGATATGACTTTTATTTTTACGAAGAGGAACCTGAGCATTTTGAGGGTGAATTCCAGAAGACCACAGTTCAGTGTCAGCCTCAAGTAGAGCAGCATTTCCTGAAGTTTGGACGTGATTCGGTCTGGCGGTCTGCTGGTGCATCTGGTCATTGTCATGAAACAACTGTTCAGCAGGGGCAGAATTGTTTGGCTGACCATCCATAGCAGGAGCAGCAGCAGCAGCAGCAGCAGCTTCTTGAGTCTTCAGGAACTTGAAATCTTGATAATTGCTCTTGGAAAATAAATGAGAAGAATGTTGAGGAACTCATTGAAGTAAGTTGAAGTTCAAATTATCTTAACTTTTCTTTATAAAATTAAGGTCGGCGTGTTGATTTTTTAAAGTGATTCTTCAAAGAATGTATTAAATCTCCATTGTGTTATGCTCTTAATGTAAGCCTCTTTTCAAGCTAACCTTTTAATATACATTTCCTTTCAAGCTAGTTTTGTTAAGTAATAGTAAACAACCTTTATTTACCTGTTGATAGTAACTCCTATAGCTTGGTGATGAACTTTCTACTCTGTCAACGACTCTTAGAGGTGTTGAATGTTGGGAAGAAGGGTTTGCGTTACTTGGGTTCAATTTTGAAGATTTCTCTATGGATTGCCGCATACTTTTCAACTCCTCCTGGTAGGTTAGATAATTTGATAACTTTTTTATTTTTTAATTTGCTTTTAGTTTTATGTAAGATTGGTGGTGGGGTGGAAATTTATACTCTACATATTTCAAGGTTGTTGTTGTTGTGACAGGGAATATGAAAGTAGTATTAAAGTGGTCACAGACATATCATGGATAAAATTTATAAAAAGACTTTGAAAAACTAAAAAGATAAAACCATCATATCCTTGAATTGCTGATCCTAAGAACTAAACCCTTATATTTTTTTTTTTTATTTTCCTGTCACCCGTTCTTAATCTGCCTTTTTGTCTGTTTCTCTCCCACTCTTCTACCATTCTTTTCACAATTCTTCTTTTCTTTATCTATTCTCTCTCTCTCTCTCTCTCTCTCTCTCTCTCTCTCTCTCTCTCTCTTCCTCTTTGCCATGCGCACACACACACACTCTCTCTTTCAATTTCTCCTCCCTTCTCCCCCCCCCCCTTTTCCTTCTCTATCACGCTGAAACGTTTTATTAGCTCTCTCATTCCCTCACACATACACTTTTAGCCATCTATGTTTCTTTCCCTGTAATGATTATCTATATTCGCATCTGCCTAACTCTGTATATCTTTATAACTTTCAGAAAAGCACAAATTGTTATTCCCTCATTCGATCTCAAATTCAATGGTTATTTTGCCTTGTAGTATCTCTATCATTTGTTTTTTCTTTCTTTCACTATTTTTTTTCAATCTCTGCTTCTATCTCCTACTCTCTCCAACAACTCACCTGTATGTCCTTCATGGCCGTTCTATTTTCTTTTAGTTTTTCCTATGAAATATAAGACGAAAAAATACTATTAAATAGTTCTGAATTATCAAGATTCTTTTTTTTTTCTATTCTGCCATGTTACAAATAAAAGAAATGATGTCTCCTAGAAGTCATTTTATAACCACAAGAAATACTGTAGTTTTATAATAAACTATCTTATAACTTCATTCTTTTGCCTCCATCCTCATCCTTCTTCTTCTTCTTCTTCTTCTTCTTCTTCTTCTTCTTCTTCTTCTTCTTCTTCTTCTTCTTCTTCTTCTTCTTCTTCTTCTTCTTCTTCTTCTTCTTCTTCTTCTTCTTCTTCTTCTTCTTCTTCTTCTTCTTCCTCTTCTCCTTTTTCTTAATTGTTTCCTTCTTTTTCTCCATCTTTTTCCTTGTTACTATTAGTATTAGTGGTGGTATCAGTATCAGCAGCAGCAGCGGCGTTAGTAGTAGCAGCAGAAGTAGTAGTAGTAGTAGTAGTAGTAGTAGTAGTAGTAGTAGTAGTAGTAGTAGTAGTAGCGGAAAAAGTAGTAGTAGTAGTAGCAGTAGAAATAGTAGTAGTAGTAATAGTAGTAGTAGTAGTAGTAGTAGTAGTAGTAGTAGTAGTAGTAGTAGTAGTACAAGTAGTGGTGGTAGTATTAGTAGTAGTAGTAGTAGTAGTAGTAGTAGTAGTAGTAGTAGTAGTAGTAGTAGTAGTAGTAGTAGTAGTAGTAGTAGTAGTAGTAGTAGTAGTAGTAGTAGTAGTAGTAGTAGTAGTAGTAAAAGAAGAAGAAGAAGAAGAAGAAGAAGAAGAAGAAGAAGAAGAAGAAGAAGAAGAAGAAGAAGAAGAAGAAGAAGAAGAAGAAGAAGAAGAAGAAGAAGAAAAAGAAAAAGTAGTAGTGGCAGTTGTAGCTGAATTGGTTTTGTTTTCTGAAATTACAGTGGTGATTTTCTTTTTTACAAAAGTAGGTTGTTTTATGTTTTGTTTTGTTTTTTGTTTTGTTTTTGTTGTTCTTTTTGTTTTGGTTTTTTTGCATAATGAGATACGGGTGTAGGAAAGAAAGGAATGTTCATACGTCGAAGCCTGGAATCTTTAAGAAAGAGTATAATACTGAAGAACACTTTCGTACATTCCAGTATTGGGCACTTTATAAATGCTTTTTTTTTTTTCAATTTTATACCTTCACATCTTTATCATCATCAATGTGGTTAGGATATTTTTTCACTCGGAGATGGACTTTACATCATACATTTCTATTCCACTACATGATACTGTTACCTTAGATTTTCCTTATAAAAGATGCAGGTGAAATAATAAATTTTTAGATATTAATGCGAGTGAAAGTTGTTGAAATAGAGATGGATATTAAAATATTTCTGATTATTTCAATACAAAATAATAACATGAAAGCGTTGGGAAGAGAAATGAAGGTATTTATTTCTCGAACTTGGTTAAATGCGCAATGCGTGTCTTGGTTTAAAGTGATTTTTCTTAAAAAAAAAAAGAGATATATCTTTAAAATTGTCAAACGACAATAAACAATATGTGTAGGAAAAGGAAAAAAATGCACATGTATCAACTATTTCTAACTTTCCAATCAGGGTATCAAATACTACTGATTGTTCAAGGACAGCTAAAGAAATTGATGTCCATCAATAATCAAATAAGTCCAAATCTATCAATCTTTTTTTTTTATCTAAACCTAATGATATTTTGTTTTTGATAATAACTCAGTTTAAATGAATTTCGGCAGTTTCATATTTAGTTCTTTCAAATCATCATTTATTTTAAGGTATGTCTTTTGTGAAGCTGATTTTATATTTAGAGCGCTTACCAAGAAGATTGTCAACAGTGTTGCGCACTAGTTTTATAAGTTTTTTTTCTGTCAAGCGAAGATTTGTAATTCTGATAGAGATTAAACTGAACACGATTAGTAAGCCTACCAAAGTAAAATATATCTAGAATCTATCATTATTATTATTATCATTATTATTACTACTACTACTACTACTACTACTACTACTACTACTACTACTACTACTACTACTACTACTACTACTACTACTACTACTACTACTACTACTACTACTACTACTACTACTACTACTACTACTACTACTACTACTACTACTACTACTACTGCTGCTGCTACTACTACTACTACTACTACTACTACTACTACTACTACTACTACTACTACTACTACTACTGTTGTTGTTGTTGTTGTTGTTATTATTATTATTATCATCATCATCATCATCATTGTTATAATTATTATTATTATCATCATCTTTATCATCATCATCATCATCATCATCATCATCAGCTCTATCATATTGATAGTAATCATTGCTCTTTTATTATTCTTTTAACTCTCATGAGTTTGATGAAATTTATCATACCTTTATTTCTGTGCCCATCTGTCTATACTCTTGAAAGCCTTGTTTTAAGAGTTCAGATCCTTCTCGAAGCCCCGCCAGCATACCTGTGAAGGATGAAGGTATACTCTTTTTTTAAAGTTATGTTCCACAGCTGTAGAAACGCATCTCAGATTAGGTGTTAGGAGAGCAAGTTGTTGGGTAATGGCGAAATTGAATGATGATAATATTGCCGATACATAATATAAAAATGTAGATGGATAATAACTATGATAGCCACATCAAGGACGATTATAATTATAACATGATCGTCATTTAAAAAAAAAAAATTACGATTAGAAGAACGATAATGAGCGAGAACATAATCATACTATTAATTAAACAAGTTAAGAAAAGTTAAACAATCTTACATCCATTGATAGCTGCCATTTCCTCGTTCCGGTTCATGAATTCACAAAAGAGGGCCGTGTGGGAGTTGCCTAGAAGACGCGTTCGGTCGTCCAGTTCTGCCATGGAGATGAGAGGAGCAGCTCTACGGCGAACAAGAGAGAATCTGTCACTGTCACTGCCAGGCCGTATCTAGCGAGCGTCAAGCAAGGACATTATGTCGATTACAACATTTCTTTTTTTTTTTTTTTTTTTTTTTACTTCTTTTTAAAATTATTGTCCTTTTCGAATCTAACACAAACGGCAGGGTCTCTTACTGAGTTTTTTTTTTTTTTTTTTGGTTCTTATTCCACGTTACACTTTTTTCATTTTCATTCTATTCCTTTTCCTTTTCTGTCTTGTACTTATCTTTCTCCTCCTCCTCCTCTTCTTCTTCTTCTTCTTCTTCTTCTTCTTCTTCTTCTTCTTCTTCTTCTTCTTCTTCTTCTTCTTCTTCTTCTTCTTCTTCTTCTTCTTCTTCTTCTTCTTCTTCATTTGTTTCTCGTCCTCCTTCTAGATCTAATTAATGAGACCAAAATGCCCTTTCTTAATGTGGCGATTGGGTAACCATTTTCATCAACGTTGCCTTATGAGAATGAATGTGATAATGACAAAAAAGATGGGAGACGATATAGATGTGTAGGAATGAGAGATTAGAATAAACGGTGTAGTTACCGGAGAGAAATCCACACTTGCACCGGATCCATGAAGGGGTCTGTAACTTCGTGTGCCTTGTTGTGAACGAGGATTAATTGGAGAAATTCGAGTCCTGTTCAGGCCACCGAAGTTGGGGGCCTCATAGGATTTGGTTTTATTGGGTGGGGAGTAAAAATCTTCCTCAAAGTCATTACAGTCAAAATGATCTGATAGAAACAAAGTGCGCGCAGTGGCAAAAGGGTAGAGGTGGTGGGTGCGACCCTCATAATAAGAGCCATGATGGTTCAACTGACGGTCTCCTTGAAGATGAAAACCGTAAGGGCCCTTTGTGCGGCCTTCATATTCTCGATAGTGATCTGAGCTTCTGCCATAGGCTTCATTCCTCTGGTAATCATCACATTCTTCACTTCTGGGGAAGATTCTTGTGTTACCAACACTGGTTTCATTCCCACGGTAAACTCCATGGCCATGAGTCGCTGCATTTATGTGGCGCTCCGCAGAGCTTTCATCAGTTGCTAAGATTCTTTGAGCAGCCTCAAGGTTTTGGGCAATTGGCGCATTTCCTGGGGGACCATCATTTGATTTCCCATTAAAACTGTCAGAACGGACGTGAGAGTTGTCAGCAAAAGCTGTTTTATAATTAGCCTCACAGCTTCTAAAATGGTTCATTTTTCCTGGATGACTTTCAGAATAATCAGCATTGGGTAAATTTTCAAAACGTACCTGCGCTCCCGAACCTGTGGAAACCTCTCTGCAATCGACTTGAAGTTTACTAGTATTGTTCTCATTTCTATGAAAAGCTTGAAGATTATCAGCATTAGACATGGGACAGTTTGGAAAATTGACCTCATTGCTATTGAAGGCTTGAGATTTGTCACAACTGTTACCATCAAACGCCTGTCTTGTTCGGAAGGTTTCGGGATTATGAGAATTGGCCAAAGTTTGCTGTTTCCCGTTATTCTTCAAGGGAACTTGCGCAAAACCATTAACGATAAAATTTTCCGGATGACTTTGATGATTATCAGTATTGCTCAAGTTCTCACTGCGGTTCAGAGGGTAAGTTGCGTTCATCAAACTTTCTTGAAAGGCTTGTAAGTTACCATTATGGACCACATTTTCATAGGGCGCCTGAGGATTGCCAAAACTTACTAGATTTCCCGAGTGAGACTGAGGATTACCAGCATTATCCAAATTTCCAGAGAGGGCTTGAGTGTTACCGGAATTGTTCCAATTTTCCTGGAATATTTCAGAGTTACCAGTATTGGCCAGATATGCGTCGGGGTTTTGAAAATAATCACCAGCCATCATAGCTTGAGCGGTTAGCTCACTAGAACTAATAACAAAGTTTGACTGTTGGCGATCATTTTCATTACCACTTCTTACGCGACTTGAGAAAGCATCCTGTCCAAAAATGAACATTGAATTAATTACAATAATGATCGAAATAGATATCTAGCGGGAGGGAGAACTGACTGAGGGAGCTTTTCTTGATTGTCAAAAATAAGATAGGAAAAACTTGCAATTTGTCGGTTGAATCTACCAATGCGTTAAAGCGAAAGTAAAAATATAAATAAAACAATGTTTATTCTCTTATTCATAGTTTTAGAAGTAAATGGTAAAGATGAAGAGCCTCTCTTTAAAATTAAACACACTGCAATTAATTTTGAATTCTGAAGCATCTATGCAATTTTGCTGAAGACATCAAACATGGAACCATTTTTGTAATAATCTAACTTTAATACCATAAAACGAAGTGCTCTTTTTCTATTATTTTCCAATAGGCCTTTTATAAAACTACTTGTTAACAACTACAAAAATATTGATTTTGTATGATTTATCCTCAACTCAAATTAAATACATGTATCTGTTTAAATCTTTATAAGTCTCGTGTGCTCTCCTTTTTGCTTCGAAACGCGTATGGCAAAGCCTTCTGGTTAAATTAATCACAACTTACGTAAGTATGTAGAGGCAATTATACTACTACCACAAATACTATAGATTTTTATAAAGATATGCGTCTCGCAGCAAAGCACAATTGAAAAATGGAAATTAAGAGTCAAATGGAAGTTTATGTCAATCACAGTTTCCACACTTCAAATACACAATAAATGTTTTACAATAGGAAGGTGACGACTAGCATTTTTTGCAAGTACATGTAGATGTAGAGGTAGTATAAACAATGAAACTAATATAATTATAAGCAGTCGTAGAAGTTAAAATAGGGCTCGTGGCAGGGGCAAACATAGTAGAAGTAGTACTAGCAGTAGTGAAATAAGTAGTAGTTGTCGTAGAAGTAGTAGCAGTAGCACTAGATGTGGTAGTAGTAGTAGTAGTAGTAGTAGTAGTAGTAGTAGTAGTAGTAGTAGTAGTAGTAGTAGTAGTAGTAGTAGCAACAGAAGCAGCAACAACAGTAGTAGTAGTGGTGGTAGTAGCAGCAGCAGCAGTAGCAGCAGCAGCAGCAGCAGCAGTAGTAGTTGTAGTAGTAGTAGTAGTAGTAGTAGTAGTAGTAGTAGTAGTAGTAGTAGTAGTAGTAGTAGTAGTAGTAGTAGTAGTAGTAGTAGTAGTAATTGTAGTAAAAGCAGCAGAAGTAATAGTAGTAGTATTTGTAAATGTTGTTTTCACCATTGTATATAAATGCTGATCATAGAAAGCTCTGGTAACATTATAAGATTTGAAACTAGTATTTTACGTTCAAAACGTGATAATTGTGAACAGCCTATAGGTAACTAGAGTTTCCACCGTTTGGTGGCACTAATGAGCGAGAAAAATAGTTTAAAAAGTGACGGACGATTTAAAAAAAAATATGATGCGCTTTTTTAAAATTTTTTTCCTATGAATGACTTCACAGTTAAGCCATTTTTGCAAATTGATATATCGGCGTGTTTATGTGTCAAGACAAAATGCCTTTCTAAAAACAAAAAATAGGTTTTTGCATAACCTTATTTCCACTGAACAAATAATACAACTGCGAACTTTGAACGATTTCAAAACATTGATGTTTTCGCGTCAGACTATTTGCAAAAACTTATCAATAACTCTTTTGAAGAAGAGGATGAAAAACCAGTATAAAAAGTAGATTATTATCATAGTATTTAATGGTGCAGTTATAATTCTACTTACCAGCTCTAGATCACCCAAACTAACAAATTAGTTTCAGCAATTTTTGTTTTTGAAATTAAGATCTGATGCTTCATTTTATTTCAGCTAGATGATGTATTTATATGGGAAAAGTTAAAAGATTTAGATTATATAAGCTAACATTTCCTTAATCTGCGATTGTTGACTAACTTCATTGCGTTAATAAATAATGTTGTGAAAAGTGTATAGACGTATTCAGTGACGAATTCAGTGCTCTTCATTGATACCATAATCAATATACTTCACCCTAAAGTTCATTTTTCAACCTGCTATAATCGATTGGTCCTAAACATGAGAGTATCGTCTTTTTAATGTCAGCAATGTATATTGGAAAAGGGGAATCGGTCGGAGAGTTCAAAAATTCTAGACGGTACATCCGACTGTCACGAAAGAGGTGGGTGGTACAGGCAAAGAAATACATAAAATGAACAAAAATGAAAAAAAAAATAATATAATAATTAACCAGGCACCAATCACATTATAAACCGATATATATATATACTCCATTTCGATCTTCATTTTTTCTTTTTTTTTAATCAAAAAAGTTATTAAACTTTCTAAGGTTCTGCGAATGATCGCAAACTATGGCGCCATGAAAAATGAAAATGGTTTGAAGATC
>JAWDGP010007601.1:22500-78647 GCA_033675545.1 Elysia crispata
ATTTACTGCACAAACACAGCCTCTCAGGGACTATAATGTCATGCTAAAATACTGTATTTCAATATTTTACTGATTGAAGGTCTGCTCACTTCTTCTTACCTGGACCAGATGTGGTCAGTTCATTTTGACTTTGTAGCTTCCACAAGCTATGAACACCGAATATAATTGCGATTATGATGGATTTAGTCTCGTGAAAGAATATATTTCTTGAAGCATGATTTTATTTGTTTAGTTAAACCTGAATTTGCTATCCGTGAAGTTTATATTTGGTCAGGTAAAACTCTCTTTTCGACACATTTTAAGAGAAAATGTAAATGTTTATAGGAAGATGCTTTTTTTCCTATTTTTTTTTTTTTTTTTTGAGAAGTGGTAAGATTAGCATAGGACCATTAAATCAAGTTTTTTGAGCGCCACATAGAGCTCTGATAATGAAAATTTAATTTCTTCATCGCTAGAGTTTATTTTTTCATCCCCAATTCAAAGAAATTAATGTTTTATGTTATATCTCTCTCCAATTTTCAAAACAACTCCTAGTGCATCTCCTTGTGTGATATTTTTTGATGAGCTGGATTCTTTGGGCGCCCAATAGATGTCGCCGTGGACATTCAGGTGGTGTTATGGATAGGTATATAAGCCAAGTGAAAGCTTTAATTACATTTTTTTTTATTTAAACAAGTTTTAAAAAGCATGATTTAACTTCATATTGTATGTAGTATGTTACACTAAAGAGCTGAAAAGTCTAAACTTAAAGGATTTTTTTTTAATATAAAGTGTGATTATGTGATGAAAGTAAAATGGCTTTTGAATTTTAGAATGGTTTTTTCATTTGACTTTGGATTGGGGAGATAAGTTAAAAATTATAAGGAAGCAACCAAAAAAAAAATTCTATGGAGGGACATACCAAATGAGGAACACGGAAACAATTACTGGATATGATGGCCAGTCTAAATATTAAGTTATGTAACAGATTTGGTAACAGAGGTGTGAAGAACAAATATGTCTGTCGGTACTATGTTACGAGATGGGCATTTGAAGTTACACATGTATGTTGTTAATACCAGGACAGAAGAGCAAAAAAAAATTAAAAAAAAAAAACAGATCTAGACTGCGGTAATTTTACCACATGGCCCTTCCCTTCATCCTAACTTGCCCCTTCCGCAACCTCAGTCTTGACAAAGAGCAGGAATGACCTCTGCCCTCAGCCTTCTCGGAATCAAGTGGATTGTAGCTATTGGAGGTGTTGGATGGAAAGTAACATGATTGGCAGATTTCTGCAATATTAGACCAAACCAATCGAGTTACTGTTCAATCATTATTACTCTGAAGCCGAGTAAAAAGAGGAGGGGTTTTAAAGAGATGGAAACAAAGACATGAGTTAAGGGCGTGATGTGTATGTGTGTAGGGTATCAGCTATTGATGATTTTTGATGAGCTGTCACTGTGTATCCAATGGTAGGAAACATAGTATGTCGCTCAGAATGGTGAACCAGCTTTTTACTTGATGTCTCCTAAGTAGTTTGAAACGATCTATAAGATTGCAAAAATAAATCTTACTTTGAAGGTTAAAGACATGAAAGGAATGAGGAGTAGAAGAACGGACGGGGATGGGGATGAGAAGAAGAAAGGCACGGGGAAGTAGTTGTATCAAATCTCGCACAATGCTTATGGCATAATACATCAAGGGATAGACCTTTGGATAAGCCATTGTTTAAAAAAATTTTTTTTAATTAAAAACTTTTCTAATTATATAAGTACATGATTTCAACTTTCTCGTCTTTGGGAAATCTTAAGAAACTCAAGTCAGGTCTTTTTTTCCTTGAATTGGAACAATTTGAAGTGAAGTAATATTGGCACTTAACACTGACAGATGTCATTGTCTTTATGCGATTATACACACGGCTAACCTCTGGCAACTTAGCCGCGCTCAGTTGAGTCAGTCAGCCGGAACCTAGGTACGCGGTTGGATACAGTTTACCCCCTCTGGTTAGGATTAAGTAGTAGACCTGACAAGAATCTAGACCACACAGGTACAAGGATACTTTTCTCAAAGTGCGAACTATGTCCAACAAACAAGACTCAGTTCTTAAGCCTCTTATAAAATCAATATCAACATAGCTAAAGTGATCTGCTACCCAAAATCATGCATATATCTACACAGGGTGAGGAAGTGAGTTGGACCCATAGATCAAATTACAGCATAGATTATCAAACTAATCACAATAAAAATACATATAAATATTCTGATTCTTGCCTGTATAAAGATTCCAACACGTGTAATCCATAGCCTTTTAATTGTTTTAGACCAACCTTAAAGTCATAAAAGTCCAGTGTTTGTCTTCCTTTTGATTCAGTAAGAATTTGTTGTCATACTGAATTGTTTTCTTAGGAAATGCAATAAATAAGGCTAAAAGGGAGTACTTGCTTTTTATCGAATATTCTTTGTATTTTTCTTCTTTTTTTAATGTGTAATTTTGTTAAAATTAAAAAAATAAAAGTACTATATCCAAAACGCAAGCAAGTATTTGAATGATCATAAAACCTAAATATTTCTGTTCATCATTATTACTCATGGAAAAATTACATCTATAGGTAAAAAAAGGAAAAAAGTCAAGGGGCTCGTGATGTTTTAGAACCTTTTCAAATAAAAGCATCAGTCTGTGTATGTGTGTATCTATATAATACACTACTACTGCTACTACCACTACTACTACTACTACTACTACTACTACTACTACTACTACTACTACTACTACTACTACTACTACTACTACTACTACTACTACTACTACTACTACTACTACTACTACTACTACTACTACTACTACTACTGCTACTACTACTACTACTCCTACTACTACCACTAATGCTGAAGATGATAATGACGATGATGGTAATAAAAGAAGAAGAAGAAGAAGAAGAAGAAGAAGAAGAAGAAGAAGAAGAAGAAGAAGAAGAAGAAGAAGAAGAAGAAGAAGAAGAAGAAGAAGAAGAAGAAGAAGAAGAAGAAGAAGAAGAAGAAGAAGAAGAAGAAGAAGAAGAAGAAGAAGAAGAAGAAGAAGAAGAAGAAGAAGAAGAAGAAGAAGAAGAAGAAGAAGAAGAATAAGAAGAAGAAGAAGAAGAAGAAGAAGAAGAAGAAGAAGAAGAAGAAGAAGAAGAAGAAGAAGAAGAAGAAGAAGAAGAAGAAGAAGAAGATATTCATAATCTCTCAATATTGGAGCTAAGCGAAAAATGAGGACCATCCAAACGAGCATTACTAGACCATACCATAATTTTGAAAGGATTTAAGATCTAGATTCTGTATTTTGAACTATGGAGGTATCTAGATTCTAAGTAAAAATGGATAGGTGGGGGTATATGCCTAGATCATATCGGTAAAATTATAGATATCAAGACCATTTAATTTTATAAGCCCATTTAATACACACACTCACACTCCAGCCCCGGCAAATTGACATCAGGGTCCTGTTCGTAGAACGGGGTTTTTAGGTTGTTATGATAACAATTAAAATAATAGTAACAAAAACAACAACAACAACAACAACAACAACAACAACAATAATAATAATAATAATAATAATAATAATAATAATAATAATAATAATAATAATAATAATAATAATAGTAATAATAATAATAAAAATAATGAAAAACATTTTTTTTCCTCACCTCCATAGCAAATCATGCTCAATATCAGATAGATTTATAACAATGACCTGTCTATTTTATCGCTACACTGTCCATCGAAATTGTGGACAAATGATTCTCCAATGAAAGTAAAATGTAATAAAGCCTGCTAGAATTTGCTTTCGTGGCCTTTCCTGATAAGATCTTGTTTGGAGTACAAAATAAAACACTTTCACATTAGATATCAATCTCAACGAACTATTGTTTAAATCGAAAGTAATCTAATTATCTTTCAAGTTCTGAAATGCCCGCTCTCCTACGAGTATGAATGCCACACGTCGCAAGTCACCTAAGTTTAAAATTACTTTTCGGACACACAACGTGCAACAAAGGGATTTGGACAACCTTCAACTAAGCAGAAAGCACTGAACTCAACGTCAGGTTTAAATGATGATAAAGGAAGAGATTGAGTTTTATTATGATTATATAAATGCATATTAAATATTACGAACATTCCTTTTTACATTAAAAGTATTCAAAGATTTGAAACTGACGTATAAAGCATGTAATAATGGCGTTAAAATGTCAAGTTGTTTAATATTACTTTATTTCAGTCAAAGCACATTAAACAATTATGCAATAAGTAATGATACCAATGGTGATCTAAATAAAAGCAACTGCATGTATTTTACGAAACAGATTTCAATACAGTTAGGGAAGGCAATTATCAGTTATGTAACATGAGTTGTTTCAACTACGACAATGTTGTTACAATCCTGTGGACATGCCTTATCCAGTTAACCAGGCGTTTCTTCTAGTAATCACTAGATGCTAGTCCCAGCGATGATACAGCTCAGCTGTTCAGACTACACCTACTGATAACAAGTTAATCTAGAATGACGTTGATGACGATGGCAACGACAGCAACCTGAGGCCTGAACCTATCGCTAACGTGATCGGTAGCTTTCTTTAAAAAGTCCCCTTTAACGATAACCTAACGACATGTTAACGGAAATTTGTCTTTTGCATACGTCGTTAAATTAAAGCATGCGTTAGCCAGTTAACGACGACCTAACGATATCGTAAAATCGTTTTGAATACGGGCACAGGCCACGATAGTTATTGTAGTCTAGACAACAAGGCAGCTACAAAGGCGAAGAAGTAAATGCCACAGAAAAAGGCAGTATGCTCAACTGAAAAGAGATTATTTAAAGCAATGCATTTACTCTATAGATTTAGCCCCTTTGTTTGGACAGTATACTTACCTCTCATAAGTCTGCAGGCATCAAACGTTTAGAGAACCAATTTTCTTTGTTAATGCAAGCCTAAATGAAGAATAGTTTACTGTCGACAACATCACACTTCTTGTGTACAGATAGATCGGTTACGCTAGAGTAAAGTTTTAGCAATGACTTGCTATAAACTACCAATAATAAACTTTTCCATAAATGAATAACGAGTCGGCTGACTGAAGACGATATGATTTTTACCAGTATTTAAGAAACAAAGTCTTTAACAATTGCTTTGATGAACTTTAAAACTGTATTCAACTGTAAAATTTACAATATACTCATGGAAGTTCAAGGAGTTATCATGGAGAGCTTTCAAGATGCTGAATACATGTATTTATCTCAGCCAGGACTTCTAGTCCAATTAGATGCAAATATCTTCCACTCCTACAGAAAACTTTCAACTTGAAGTTGCTTTAACACTTACGACAATTTGCTACGAGTCAAACGCCGGAGACCTCACTCTGCAATTCTTCAGCGCACATGGAGAGATTTCTGCTGGGTCTGTTCTACGATCGAATTGTCCCAAAATATATACAAATTGGTCAGGAAGCAGAGGCGGTCAAAGTATGAACAGGAGGAAATGCCCCACATATTTTTGGTGAAGCCCATAGTCGAATCTACGCGATTTCGACCCAAAATCTTGGTGCAGTGACCCCCAAGAATAATAGAGGGTGCAGCTCACTGCGAAAAACTTAAGCAAAACTTATTAGATTTACCCACGCACCATGGTTTCCCGAACATAATATTACTTAGTGAGATGCAAGTCAGGGCTCGTATTTGTTCCCTTCGAATTTCCCTATCCTACGCTGGAGTGAACAATTTACATGTCATAGTAATTACGGCGCAAAACATCTTGTTTTGAAAACCTACCTACTCAGCTTCTGCGAGACAATGAATTATGTTCAAATCCTAGAAATATTGAAATGGTACCCTTTTTACTTCTCTAAGCCAAAATCTTAAATGTACATTCTCATAGACAGAGACTAGCGAAAACAATGCAGAAAAATGAGCAAAGGTGATGGTGCTCTATAAAGAAGCAGGTATGCATGGTGTAAGTATAGCAGGTACCTATCTTCTCTCAAAGCATAAATCTTTTTTTGTTTTGTTAGACACCGGATGGGTGAGATATCATTTGCAACATCTACGGTGAAGATAAATCTAAATTTTGCTCAGTTAAAAGATTGAAAGAGGGTCGGGAGGCATCACTCTCCTCTCACTTTAATTCAGAGAATTTCAAATCGAAGAACATAGTTTAGAATAACAAGGATAAAAGCTTTACAACGGTCTAAAATATAAAATAAACATTGTGTTTTTTACCAAATTTGTCTTTGCTCTCTTGTTGAGAGATGAAATCCCCATTTATACTTTCACTATAGAAGCAAATTTTAAGTTTATAAAAATATTTTATTGACGACAAGAGGCAAATCTAAACATACCACGCCTAATCCTTTGCAAACATTCGCGAATGAAAAGTTTCAAGTATGAACCATTAAACCGATAAATTTTTCACTCACTTTCAACATAATACATACTATAGATTTTGACAGTTTTTTCCATGCTATCTCTTTTTTTTATATTTCATAGCTATCAAGCCTAACACCATGCTCTTATATCACAACTGTAATCAACCATATGAGGTTCGGACATGGGGATTTCGAGCTAGAAATTAATAATCACAAAATTGTACATAGCAGGGTGTTTGCACTATACTCTACAAAACCCTCCTTGGTATAAAGCAAGAAAAATCTTAATACACACTTTGCAAATTTTAATTGGATTAAGGTGCAGTATTTTTAAAATGTTTTTGTTATGGTAATTCAGAAATGGAAAGATAAAAACAAAAACTCTAAAACGCCTGATACATATGTAAAATATATATGGACAAGCCCAAAAACGAAATGAAAAGCATGAAACAAAAAAATAAGGAAAAATATGTTTGAAAAGAGTGACAATATACATCTCCAAATGGTGTCTCTGGTGTGCATTCCTCTTTGACTTGCTTTGATTTCTCAGATGATTTGTATGGTCTACAAACTTCCTGAGCTGATTTCTCAGATAAATCATCCTGTGATGTCTTTGGTCCACATCCTTCTTGTGCTGGTTTCGCAGATAAATCATCCTGCGATGTCTTTGGTCCACATCCTTCTTGTGCTGATTTCGCAGATAAATCATCTGGTGATGTCTTTGGTCCACATCCTCCTTGTGCTGATTTGGCAGCTAAATCATCCGGTGATGTCTTCGGTCCACATCCTTCTTGTGCTGATTTCGCAGATAAATCATCTGGTGATGTCTTTGATCCACATCCTTCTTGTGCTGATTTCTCAGATAAATCATCTGGTGATGTCTTCGGTCCACATCCTTCTTGTGCTGATTTCGCAGATAAATCATCTGGTGATGTCTTTGGTCCACATCCTTCTTGTGCTGATTTCGCAGATAAATCATCCGGTGATGTCTTTGATCCACATCCTCCTTGTGCTGATTTCTCAGATAAATCATCCTGTGATGTCTTCGGTCCACATCCTTCTTGTGCTGATTTCGCAGCTAAATCATCTGGTGATGTCTTTGGTCCACATCCCTCTTGTGCTGATTCCTCAGATAAATCATCTGGTGATGTCTTCGGTCCATATCCTTCTTGTGCTGATTTCGCAGATAAATCATCTGGTGATGTCTTTGGTCCACATCCTTCTTGTGCTGATTTCGCAGATAAATCATCTGGTGATGTCTTTGGTCCACATCCTTCTTGTGCTGATTTCTCAGATAAATCATCCGATGATGTCTTCGGTCCACATCCTTCTTGTGCTGATTTCGCAGATAAATCATCTGGTGATGTCTTTGGTCCACATCCTTCTTGTGCTGATTTCTCATATAAATCATCCGGTGATGTCTTTGATCCACATCCTCCTTGTGCTGATTTCTCAGATAAATAATCCGGTGATGTCTTCGGTCCACATCCTTCTTGTGCGGATTTCGCAGATAAATCATCCGGTGATGTCTTTGATCCACATCCTTCTTGCGCTGATTTCGCAGATAAATCATCTGGTGATGTCTTTGGTCCACATCCTTCTTGTGCTGATTTCTTATATGAATCACCTTGTGATGTCTTTGGTAGACATGATTCTTGTCCTGATTTCTCAGTTGAATCATCTGATGATTTCTTTGATCGAGAAATTTCTTGTGCTGATTTCTCAGATGAAAATTCTGATGTCTTTGGTGGACATGCTTTTTGTGTTGACTTCTCAGTTGAATCATCTGGTGATGTCTTGTTGATCAAACTTCTTGTGCATATGCTTTCGACCTGGTCATTTTGTGTGAAGTCATTCAATTGAGCTCCAGGGCTTGCGTCTTCTGTTGTTGAAATGTCAGTTGTGATGGCTTTATTTTTGTCCGTTTGAGGGAACTCTTTCAATTGAGTATTATGGATGCTGTTTGTTTGCATGTCTTCTGTTCTTTCTTTATCAGATGGAGTGTCGGCACAAGAGGGATATCCTGGCGTTAGCTGAATTCTGGATATACTTTTCTTAACAGTGATTCTTATGCTATTATTTGTGCATGTTTGCTCAGAAAAGTCTGGTGCATCGGATACACATTCAGTTTTTCTTGTTGTGAGTTCATCTGGTAGATTACCATGGATGGTATCTTTGTCACTGTCTCCTGCTGTTGTTAAGACGGTTGTAGTATCTGGACAAGAGGGTAAAATTTTGCGACTTTTTGTGAACTCATTTAATGGAGTTTTAGCGATGGTGTCTGTATTATTATCCTTACTTGCTTTATGCGGCGGATTATCAACATATGTAGAAGAAGAAGAAGAAGAAGAAGAAGAAGAAGAAGAAGAAGAAGAAGAAGAAGAAGAAGAAGAAGAAGAAGAACAACAACAACAACAACAACAACAACAACAACAACAACAACAACAACAACAACAACAACAACAACAAAAACAACAAGAAATAAGCACAGGAAGGAGAATGAGGAGAAGACGATGGAAACAAAGAAAGAAAAGGTGGAGAAGATAAAGGAGAAAAAAGGACAAGAACAAGAGCAAGAAATACAAGCACAAAAAACACAATCCAGAAGGAGCAGGGGAACAAATGAAGGGGGCAAAAAAAGGAAAGATGTAGGTAAAGGTAAAAGTCGAAAAAGAAGGAGACGAGAAATGAAAAATATTAAGAGAAAGGAGGGGATAAATGAAGACCACAGACAATTAAGTAACAAACATGCAGAGGGAAATACAAAAAAGGGTCAGGTTTCTACCCCTTGATCGTACTTCTTTCTCTTACTTGGTTTTTGTTTAAGAGCCTAAACTATTACAAGCTATACTTGTTTCCCTTTATTCAATGATAGCGAAAAGGTGAAAGATAGTTTTCCTAGACATTTTACTGTTATATTATCTCAGAAACAGACATACCTATATATCTACGCACATGTTACTCTCCAAGCTTTTTGGGTAATAGAAACGAGCCTCACCTTGAAAGAAATGATTGTTGGTGCTGCTAGTCATTCTCTCATTGCTGAACCCAGAACATTGGATGCCTTGGTCCCGTTGATTTTTGAGTTGCAGGCCTTGCATGTTGATATTCTGAATGGAAGTTTGGGGCGGAAGTGGACCACCGAGCGGGGCATGTTGACTCTGAGTTTGAAATGAGAGTTGATTTAGCATCATAGGTTTCATTTGAGGATGACCTTGTGCAATAGACGTAGCATTATTGTCAACTCCTGTAACGGTGCCACCAATAGGCACTGTCAATGGGAGAAGAACTGGTTGATACGCAACTACAGGCTGAGCTTGGGGTTGCAACACATGACTTTTTGTAACCTGTTCAGGGATGGGCATCTGGGTTGCTGTGTGGGGCCAAATTTGCGAATTATCCATCGGGTAAAATCCAGTAGGAAGGGACTGATTGGGTTGAGGAATGGTGGCGCCTACTTGACTGATATGACTTTTATTTTTACCAAGAATTCCAGAAGACCACGGTTCAGTGACAGCCTCCGGTAGAGCAGCATTTCCTGAAGTTTGGACGTGATTCGGTCTGGCGGTCTGCTGCTGCATCTGGTCATTGTCATGAAACAACTGTTCAGCAAGGGTAGAATTGTTTGGCTGACCAATAATAATTCCATCCATAACAGGAGCAGGAGCAGCAGTAGCAGCAGCTTCTTGAGTCTTCAGGAACTTGAAACCTTGACAATTGCTCTTGGAGAATAAATAAGAAGAATGTTGAGGAATTTCTTTGAAGTAAGTTGCAATGCAAATTATCTTAACTTTTCTTTATAAAATTAGGGCATATTTACTGGAGGTTGGCGTGTTAATTTCTTAAAACTGACTCTTAAAACAATGTGATAAATATATCTTGTTTTATGCTCTTTTACGTAAGTCTCCTTTTAAGCTACTTCTTAAATGTGTTTACTTTCAAGCTCGTGATTGCTAAATAATCGCAAACCAGCTTTATTTACCTGTTGATAAGAACTCCTATAGCTTGGTGATGGACTTTCAACTCTGCCAACGAAATTGCTTAGAGATGACGGATGTTGGGTAGAAGGATTTGGGTTCAATGTTGAAGGCTTTTCCATGGATTGCCGCATCATTTTCAACTCCGCCTGGCAAGTCAGACAATTTGATAACAATTTTATTTTACATTTTTTTAATTTGTTTTTATTTTTTGCAAGGTTGGTGGTGAGATGGAGATTTTATATTTTACAATTTTCAAGGTTGTTGCTGATCCTGTAAATTTAAAAAAAGTGGTCACAGACATCATGGATTTGACTTTAAAAACAGATTTTGGGAAACTGAAAGATAAAACCATGATTTTTTTTCATTGCTGATCCTATGAATTAAACCCTTTTTTTTTGGTCTCATGATCGTAATGTGTCTTTTTGTCTCTTTATCTCCAATCTTCTACCATTCTTCCTCTTACAATCCTTCTTTCTACTCTCTCTCTCTACCTCCTTCCCATACACATATTCCCTGTTTCTCTCATCTTTGTTTGTCTGTCTCCACCTCTATCTGCCTATCTGTCTGTCTGTCTGTCTGTCTGTGTGTCTGTCTCTCTCTCTCTCTCTCTCTCTCTCTCTTTCTTTCTCTCTCCCCCTCCCCTCACACGCTCAAACGTTTCATTAACTCTCTCATTTCCTTTTAACCATCTATCTTTCTGTCCATGAAAGGATTTTCTATATTCGTATCGGCCTAACTTTGTATGTTTTTATAACTTTCAGAAAAGCAAACATTTCACCTCTGTTAATCCATCACTCGATCTCTAAATCAGTGGTTATTTGACCTCGTAGTATCTCTATCACTGAGGTTTTCCTTCTTTCACTTATTGTTTTTAATCTCTGCTTAAAGCTCCTTTTCTTCCATCAACTCACATGTATCTGCTTCATGGTCGTTTCATTTTCGTCTAGTTCTTTCTGGAAAATATTAAACAAAAATAGTAGCAGTAATAGTAGTAGTAGTAGTAGTAGTAGTAGTCGTAGTAGTCGTAGTAGTCGTAGTAGTCGTAGTAGTAGTAGTAGTAGTAATAGTAGTAGTAGTAGTAGTAGTAGTAGTAGTAGTAGTAGTAGTAGTAGTAGTAGTAGTAGTAGTCGTAGTAGTCGTAGTAGTCGTAGTAGTCGTAGTAGTAGTAGTAGTAGTAGTAGTAGTAGTAGTAGTAGTAGTAGTAGTAGTAGTAGTAGTAGTAGTAGTAGTAGTAGTAGTAGTAGTCGTTGTTATTTCAGTGGTAATTAAAAAAAAAAAAACTATGAGTTTGAGGGGGTTTTTTTGTTTTCGAAGCAAGAGAATGGTGGGTGGCAAAGGAAGGAACGTCCGTGCGTTAAAAAAAATTGACAATAAATAAAGCCCTGAAATCTATACGATCATACAAAGAGGGTAACACTGAAGAGCATATGTGTACATTCCAGTGCAATCATGTAATATTTTAGGCATTTAGTAAATCCTTTTGTGTTTTTTTTTGTTTTTGTTTTTGTTTTTTTTTAACTTTATACCTTCTTTTGCTATCATTCACATCTTTATTATCATCTATGTGATTAGAATAATTATATCATGTGGAGTTGGACCTTAATTCCACACATTTCTATTCCATCACATGACAGTTTTAATCCTTTGATTTGCTTTACATAAGATTTAAATGAAATAATAAATATTTAGATATTATTGCGTATAAACTTTGTTGAAATATAGGTGTGCAATAAAAATGGAGGAAATTAGAGATCGCGAAACAATGATTTAAATATTTAAATTTTAAAAAAAAATTTTAAAAAGAATGGCCAGGAATGATTCATCTATTAGCAAGTACTAGACAAACAAATGTTTAACAAAAACCTAGGGGCGAGCATCATTAAACATATTGAAAGTAAAGAGATATATTATGTCGGAGGTTAAACTAGAAGACAGAAGAATTACAGTAGTTAACGCATAAATGCACCATGCGATGATTAAGGAGAAGTAAATTTCCTAACTAAACTTTCTAGAGTTGTCTTTAAAAGCATGAATAAATATAGTGAAATAGTTTATCTTGGGCATTTTAATGTGTTTGAGATGTTTAAGAATTGGATGAAATGTCAGAAAGTTGGAGATTGTTGAAGAGAACATCGTCCAGCAGAGAAAAATTACGCATGGAGTAGGGGTAACATAGCTCGACGCCTGAACTCCATCTTTCTCGATCCAATCTTGAAAAGTGAACTCATAAATACGAGCAGAAAAATGTTGGTTTCTAAGGACATCGAGCGGTTAAAGTCATGTACTTTATATATATATATATATATACATGTATATGTATATGTATGCAAGCAAAAATGAGGGGAAGGCTCTATTATAAAGTAAACACCAAAATGCGAAAAGATGAAAACTATATCTTTAAAATAAAACATTTTCTTGAATCAGCTATGAACGATCCCTCTTACATGAACTTACATTCCCACATGAAATGGGAGTTGATAAAAAACGAAATAAAAAGCATATTAGGCCAACAGAACAGCAAAAACGCGCTAATAAAAAAAATGTGAGTACCTTAGAAGCAATACTAAAGAAGAAATAATTTGTAAAAGATACAGAAAACATAACTATTCAAGTCGAAAAATTAAATCTTCAAAAGAAACTGGATTGATGGAAATGGAGAAAGCGAAAGGATCTCAAATTAGAGTTGGGGTAAAATGGATAGAAGGGGAAAAAACCACCTAATTCTCTCTAAACCAGGAAAAGAGTAGTGCCGAGAATAACACTTTCAACCGTTTAGTTAAAAGAGATGGAGAAAACCGATGATTCTGAGTTTATTAGATAAAATTAAAAATTGCAGCAACAAAAATCAACAGAGGCGATAAAACGTGTTTTAAGGGAACTTAGATTTTACCACTAAACAGCGGAGCAGACTTCAAAATGAGGCGGACATCACAGCATGAAATAAAGGAAGCATTGAAAACACTGAAAAAATGGATCTTCACCAAGTCCCGACGGCTTGCCCGCGGAACTTTAGAATTTTTTTTTTTTTTTTTTTGGGTGGGGGGGGGGGGGGGGGCATGATCATCATCATCATCAAAGCCTCTCACCCTGCAAAGGGTATAGGCCACGAACAACAGTCCCCCACTCCCGCCTATCCTGAGCCATCCGTGTAATGTCCCTCCATGAGTGACCACTTGCCTTCATCTCCTCTTCCAAATTTCTTCTCCATGTTGTCCGTGGTCTTCCCCTGCTCCGTTTGCCTTGAGGGTTCCACTGCAAGGATTGTCTTGTAATGCTGTTTCTTGGCTTTCTGAGAGTGTGCCCCAGCCATCTCCATCTTCTCTGTGTTATTTCCTCCCGGATTGGGCGTTGTCCTGCTCTGTTCCACAACTCCTCGCTTCGAATTCTTTCTGGCCAAAATATGCGCAGGATCCTGCGAAGACATCCGTTGACAAAAGTCTGGACTTTCTTTAGAGATGATTGATTTAAGCTCCAGGTCTCACCTCCATAAAGCAGGGCAGATTTGACGTTTGAGTTAAAAAGTCTGATCTTGGTTTTTGTTGAAATGGTTCTGTCTCTCCATATTTTATCCAGAGTTTTGAACGCTGTTCTCGCCTGTGCCACTCTAGACCTCACATCTGCCGCCGTCCCTCCTGAGTGGTCTATAACACTGCCGAGATAAGTAAAATTTTCTACAACTTCCAGGGGTTTTCCTCCGACTGTTATTGCTTGTATATCCTCTGTTTTGATTTTGAGCATTTTCGACTTTCCGGGGTGTATACGAAGCCCAATTGATCCCGACATGATAAAAAGGATTTATTTTTTATTGATGCTCTTGTAGCACTTATCCACTCAATAAAAGCATAAGATTAATCTTTGGGTTTTCTCGTTTAATTGAATTATTAACATATCATCCGACTGTGACGAGGTATAAGTCTGAACTGATAATGTAAGCTAAGCTCTTGGTCTCCTCAACGCCTCTGTGGTGAGCTCTCTTCGCAACCTCGGATGTACAAATTCTTCAAGGGTTAGAGTAATGCATTGCATTATAAGTTGGTCTATTCATTTCTTCACCCTGTTTTGGTGCGTAACTTTTGGGTAGCGGATCGACTAGATCTATGTACATTGTCTTATTTAGTTGCATAATGTTTGTATTTCCAGCCTAAGAACTTAGTCTTGTTTATTGAACACAGCCCGCACTTGTATGGCCAAGATCCTTCTGAAATCTCCGATCTAGTTCTAGCATAGTAATGATCTCGTCAGCCCTTGTTTACCTGTGTTGTGATTGGCTGCTAATTGTTAATGACGTGTACCAAGAATATTCTCTTACGATTTTTGTAATTCCTTTTCTGGATGATTCGACGAGATTTTGTATAAATAAGAGTCGAAATTATGTTCAGTCAGTCAACATCGAGTCTACAGTGAGTGATTACTAAGTCTACCTACAGTGAGTGATTACTAAGTCAACCTACAGTAATAATAGAGCCAAGCTCTTGTGTTGGATTAAACAGTTTGCAATTTTTACTTGCGGACTTCGGACTTATTTTCTACGGACGAGTTGTGTGATTGGCTGTGTATATTTTCATACCACTAGACAAACAGAGCCTAACAGATCACCCCCATTAAAATCTGTTACAGTTAGTCTCTACTATCGTCCATGATTTAATAGTCCAAACTCTACATAACAAACAGGAAGTGAAATTATGTCCCTGTCAGAGGCAAGGAACATTTGGATTAACTATAAAAAGAAGAAAATTTAACTAACTTGCGCCCCATTAGTGTCATCGATGCGAATTATGAAATAATATCAAAAGCGCTTGCGCTAAGAATGAAGATTATTTTGCCACACATCATACAAAATAATGTAATTGGTTTTATATAGGAAAGAAATATTTCAACAACCATAACAAAAATTGATAACATAATGAAAGTAATAAGGAATCCCAAAGTATTGTCCTCAGCTAGTTATTTCTAAAGATTTTGACACATTATCAACCTTCCTCATACTAGTAGCACTTGGAAAGTTTGCATTCGGTAAAAACTTAAAATCCTGGATCAAAATACTATTTGACCGATCGCCAAGCTAACGGTAAATAGACTGGGATACCGGTATATTCTGAATATTGTTATCTAGAAAGAGGAGTTTGCTAGGGATGTCCAGTTTCCTCAATGCTTTTCATCATTGCCGTGGAAATATTCGCAATAAGCATTCGTCAAGATAATAACATTAGTGGAGTTAAAGTAGCGACTTCAGCGCTTACTATAAAGATACTTCAGTATGCTGGTGATACCACAGTTTTTAAAAGAAATGAAACCGACGTCAGAGAAGTATTGGCCCAACTTAAAAATTGTACCTTATTTTCTGGTTTACAATTGAATGAAAGTAAACCCAATGCAATAATACTATCAAAGACTTCAGCCCAACCAGAAACAATTTGTAACATAAGATGTGTGACCAAGGAATACATTCTAGCAGTCTAGGAGAGGAAGAATGAAGAAAAAAATAGAAAAAAGCTGTGCTGATGGTCAAAAAGGGATATGTCTATCAAAGGGAAAACTATTATTTTAAAAATACTGATATTAAGCAAAAGAAATGACATTATCAGTAGCACTGGCTTACGAGGAAAAGTTCTAATACAAAAAGAACGTTATTTCATTTCAGTGGGGAAAAAAATTCTCACACACGACGGCTTTTGGAAAAAAAAAAGAATAGAAAAGTTGTTGCATTGCCACCAAACACGGAGGACTAACATGTTTCACATTTCCCAGGCACAGTCTGCAGCTTTTTACAATGGGCAGAAGCATGAAGATGATTGGAAAACTATAGCCTTTCTGACTTGGGTAGCTGAAGGTATTAATGAGGTTAATAGCCAGTTTTGGCAACGGGTATTGGAAACAATAAACACAGTGGATCGTAAGATGTTATGAATTAGACTACAACCTTCGTAATTCGCTATTGCACTGAATAAACCTCAAAAATATAAAAATATCCTATCGAAATCAAATGGGCCTATCTGTTCAGAGGTAAAGAAATTGGGAAATTAAAGAAAAAAGGTATAACAGTAGAATTTGAGTCATCACATGTTACCACATTTTGGAACAACAAGTTCCGAAAGACATGTGGTCGATTCCATAAAGATTTTCTAAAGAAACTCGACTGCACACATTGCAATGAAAAATTACTGATCAATATTTACCCCACTAACATATTGTTAAATAAAATAGGAATAGCGCCTAATAGAATCTACACACAATCTGATCTGGAGGATTACATAGAGCATTTCTTTGCTAAATGCCCCGCAGAAAGACCACTGTGGATAGAAGTAGAGAATCTTATAGCAATATGGCTTGGAAAAAGACGCACTTAGAACTTCTATGATCTTTTTGGGGATAAAACAAGAAAAGTTATCCTCAAAAGAATCCAAAACTAGTTAGCAATACTTATTGATAAACTATGCATTTCCAAAGGTAAGTCGGAAAAGAAACACTTTTGGAAAGCCTTGTTTACTCAGACAGCTAACTTAGAAAATAAAGCTTTTTGAACTACTAAACTACATTGGAAATTATTAATCCAGTGTATTCCAAACACAAATGAAAACCATTGAAATTAATATATATAATTATATCTGTAATCTTAATATATTTTACCATTATCATGGTTTATGTCTTATTTATCTCTTATTAGGACATTTTTTAATTGTTGTGGTTGTTATGTTTTTTTTTTAATCAGCACAAAACATATGAAGAAAAAAAAGACGATGACGAGAAAGGACAAAAAAGAGAGAGAGAGAGAGAGAGAGAGAGAGAGAGAGAGAGAGAGAGAGAGAGAGAGAGAGAGAGAGAGAGAGAGAGAGAAACAGAAAAAAGGTTGCAAAGGCCACTCAATGAAATTAGTTACCGCTAAAACAATCTTCTTTATACTCATAATAATATAGATAATTTGAAAATTAATTGGAACAATTGATGAGGGAGCTTAAATGTGGGAGTTTTTCATAGTTGTAGACGATCCTAGCCAAAGCCTTCTTTATAGAGATGGTCGTGCCTCACCTTAAAGTCTCTGCCTGTTACACTTGTGTTTCAAGCGGAGGACGAGGGTGTCTTTTGTTCTCTCAGTCATAAGTCTAAGATCCTTTACGACTATTATAATATAGATAGCTATTGATAGAAGGCAGTAAGGAAAATTTTCTTTGCGTTTCTTCTCTTCTATTTATATTTGTTATTTCTGTTTCTCTGTAATACTTCATTAGTATGGCAAAAGCTTAAAAATAAGGAAGAGAATGGAAATGAGCTAACGGCCATGGTAGATTGATACAAGAAACTGACTGCATACTGGGCTCAGAATATCGACCTATCCCAAAAGTCGAGGACACAGACAAAATAGAATCAGCCCGGACATAACCCCAAAGTGAATAAATCTGAATGAATAATCGCGTGAATGTATTCGTCCATATTATTAATTAATCTAAATAAAGAAATATTAAATAAATCTGAAAGAATTATTAAAAATAGAAATCCACATGGCCAATATTTGCACAAAAACCTATGCCTGACTGAGCAAAAAAAAATAAATAAAAAGATGCAGATGGTATAATAAATATTTTGATATTAATGCGTGTGAAATTTGTTGAAACAAAGATAAATAATAAAATCTTCCAGATTATTTCAATACGAATAACATAAAAGCGTTAGGAAGACAAATGAACGTATTCATTTCTTGATTCGGTGAAAGGCGCAATGTACGTCTTGGTTTATAGTGATTTGTTTCAAAGAGATATCTTCGAAAAAACGACAAAAACAATGGGTTTAGAAAATTATTGTTTTGCAATCAGGGTATCAAATACTAAGTGTAATTGTTCACGGTTAGCCAAACTGACATCTTTCAATAATCAGGCATGTCCACATTCTCCTTCCGGTGATTCGACGGTGTTGGTCATGTTTTCTTTGAGGTGATTTTTTTTTTGGTGATCTAGTTTCAAATTTCACTTTGTTTTGGGTGGATTTTTTGTGATTAGCATATAAGATATTCTGACATCCATAGACTTATCTAAATATCAGTTATTGATTTGTCCTCTTTTATTTTTCTCTCTGGTCAAGAAGACACCGAGTGTCAAGGGTTGTCTTTTTTTGCCATTGGCATTCCGCCTTTAAATTAGAAGGGCCTCCTTCACCAAAATCACTGCATCGTCTTTAGATCTAAATTGACTTGCCAGTTTGGTTTGTTGTATGTTGTTAATTTTTTTTTTCAAGACTAAATTCTCACTTATGTATCGACCTTTCTTTATCTATCTTTGTTGATTTGCCTATCTCTGACCTTGAGCTAGTTTTTACCTTCTTTTTAAACCGTTGCGGTAGTTATAGTTTCTTAGGCCTATACAGTGGGGTTTTTTTTCTTTGAGCCATAAAACAAAGCTATTGGGTCTGTGTCACTAACTTGTCACACCTCTCTTTTTACACTGGAGAAAAAAACACGGTGACCTGCTTCGAGATTACTCAGTAGGGTCGCACAGTTCATAACTTCATTGAGTAATACTAAAATCTAAGTCAGCCTCAAAATCATTCAGACTACCTAATGATGACGACCGTTCCAACAGCTTTCATTTTAAGCCGTGATCTCCCAGAAGTTCCCAGGGTGGACAATTATGAATTGTGTGTAGCTATAGCTAAGGTAGTTGGTAGAGAGGGGCTATTAGGAGCCCAAAGAATTGGCGCTCTGTGGCGCATATATCTCAACACTTCTCAAGCAAGGGCCAACTTGTTAGGACAAGGCCTGGTTGTCAGGCGGATAACGGTCGCTGTTGCGAGCCAGAATCCGTTTTTGGTCATAGGACCAGATGGAATTCTGATCCCCGGAACGCGACTAACGGTGTCAGATATTCCGCTATCCATCGCCAACGCGACTATAGAAGCTGCTTTAATAAAGAAAGGAGTAAAACTCCGTTCTGCCCTAAAACTGGAAGAAATCAGGGATCGAGAAGGCGCATTCACCGGATGGTTATCTGGACGAAGATTTGTCTTCATCGATCTCCCTCAAACTCCATTAGAAAAAATTATAGAGAGATGCCTAATACAAAAAAATGCATTCGATGCCACAAAACAGGTCATACTGAAGCTATGTGTGGAACAGGCTCGCTTGACAGAGAAACTGGTAGTGGCACAACAGTGGTACCTCAGACTAAGTTCTCCACACCGGAGATAGCAGAAGAAGAAAACGAACAAGAGGAAGAGAAAGAAGAAGCGTCGACGCAAAGTCACGATGATTAACTCCAAATCAAGCGATTATTAATACAAAGTTACAAAAGAATTAAAAAAAAAGAAGTACCTGTACACGGAAAACATGAACATGAAGATATGTCATCAAGAAAAAGAAAATGAACAAATCAAGCAAAAGAAAAAACAACCCTAATGGCAATATCTATAATAGAGACAGCCATTCTGAAGGAGAATCCGATATGGAAGATACACAAGCAAAAAGCAATAATAGTAAGGAAAAGGAACGAATGAATGGGGAGAGAGGTGAGCCTCTAAGAGGAGAAAATGACTCCAGGTTGACATTAATTCAAGTTGAGTCTGAAGAAGAAAGGGGAAGGAAGAATGAAAGAAACAAAGAAACAGATATTCGAAATTATTTACAAAGAGCTAGATCCTTAAGTTGTAAGAGGGCACACCCAGACACCCCATCTTACGGGAAGAAACCCACTTCTCGGAAGCCTAGAGGAGAAAAAAAATTAAACCGTGCGAGCCCCCTATAGCAGGTTTTCTGATGGACAAAGCAAACAAAAAGAAAAAAATAGAACTCATAAACAAAACAAAACAATTTTACAAATGGCAAAAGACTTGAAATTTATGAACCTGAATATTCAGGGATTAAGGAACGTTAAGAAAAGGAAAACATTGTTTAGGTTAATAAGAGAAGACAAAATATAGTTCGCCGCTCTCCAAGAGACCTACCTAACGAATGAGGATTTTAATATATTACAAAAAGAATGGCCAGGAACGATTCATCTATCAGTAGGTACTAGGCGAAGCAAAGGTTTGATAACCATATTTGACAAAAAAATAGAAGAAAAAAACTTTAAACATTTTGAAAGTAAGGAGAGATATATTATGTCAGAGATTAAAGTAGAAGATAGAAGCATGATGGTAATTAACGCTTATGCACCATGCGATGATAAAGGAAAAATAAATTTCCTAACTGAACTTTCTAATGCTGTTTATAAAAATATGAATACGTATATGAAAGAGTCTATGTTGGGGATTTCAACGTTGTTGTTGACAATACCCTAGATATTATATACGGAAACAAACATAATCAGAGCATGGTTGAGGTGTTTCAGAATTGGATGAATTATTAGAACGTTGTAGATTGTTGGAGAGAACACCATCCGACAGAGAAAAATTTCACTTGGAGTAGGGGGAACGTAGCTCGACGTTTGGACTATATCTTACTTGATCCAATCTTAGAAAGTAAAGTTATAAACACGAGCATAAAAAACATTGGTTTCTCAGATCATCGAGCGGTTATATGCACGTTATCTATGCAAAAAAATAAGAGGGGAAGATCCCATTAAAAACTAAACACCAACCTTCTAAAAGATGAAAATTATATTTTCGAAATAAAAAATTTTCTTGAATCAACTAAAAACGATCCTACTTAAAATCTAAATTCCCACATGAAATTGGAGTTAATAAAAGCCGAAATAAAAAGCATAAGCCAACAGTTCAGCAAAACTGCGCAATTAAAAAAAAATATAATGACTCCCACGCGTTGCGAAGTACCCTTGAAACAACTGAAAAAGAATTTGTGATAGATCCAAAAAACAGAACTATTCAAGAAGAATTAGAAAAATTAAAGCTACAAAAGGAGTTAGAGTTGATAGAAATAGAGAAAACTAAAGGAGCACAAATACGAGCTGGAATAAAATGGATTGAAAAAGGGGAAAAAAACACCAATTTTTTTCTAAACCTAGAAAAGAGGAGGGCCGAGAACAACACTTTCAACCGTTTAGTCAAAAGAGATGGAAAAATAGTGACCGATGGTTCTGAGATCATTAAAGAAATTAAAAGTTACTATGAAGAATTATATAGAGAAGATAAATCAGTAGAGATGATAAAACAAAGAGCTAACTTATTTTCAAGGAACTTAAAATTTCCTACTTTACAGCGGAGCAAAGATATCAAACTGAGGCGGACATAAACGAACATCAAATAAAAGAAGCATTGAAGAACATAAAAAATGGATCTGCACTAGGTCCTGGCGGCTTGCCGGCAGAACAGTACAAATTCTTTTGGCATGACATAAAGGATTTTTTTTATGGATTCTCTACATTACAGCCAGCAGAAAGGAAAATTATGTCCCTCTCAAAGGCAAGGAACAATAAGGCTTATCCTTAAAGGGAAGGAACTACCAAGAGAAAATGTAACTAACTGGCGCCCCATTAGTCTCACCAATGCGGATTATAAAATAATATCAAAAGCGCTTGCACTTAGAATAAAGAAAATTCTACCACATATCATACATAATAATCAAGCGGGTTTTGCAACAGGGAGAAATATATCAACAACTATCAGATAAATTGATGATATAATAATTCATGAAAGCAATAAGGAAACACAAAGTATTGTCCTGAGCCTAGATTATTCTAAAGCTTTTGACACATTATCAACCTCACTCATTCTAGAAGCACTTGAAAAGTTTGGATTTGGTAAAGACTTGAAATCCTGGATTAAAATTTTAGTGACTCATCTCCAAGCTAATGTTAAAAATGCTGGAATATATTCTGAATATTTTTATCTAGAAAGAGGAGTTCGCCAGAGATGTTCTATTTTCCCAATGCTTTTCATCATGGCAGTGGAAATGCTCGCAATAAGTATTCGCCAGGACAATAACATTAGCGGAGTTAAAATAGCGAATTCAGCGCTTAGTATAAAGATACTTCAGTATGCAGATGACACCACACTTTTTTTTAAGTAATGAAACTGACTTCAGAGAGGTATTGACCTAAATAAAAAAGTTTATCTTATTTTCCGGCTTACAATTAAATGAAAATAAGTCCAATGCAATGATTCTATCGAATACTTTAGCCCAATCAGAAAAAAATTGGTAACATAAGATGTGTGGACAAGATCAAAATACTAGGAAAACATTTTAGCAGTCTATACTCTGCATGAGAAATTGAAGATAACTGGAAAGGAAGAACGGAAAAAATAGAAAAAACGCTGCGTTTATGGGCAAAAAGAGATTTATCTATCAAAGGAAAAATTATTACTTTACAAACTCTGATTTTAAGCAAAATAAACTACATCATCAGTAGCATTGGCCTACCAGAAAAAGTCCTTATACAAACAAACAGAATTTTATTTCGTTTTCTATGGCAAAAAAAATTCTCGAATACGAGGGCGTTTGAAAAAATTAAAAGAAAAGTGCTTTGCAGTGATACAAAAAAACGGAGGGCTTAACATGTTTGACATTATTTTCTCAGATACAATCTGCAGCCTTCTTACAATGGGCAGAAGCTGTATGCACAGGACCAGAAGAAGATTGGAAAACAATAGCCATTCACACATTGAGACCAGTCACGGACAAGGCGGTTTTTCTTAGCTCAGGTAGAACCATCAAAGGTATTAATAAAGTTAAGAACCAATTTTGGAAACGGGTATTAGAAATTTGGGCAACTTTTGATAAACACAGAGGGACGAAAGATTTTATGAAGCAACCAATTTTCAATAACAAATATCTAACATACCACCATGAATCTCTTTACAATAAAATGTGCATTAAAAATAATATAATTTTTTTTAATGATTTATATAACGGAAATGACTATATAAGTCTGGAAGAATTCACAAGAAAGACTGGAATGTATCCAGCACGACATTTAGACTATAACCTTCTTAAATTCGTTATTACATAGAATAAACCTCAAGCATATAACCCTACTGAAATCAAATATCTATTCAGAGGTAAAGAAATTGGAAAATTAAAGAGAAAAGTATGTTACAACTAATAGCAGAATTTGATTCATCACATGCTACCACATTTTGGAACAACAAATTTAACTACCAAGTTCCGAAAGACATGTTGTCGATCCCATACAAATGTACTAAAGAAACTCGACTTGAATGGAAAATAATGAGCAATATTAACCCCACTAACATTCTGATAAAATGGGTATAGCGCCTAATAGAAACTGCACTCGATGCGGTCAGGAAGATTACATAGAGCACTTCTTTGCTGAATGCCCCGCAGTAAGACCACTATGAACAGAAGTAGAGAATCTGATAGCAATATGGCTCAGAAGAAGACTGACACTTACAACTTCTATGATCCTTTTGGGAGTAGAACAAGGAAAATTATCCCCAAGAGATCCAAAACTATAAATTTAGCAATTCTTATGGGTAAACTATGCATTTCCAAACTTAAGTACGGAAAACAAACATTTTTGAAAGGCCTCTTCTACTCAGAAAGCCACCTTAGAAAATTGAACCTTTTGAATTAATAAACTACATCGGTAATTATCAATAAAGTATATATGCCAAATATACATGAACACCTTGGTAAACCAAAGTTTATACATTTATTATTATACTTTTTTTTTCTAGCTCAAGAATTATGATAATAAAGGAAGGAAAAGGAAGAAAAGGCGATGACGAGAAGGGAAAAAAAATAAAACAGGAAAAGGTTGCAAAGGCCACACAATAAAATTAAGTACATAGAAAAAACAATCTTCTCTACACATATAACTATATAGAAAGCTAATAATAGTTAAAAAGGTAATAAGTAAAGATCTTTTTCTATTAAATATTATTTTGATTTTTTTTAAACATTGCCAATAGAATAGCAAAGGCTCAAAATTTTTGGAAATGAATGGGCAAGCGCTTAGAGCCATGGTATAATGATATATCAAACTCACTCTATAATCTGTTTTTGATATCGACCTATCCCAAGATTCGAAGACACAGATAAAAGAGAAACAGCCCGGAAAGCAACCCAAAAGAAGGCGGAATGTAAATGGATAATCGCAAAAATATCTTCTTAAATCACGTTTGAAAATTATAAGCAAAGACCTTTTTCTTTTAAACATGATTTCTAATTTTGTTGTAACATCACGAAATGATAAATATATCTGTTCGAAAGAATTAGTAAAATAAAATCCACATGGCCAATGATTGCCAAAAACCTATGCCTAACTAATTCTCTGAGCAAAGGAAAAAAAAATCAGATATGTCCAACTCTATAAATCTTTTTTTCTACTTAAGGGCATTTTGTTTATGACCATAATTCGGTTTAACTCTCTATGTTTTTCGACCGTTTCATATTTAATTCTTTCGCGTCATAATTTTTTTTAAAGTGTGTCTTTTGTGAGGCCACTTTTAGGGCGCTTACAAAGAAAACTGGGAAAACTGTTGTGGACTGTTTTTATTTACTAGCTTTTTTTCTGGTCGAGATAAGGATCGTAGTTCTGATAGAGGTTTATTTTTTTAATTATTTCAGGTTATACACGATTAGCACAACAAAGAAAATGATCTTGAATCTTTTATTATTATTATTATTATTAATAGTAGTAGTGGTAGTAGTAGTAGTAGTAGTAGTAGTAGTAGTAGTAGTAGTAGTAGTAGTAGTAGTAGTAGTAGTAGTAGTAGTAGTAGTAGTAGTAGTAGTAGTAGTGGTAGTAGTAGTAGTTGTAGTAGTAGTAGTAGTAGTAGTAGTAGTAGTAGTAGTAGTAGTAGTAGTATTGTAGTAGTAGTAGTAGTAATAGTAGTTGTAGTAGTAGTAGAAGTAGTGGTAGTAGTAGTAGTGTTAATAGAGGTTATGGTAAATAGGTGTAGTAGTAGTAGTGGAAGGAGTTGTAGTTGTAGTAGTAGTAGTAGTAGTAGTAGTAGTAGTAGTAGTAGTAGTAGTAGTAGTAGTAGTAGTAGTAGTAGTAGTAGCATTTGTTGTTGTTGTTGTTGTTGTTGTTGTAGAAGTAGTAGTGGTAGAAGTGGTAGTTGTATTAGTGGTAGGAAGAGTAGTAGTGGTAGAAGTGGTAGTTGTATTAATGGTAGTAGTAGTAGTGGTAGTAGTAGTAGTAGTAGTAGTAGTAGTAGTAGTAGTAGTAGTAGTAGTAGTAGTAGTAGTAGTAGTAGTAGTAGTAGTATTGTTGTTGTTGTTGTTCTTGTTATCATTCGTATTACTATCATTATTATTATCATTATTATTATTATTATTATTACAATTATTGTTTTTATTATTATTACTATTATTATTATTATTATTATTATTATTATTATTATTATTATTATTATTATTATTATTATTATTATTATTATCAGCATCATCATCATCAACATCAGCAGCAGCAGTATATAAGTTGATGCTTATTATTGCTATTTCGTTATTCTTTTAACTGTCATGAGTTTGATTAAATTTATTATACCTTTATTTCTGTTCTCATCTGCCTACTCTCGTTAAAACCTTGTTTTAATAGGTCAGATCTTTGTCGAAGTTCCTCCATTATATCTGTGAAGGAAGAAGGTATACTCTTTTTTAAAGGTATACTGCACAGCGGTAGAAACGCATCTCACACAAGGTGTTACAAGAACAAATTGTTGAGTAACGGCGAACTTGAATGATGATGGTTTTGGCTATAATAATAATAATAATAATAATAATAATAATAATAATAATAATAATAATAATAATAATAATAATAATAATAATAATAATAATAATAATAATAATAATAATAATAATAATAATAATACGAATGAAGAAAAAATGTGCGATACGAATTCTGTAAGATTATAGTGATAATGATGATTGCATTGATGATGAATCTTCATCATAATCTTCATCATCATCATCATCATCATCATCATCATCATCATGCCAATACATAAGATAAAGATGTAAATGAATATGATGGCGATGATGATAGGCACATCAATGACGATTATGATAACAAAATGATCGTAAAGGACGATGATGATCGAGAACGATGATATTAATAACAACAAGGGCATAAAGAAAAGTTAAACAATCTTACATCTATTGATGAATGCCAGTTCCTTGTTGCGGTTCATGATATCATAAAAGAGGGCCGTGTGGGAGTTGCCTAGAAGACGCCTTCGGTCGTCCAGTTCTGCCATGGAGATGAGAGGAGCAGCTCTACGGCGAATAAGAGAGAATCTGTCACTGTCACTGCCAGGCCGTATCTAGCGAGCGTCAACCAAGGACATTTCGATTACAAAAATTTATACTTTTATTCTTAGTTCTTCTTTTATGCTTAATTTCCTTTTCGAATTCAACACAAACATCAGCGATTCGAAATATTTCTTCACTTTTCTTTTTTTTTTTCATTCTTACTCTCTTTCCTTTTCCCCTTTCTGTTATATATTTATCTTCCTCCTCCTGATCTTCTTTTTCTCTACTGAAAAACTGAAACTGAAACTAGATCTGCTCAACAGTTGAAATAGTGTAGCCTACCCCTTTTTCATTTCCTTAAAACTTCTTTCTCCTCTTCTCCTTCTTCTTCCAAGAAGAAGAAGAAGATTTAAGGAAACGAAAAAGGGGTAGAAGATATATATATATATATTGGAATCGCCATGGGCTGTACCATATCACCAATCCTGTTCGTCATGGCTATGGAAGTCATCTTGAAAGCAGCAGAAGATAGCGCAGACCTGGCTAATCTAGGTGGTGGTTGCTACATGCCTCCTTTGAAAGCATTCATGGATGATACCACCATAATTTGCTCAAAAGAAGACGAAACACGCCGAATGCTAGGGCGCCTTGACGTCTTAATGGCATGGTGCAGGATGAAATTCAAACCAAAGAAGTCTCGCAGTCTTTCAGTAAGGAAAGGTAAGATAGATGCGACGACGATATTCACAGTGGCCAGTCAGCAGATACCAACGGTCAGTCAACAACCAGTTAAGAGCCTTGGGAGATGGTACGATTCATCCATGAAAGATATCAAAAAAGGACTAGAAACAGTAGAACTTGCTACCGAAGACCTGCTAGCCATCAACAGATGCGGCCTTCAGGGTAAGCTGAAAGTGTGGTGCCTACAATTATCTTGTAGATCTTGTCGGTATGTACGTCCCCACTCGTAGCTTACGATCAGGTAACAAAGCTTTGCTGTCAGTTCCATGCAAACCATCAAGAAAAGACGGCCATAGAGCATTTGTACAATGTGCACCAGTTGTCTGGAATGCCCTTCCCCTTTCCATCAGGGAGGCGAGTTCTATAAGTCAGTTTAAGACCCTATTGAAAACCCATTTGTTTACTGCACATGAAGACCTTAATTAGTCTGAGAAATTTGTCTTATTGTCAATGTCTTTTCTTATTTTCTTTGTACATGTAACTTATTTATTTTTTCCTCTTCTGTTTGTTTGAATTGTTAATGGACTATGTTTTAGACTATAGACTAGTGTCACTATGTTAAACGTTTGTAAATAGACTATTGTAAAGAGCTTCGAGCCTACAAGTAGGAAGAGGCGCTAGGAAATAACTTCATTATTATTATTATTATTATTATTATTACAATTCATGCTAATTCCGAAGCTCCTCTGGCCACTCCTGGTCTATGAAATCTGTTCAACTACAGTTAAGGCAATAGAAACTAAGATCAATAAGTTCACCAGGAGGTGGTTAGGGGTACCTCCGGGTCTCACAGATGTGGCAATGTACTGTAAAGTTGAGACTCCCACTAAAATCCATCTTGGAAGAGTATAAATGTGGCAAAGCCAGGCTACTCTCTATGTTAGAGGACTCCGAGGACCCGGTTGTGAAGACAGTGCAACCGACCATAAAGGCGGGTAGGAAATGGAAAGTTGCCGAAGCCGTAGACGAAGCTAAGGATTGCCTTAAGATTAAAGAAGTGATTGGGCAAACTCAAACTGACCGCAAAGGGCTAGGATCATCTACAGCAAAGTGGTGGTCAAAAGCAGAGGGGAAAGAGAAAAGAGACATGGTCATTAATGAGATACGGCTCAATGAAGATTCCAGAAGGGTTCAGAAAGCAGTCCAGCAACCTCAACAGGGACAATGGACTAATTGGGATAATGCCCTGCAGAAATCCCTCACATGGAATGAGATCTGGCACATGGCGCCACTTCGGATCAGCTTTCTCATCAGATCAGTGTACGATCTCCTGCCCTCAAACGCAAATCTGGTACGGTGGGGAAAGAAAGAGGACCCCACTTGTCCGCTATGCCAAGGCAGGCAGACCACAGAGCATGTCTTGAGCTCTCACTGGGGCGATACACATGGAGGCATAACAGAGTCCTTCAGGAACTTGCCGCAAACATAAGCACGGCTTAAGGAGAGACTACCCTCCCTAATACCAACGCGTTGATATTCACAACAGAGGGAGGCGCTAAGTCATGGCACGGAAGGCCGGTGAGGACAACAAACCAGATAAAATGCCTTCTAGACGGCTGTGATGACTGGGATGTTTCAGCAGATCTTCCAGAATGGGACAGTCACCACAGTATAATCAAAGAAACGAGATTAAGGCCTGATATCGTGATCCATTCAGCTTCCACACAACAATTGATCATGGTGGAGCTAACAGTACCATACGAAAACAGAATAGAAGAGGCCCACATCTACTAAAGAGAGAAATACATGAACCTGACCAAAGAGCTAGAAAATGCCGGCTACAAAGCTGTAGTGATGCCCGTTGAGGTTGATGCCAGAGGATTCGTAGGGTCATCAGTCTACGACCTTCAAACTAAACTTTCAATATGTGGCAACAAAAGAACAAAAGCTCTAAAGTTACTGGCGGAAATAGCCGAAAACAGTTCCCGGTGGATCTGGAGTAGGAGAAATGAGAGGTTCCTTCATAAGGATTAAAAATGCTCTAACCATCGCAGGACTAGTGGTATAGCGCCGGGATCAGCAATTCATCAAGAGATGAGGGTATGGGTTCGAATCCTGGCGCTGTGCAAAAAAAAGATAACAGGGAGACACCTGGGAGTCATGACCTTGGTGTGGCCCGGCCCCCTTAGAGTGTCAGAGGTTCAGGGCCGAAACACTTGCTACAAGTGGGGTTTCTTCTCTGAAGACTCCCTGTTATCTAGCTCCCCAATGAGTTTCTACCTGCTATATATATATACGACTACAACCAAACTTCAACTATCACTTATATTTTTTTCATTACTTCCCTGCTAAATTCCGACTACTGTTACCTCTAATATCTGATCTACTCGTAATTAGAGACCACAATAAGGGATTGCTTCTACAACGAGCAAAGTTGTGAAAGTTGTTTTTATAAATCTTGGACTAGATCTTATGACAAAAGTGATACCCGAGCGTCATTTTTTATTTGATCATTGGAATGAATCGTAAAGTTTTCAATTTCACTTCAAGTAATTTAATAAAAGAAGCGATTTGTCAAGTAAATTGTTGAAGTCATCATGAGCACCATTTTTACTTCACGTGCAAAGGCCATTCCAGAATAAGAAACCATATGTTCGTTTTAGACGCATATGTTATAAGGATGGATTAGTAAGATTTTAAAATATCTCATAATCATCATAGTTATGATGATGTAGTAGTAGTAGTAGTAGTAGTAGTAGTAGTAGTAGTAGTAGTAGTAGTAGTAGTAGTAGTAGTAGTAGTAGTAGTAGTAGTAGTAGTAGTAGTAGTAGTAGTAGTAGTAGTAGCAGTAGTAGTAGCAATACCAATAATGATGATGATAATGATGATGATGATGATAATAGTAATAATAATAATAATAATAATAATAATAATAATAATAATAATAATAATAATAATAATAATAATAATAATAATAATACCAACAACAACAACAACAAAAATTATAATAAAATCTTTTCGTAGGTATATACATGCAAAGTCATGCGCGGCAAACTTACCACCTTTGGATTTATAATGTCCACGAAATTTCAAGTTGATTTTAGTGCTAAAAAGAAATTAGAAATAACTCAAAACGAATGTGGGTTAAAATTTGTTAGGAAGCTTTTAAAGTGAAACAGATTTGGTGAAACAGAGGAATGGCGGACCAAATCATTTGACAAAATACCTCTACCGAGCTCAACTGAAACTATATCTGCTCAACCTTTTTCTTTTTAGTTTAGGATTTAACTTAAAAATACCTCTACCGAGCTCAACAGAAACTGAAACTGAAACTATATCTGCTCAACCTTTTTCTTTTTAGTTTAGGATTTTACTTTGTTTTAATTTTCTTCCTTTTTTTCATGTCACATTATAGCCCAAATTTTGTTGCCTCTTTCTCATTGATGTAATGTTGTCCTCAGATGTTCAAGAGCTGTGGAAAGTGGAGAGGGGAGAAAGCTAATACATGTATTTCATTTAGTGACCCACCCCCATTGGGTAAATAGAAATAAATGGTTATATTCCTTAAACATAGCAATCAAAGCATACATAATTCAAGTAAACTGCTCTCTCTCTCTCTCTCTCTCTCTCTCTCTCTCTCTCTCTCTCTCTCTCTCTCTCTCTCTCTCTCTCTCTCTCTCTCTCTCTCTCTCTTTCTCCCTCCTTCTCTCTCTCTCTCTCTGACTTCTATCTCTCTATACATCTATCCCTTTTTATCTATCATAGTATCTGTCTGTCTATCTATCGCCTACATATGGCCAGAAATAAAGGTACAGTAATTGCGTTTAAGTGTAAGGGGCGGAAAATACGCACTTTGCTTACGCGTAACAAACTCTCAGTCACAGCAATGGCCTTCCTACCTTCAGTCTAAGTTCTTGGTTTTCAAGCATATCTCTAAGCTCGTCGCACTCTGAAATCGTTTGACATGACCTCTGTTATTTTAAGCAAGTCCGGGAAGGCTGATTCCTTTAAAGTTCGTTTATTCTTGTGGTTTTTTTTTTTTATTTGACTGCTGTTTTGGGAAAGCAAATTAATTTGACAGCCAGTTATCGCATTTCTATACTGTGTAGGCCCTATGTGTGTGTTGCGTTATGTAGTTGTTGGGTTCGTGGTTAATTACATAGCGTTTCTAATAGAACGATCAATTATTGAATGTGTGATAACAGCAAAGGGGAGAGACCGAGCGGTCGACAGATCGGTGTTGGGAAAAACCGTGCGGCTTTAGAAAAAACATATACACGGAATAGTATGATTAGTTCTTTATTAGCATGTTCATATCCCATCCATAAGACTAAGGCCAAAGATGGATTAGTTTCATTTTAGCTCATCGAGAGTAAAGAGTAGAATCAATTCAGATTTGTATTTATAATCTTTTTTTTTTTCTTTTACTTTTGTTTAGAACACAAAGCATTATTTGGAAGGTATGTCCAAGCATATGGATACACTCAAAACAGCATATTGTACACAAAAAATGCTTTCAGTCTTGTTAATATAAGGTTATACTGTCATAGATTTTTTTTCTTATTATTTTCATGTCTTGGTTGCCGAAAAAATATCCACCTTTATTCTCTCTCCCATTCTCGAGCTTCATTCAAATTTTGCAGTGCACCATGAAGTACAATACACTTTTAAAGAGTCGGTAAAATTTATGAGAACTTCGTGCATACGCGATTTCATTCTTTTTTAAAATATGCATCATATACTGCCCAAAACAATATTTGGGCAAATATTACTTTAACAAGGTATTCAATCCTTTTATTTTAATAAAGCATTAATTTTTTTAAAAAAGTAACCAGGCAAAATATTGAGATAAAACGTCAAACTTTTATTATTAACATTAGTTTGTTAACCCAAGATGATGATCATTAGAGGTATAGAACAATAAAAAATATTGAGAAACGATGTACTTTTCTAAATGAAAATGAATAGACCAGAATGAAGATTCCCAATGAAAACATCATGCCATATCTAAACAGTTTAAACTTGAGAAGACACCAAATTAAATCCTACGCTGATACCCTGACAACATTTTTATTGTAGACATAAATTAACAGTTACGTTGGTTATCTAAATCCTAAGACCTATGATTAAAAAATTCCAATATTCGTGTAGACAAGAAAACTTCTAACAATAAGTTCTGATGACTCATTCTTGAAAAAAAAAAGAGGGAAAGAAAGGAAAGAAAACATAGACAAAAGTCAAATTTGGCAAACAACTTTAATACGGCTTCTGTCATTTTTTTCCTATTATTTGATCACAGGGATTTTCTTCTCAGAAAATCGTGGTTCTGCGTTCATTTTTCTTTGACTCAGTTAAATGCAATGAGTGAAAGATCCTAAGGCTATTAGTGTCAATGCAAGTATGACAAATGAATTGTTCTCTTTCTTCTCTTCTCTTCTTTTCTCTCTCTCCCTCCTCTTCTCTGTTGTCTTCTTATCTTTTCTCTCACCATTGTCTTCTCTCTTACGCGCTGTCTCTTTCTGCCTCTCTGTCTGTCTGTCTGTCTTTCTTTCTTTCTTTCTTTTTCTCTCTCTCTCTCTCTCTCTCTCTCTCTCTCTCTCTCTCTCTCTCTCTCTCTCTCTCTCTCTCTCGCTTATGCCTCAGAAATCTTCGGTCATGACCTCAAAAATGACCCAAAAGCTTAACGAAAATTAGTGAATTCGCGATAAAACAAATGATCATATCGTGGGCGGTAATGTTGGAACGCAGAGGAACTCTGGTTGAAACCTTGACTGATTCCTCCAATACTGTGAACTGCAGATCTCCCTGGTCTCACAGATCCGGCAGTGTCCATGGGTAGAACCGGAGCTCCGCTACTACCTGGACAAGTGCAAGCGCTGTATGTAAGTTTGTTCATAAGCCCATCCGTTTCCTCTATTGCCTTCACCTGCCCAACTGTTACTTGTTTGGGCCTGCCATGTGGATGGGAGATAATCACGCACACACTGTCAACCGTGGGCCGCCATTCCCCTATGGCATTTTGATCAACGAAGGCCTTCACCGCGGCAGCTCTCAACTCGAACAACTTCTCGCAGAGGTCGTTGTCATGTGTCGCACATCGTAAAAGGCAAGTATCGTTTCCCTCATCTGTCAAGTTGATCTGAGAACCCAACACTGTCTTCATCTTGCCGCTCCTTCTAGCTTGTTCATCGTCATAGAATAAATCGACATGTGTCAGTTTGGCTTCTTCAGTGTTGTAAACAACATGACAGGCCGTGGCTATGATGATCTCCATCCATGTTTTGTGAGGAGAAGGGCTGAGCGCACATTCTTGGCACGGGCACGGTACGTCGCGGTTTGGGCGAATATCGTAAATCCAGCCTGAGCCTGTGTGAACAATATTGGATCCTCTTAAATTGTGAAAAGCAAAACCCTCTGGTCTGTCCATACTGGTATAGCCGACTCTCAGGCGTACGGTGACCTCGGCAATAATTCTCACTATCTCCAACCTTTCTGGCGTGTGCCAGCTGACAGGCAGATGGTCGGGCCGAAATTCTGGGTACGGGATGAATCCCGCGTGTCCAGGGTTTTTTGAACAACTGGCCCAGGTTCTAGCGCTCTCCATTGCTTCAGGTCCTTCTCCAAACACTTCACACTCGTGGAGTCCTTAGGAGATAATTATGAATTGGTGTATTGCATTTCTCTCTCTCTCTCTCTCTCTCTCTCTCTCTCTCTCTCTCTCTCTCTCTCTCTCTCTCTCTCTCTCTCTCTCTCTCTCTCTCTCTCTCTCTCTCTCTCTTTTTCTAGCATTCTGTTATAGTGCTTAACAAAGAGGAGCGTTGATAATAATAATGATAATAATAATATAAAAAAATTGATTATCTGGATATTCTTGGCCTTTACTCTAGAGTTTTCTGTGTGGCTCTCGTCAGATGGCTGTGGGTAATGAGCAGTAACTGGTGTTGACGTTTGACACCAGGAAACGTTTTTATGGACGCAATGAGCAAAGATCTCCTTTCTTCAATTTATTGAAGGCGCTTTAATCTAATCGACCAACACTTTCCCAAAACAAACAAGCTTCACAACATTATTAACAGTAACACTGTTACAGTCAGCTACAGTTGTTTACGGAATTAAAACAAACGATCACGAATCATAACAAATACGTGTTACAGACACACAGCAACAAATAAGAAACACCAAAAGAAAGAAAAACTCTGCAACTGCCGCGAAAAAGCAAACTGTTCATAGAATGGGAAATGCCTAGCAAAGCTACAGTGACAGACACAAGAACAAATAATTTTAAAAAAGCTATGTAGGACTCACTGACAAAGAATTTAAAACCAGTCCAACCAACATAAATCCTCATTCAAACAATGGTACATACGAAGCTCAGTGAGCATATATATTTGGGAACAAAAAGACAAAAACATCGAAAACACATCCAATGGGAATATAATTTAAAAAGTCAAGCCACAAACACCAGAAGAAAATTATATGCACACTTTATTTGGAATAAAATAACAAATTTGGACTACAGCGCCCCCACTAAACAGAATAAAGGTGATCTTTTCACATTGCGTCCATGAAAAACGTGCCCTGTTGTCAAACGCCAACTTCTTATTTATTACCGCCCATTGCCGACAGCCATCTGACGAGAGCCGCACAAAGCTTCAAATGCTTGAGTGATGGCTAAGAATATCTAGGTAATCATTATTATTATTATTATTATTATTATTATTATTATTATTATTATTATTATTATTATTATTATTATTATTATTATTATTATTATTGTATGTATTTATCGCTGTAAAAATGGTCATATCGGTGCATGTAGATAGTGCTACAGAAAAATGATTGCTTGCCGCCATCTGAGGAGAGCAAAGCAAATTTGAAACTCTTGTGTGATCACTACTAAGAATTAGATATTGATTATTACATTATGAAGTATATATATATATATATATATATATATATATATATATATATATATATATATATATATATATGCCTATCTACATGTGTTTATCTATTTATCTTTCAAAACATGCCTGTACGCATTTTCGAAAGGATTCTTCGAACTTTAAATTTTACCTTGGTCATTTCTTTTTCTTTTAATGATGTCTGGATCAACTGAAAACAAAGAACAACAATGAAAGACATAATAAATAAAAATAAAAAAAACAAAGCAAGCAAGTTATATATATGTATATATATATATATATATATATATATATATATATATATATATATATATATATATATATATATATATATATATATATATATAACCCAAAGTCACAACAACAAACTTTGCATGAAGTTCTTCATCTAACCATTACCCAGTATAACGCGGTCATAAGGAAAACATTTTTTTTTTAAATTAAGAGCGCGGAGATGGTGATAATCCATAAAAATTAACCGTGGTGACTACCAAAAAGTACGTAGATACTTCAGATCCCTTAAAATGAAAACTATTTGTTAGCAAACCAGCAGCAGGGAAACCAGGCAGGATTCCAGTGCGGCCACTTTACCAAAACAGGACACAATCAACAACAGCAGAGCAGACAGGGAAGGAAATAGACCAGGTAAAGTTAAGGGGGTGGAATACACTATTTTCTAAAAATAGGAATGAGATGATATCTGACATAAAAAAAATCAGACATGCTTGAAGATTTACTCCGCCAAGTTCTATTCCTTTAACTTAAAGTTTTGAGGGAAAGTACAAGGAAGTCTTATCTGGAGAAGTTTCGTCATTTCTATATGAAAGGCATTATGGAAGAGCTATCTATGAAAGTAGACAAATTATTCCTGGTTTGTTTAGCAGGAAGAATAAACTAGAATAATGCTATACCTCTCTGAACGCAACAAAGATGTTGAATAACACAAAATTTAATTCAGATCTGAAACGGTTCAAACGGCTTGGTGCGCGCAGGTTTCTTGACATTCTTCTCCGTGTAGCATAGACTTATAGGGTTAGTTGCATATTTCTGTATCACTGTAAGGCCAGTATTTAGTGTTTAATAGTTTTATCTCGGGTGACAAAATTTTATCAGTTGACATGTTTAACTCAGGGTCTGTCGTAGAGGCCTGAGTGATACATCAATATTATTAAGGCGACTATCAGTCATTAAAAGGAGAGAAATATTGTCCCACACTCTAATTATACATCACTTCTATCATGGCCAGAGATTTTGATACTTGCACAGTACACTTAAGTATAGTTACGACCTCACAACAGGGATTTGAATTCGTTATTAACTGGGAAAATCTAGGACTTATCAGCTGGTGCAGAAAGAAAGTGGATAGTGAGCTTATAAACTTACAATGCAACGTCCTCAGGTCTTAATTAAGTTAATCACCACTGACAGTAGGATCCAGGCATGGGAAACACTTAGGAATGATTCCGCGACAGGGCGTAATAAGACAAATGAAGAAAAGAGAATGCCTTCTTGAAATTCACGTTTTCCTGATCGGTATTAAGGTGTAGAGATGTCGAAGAGGAAAATTAGAGTAGAGGTGACAAAACTCGCTCATTGCGTTACTTTAAAAAAGGGCAGCAAGTCATTAGAATGTAAAAACATATCAGGTGAAGTTTGCTAGTGGTGTCTGCATAGAGGAAATAATTTCAGCAGAACATGTACCAGGTACCAAAAAATAAACAATTAAAAAACAGTGTTGAAACTAGAAACCAAAATAAAAAATAAAGAGTGGATTTTAGACAATACATTGGAGGTCGCCTACCCCTTCCTCCCCTCCCTTCTCCACTCTTTCTTCGCTACCCAAATCGGATTCCGAGTAAGAGGCCTCAGTTTGCTGGGTTTGAAGTATGATTGCGCATATCTAAGTACTGATTTCTCATGTGATATCACAGTCACACGTCTCTTTTTAACATTCAAATTTCCATTAAGTCTAACCTTATTATTAAAGGGTACTTGTGCATTTTTTTTCTTTATTGTAAAATCTCATGTTGTTCCTACTTCATAAATTCACTACGCGCATTAAAAACAAACTCACCATGTTTTGAGGTTTCCATCATAAAATACGTTTGCACTGTATTTGCTTTGCATACTGGCTGAAAGTAAACGAACGAAAAAAAAAGAAGAAAACAATTTTTGAGGCGAATTAGATAAACATTTAACTACGGGTGACTTGTAATTTAAATACATGTAAAGTAATATAAAAAGAGAATGATCATGAGTTTCGTTGACTCCAGCTATAATAAATAGTATATCAAGATACTGACTGTTTCAGATAAAGCAAGCTTTTATGAGGTCTTAAGCTCACCAGAATGAGAATAATAAATCGACCTGATGCAGCGAACCCTGTCCTCTGTAGAGTTTTTCATTTGACAAACTCTTAGAAGATCCTAAAACAGAAAATAAAATGCTTTTCTAATTTAAAGCAGCATCACGTCCAGTGATTATGTTTCTTCTTTAAACCTCGTCGTAGTTCCGAACATCATTCTTCGAGAAACAAACGAAAACTCAAGCATTTTCATGGTGGCCAATCAAAACATTGGATTTCTACAACTGCAGCTACTTATAATAACTACTACCACTTCCAATTCATCTCCTACTACTACCACTGCTACTACTACTACTACTACTACTACTACTACTACTACTACTACTACTACTACTACTACTACTACTACTACTACTACTTCTACTTCTACTGCTACTCTACTACTACTACTATTACTACTACTACTACTACTACTACTACTACTACTACTACTACTACTACTACTACAACAACTACTACTACTGCTACTACTACTGCTACAACTACTATTACTACTATTACTACTACTGCTATTACTACTATTACTACTACTACTACTACTACTACTACTACTACTACTACTACTACTACTACTACTACAACAACTACTACTACTGCTACTACTACTACTGCTGCTGCTGCTGCTGCTACTACTACTACTACTTCTTCTATTACAACTTTCTGTTACTATTTCAACTGTTGCTGCTTTTGCACTATCATTGAATCTAGTCAAGTACGTTAGGCCTAGTGGAAGCAGCTTACCAAAAGTTGTTGATCTGAATCTCTCGACTAAAGCAGTAGTTATTAATATTTTACCTCTTGACATACTGGCTAAAGAAACACTACCTCTTTACTCCAAAGTGTGAGATCCAAAGTTTCTTTCAAAGTTGTTGCAATTGCAAAAATGCACTGTCTGTCGGTAATTCTTAAAGTAATACTACGCTGGGACGACCAGGATACATGAAAGTGTCAAGTTAGAGAAACATAACGTGAGAACACTTCATTTCTGTTTTAAGGTCCGGTATCGTTATTTAGTTTTTTGTGGGGTTTTTGTATTTATTTTTTTCTTTTGGTAAAAGTTGAATTCGTCAAAGGTAAGAGTGATTAATCATAATTATTATCTCAGCGCTAAAAATAGTGTTTAAAATAATTTTATTGTTTTAGACGATGATTAAATAGCAAGTGAGGCACTATCTCGATTTATCATCTGGCCTGTCATATGTTTTATTCATGTGACTCTTTGCTTACAACATGCAAATCATTTATCTAGCCAAGATTGACACATATTTATAATAAAAATGCACCTAAAAGCACGTGCATAAAACTTTCAAAGAGGAAACCGAGGTGAAGAAACCAAAAGTTGAAAATTAATTAAAAAACAAAACAAAAAAAAAACATTGAAGATGAAAAATCTAGGAAAAAATGTAATTAAAACAGTATGAACATTAATAATAATAATAATAATAATAATAATAATAATAATAATAATAATAATAATAATAATAAGAAGAAGAAGAAGAAGAAGAAGAAGAAGAAGAAGAAGAAGAAGAAGAAGAAGAAGGAATTCTCCTTCTTCTTCTTCTTTTTCTTCTTCTTCTTCTACTTCTTCCTCTTCTTTTTTTTTACTGTATTTAACGGTAGTAAGAATGGGGAATGCCCCACAGTCGTGGACGGACTGTTACTTAGTGAGCATGTACGTGTCATGTGAAAATGAAATGATTTTGAGTCAAGGACCGTTCAAGAGAGCGAGTATTATCACTGATCTACAAGATGTAGACATTCTCTTCCACGCATAATCTTCCATAAACCAAGGATCATAATGAATAAAGTAAAGAGGTTAAAGTGGTTTTGTCTTTGCTTTGTTTTTAAAATAGCCTCTCATTTCTCTAAAAAGTGGTCTTTAATAACCGTTCCCTATTTCCATCCTACCATTGTCTTTATGCATATTCTGTTACTTAGTCTTTGTTTCCAGATCACTTCTTGAAGTGTTTCGCGATCTTCCTCTTCTCCATTTTGTGTAAATTACAGAACTAATTAATATTTTGGAAATACCAACGACTTGGAAATCTCTTTACCTTTTGGGTAATTTTATTAAAATTGAGATCGAAGGCTTAGTCCTAAACTTATTATCATACACTTCTTTTGTAGATATGTGGCCCGCATGGCAAGTACTTTAGACTCTTAATTCTATGATTGCGACTTCTATTCTGCGGTAATTTGGAAGCGTCCTTTTCATATCTTTTTAAGAAGGGGGTCATATGAATTAAAAATCAGCTGAACTAACTTTATAGTTATGTATAAAACTACACAAAAGATGATATAGAAAAAAGAACAAAGGGGAAAAATATGACAAATATTTTTAGAACAGTTTTTTTGCTGGTTTGTTTCTTATACAACCCTCCAATAAAACATACAATTATCTCGATATCATCATCTATATCTGTTGAACACATCGGCGTCATGAACTTCCAATTCTCTCGTCTGAAAGCTGTCCTCAAGAAGTCTGTCATATTTGTTTTTCTCCGTCACTCGCCCAGTTGTGTAGACTTGGGATGTATGTGAGATGTTGTCTGTCTCGATTAGAAAAGACATTATTCTAAATTTGCCCCTTTTACTTGGCAATATCTTGATTCCATATCGACTTAGGACATGCTAGACCCAGACTGTCATAAATGTTTTCTCCACGACTGCTTTAAGCGTATTCTTTCAAGGACAAACCCAACACTTTCACCAACTCTGAGTAGGTGTTCGCTTTCACTTCATAAGCTCTCATTCTGCTCATTTTAAACAAAGCAAACGATGCGCCAGATTTAAATCACTTTTAGGATGAGCCAGATTTAAATCACTTTAAAATGTATTGGAATTTCTGTGACAGTTTGGTAAAAACACTTCGTCCTTGATTATTCTGCATGTACAAGAGGCAAACACAAACACTTTCCATTATGTTGAAAACTAATCTTGAAGGTTTTCTTCTTCTTCTTCTTCTTCTTCTCTCTCTCTCTCTCTCTCTCTCTCTCTCTCTCTCTCTCTCTCTCTCTCTCTCTCTCTCTCTCTCTCTCTCTCTCTCTCTCTCTCTCTCTCTCTCTCTTCCTCTCTATCTCTTTCTTTATCTCTCCATCTCTTACAAGATCTCTCTCTGTCTCTTTCTCTCCCTATCTTTCTTTTGATTATCTACATTTTTTAATTTTTATTTTCGTATTACGCTTTCTAGCTGCCCCGTTACTGATTAAAAAAAGAAGTATTTGGTGTGCTGAGAAATCTGAGCTTCTCTTTTTTCAAACAATCAACTCAAATGTGTCAGTCTGGGAGCTAATGATATCGATATAAAAACCTCTCAGTAACGGTTTTCTCCATAATCAGCTAAAGGCCTCTAAATACCTTCATTCCGACCAATAAGGCTAGCTTAACTTAATGAAAATCGGACAGTGCACAGACGGCTTGCCTGGTGCCATCCACATTTCACGGGCGCACTCTAAGGGTATGAGGTGACGGTGCGAGGTTATGGGCGGAGGCGCAAACAGCTTTCCAAGAGAGTTGTGCAGACAAGTGCATTATTTCTATTACTTTGGGTGAAAATGGCAGGTTATATCTGCGGTAACGAGACTAGACCTAGGGTCAAGAGGTGGCTGAGACAAAAGGTGCGACAGATAAAGAGAGCTCTTGATACTATCTTGTGGGTGTTTGAGTGAGGTTGAGTGTAAATTTATATGCATAACGTTACATGCTAAAAGTTTAAATATGTTCTATGAAGGTAGCAACGCATTGAGATTTATATCCGTACCGTAGACTTAACCATTTCGACGGCGCTGTGTTAAAACATATAACTATATTTAAAAAAAAAACTGTGCGATCGACAATTAATACTTAAAAAGTTAACAAACCAAATTCGCATTTCCGGTCGCGGGGTATTTTGAGGCTGTCAGCTGCCTATCCTTCCTGTGCTCCCCGAGACCGTCAGCTGCCTATCCTTCCTGTGCTCCCCGAGACCGTCAGCTGCCTATCCTTCCTGTGCTCCCCGAGACCGTCAGCCGCCTATCCTTCCTGTGCTCCCCGAGACCGTCAGCCGCCTATCCTTCCTGTGCTCCCCGAGACCGTCAGCCGCCTATCCTTCCTGTGCTCCCCGAGACCGTCAGCTGCCTATCCTTCCTGTGCTCCCCGAGACCGTCAGCTGCCTATCCTTCCTGTGCTCCCCGAGACCGTCAGCCGCCTATCCTTCCTGAGCTCCCCGAGACCGTCAGCTGCCTATTCTTCCTGTGTTCCCCGAGACCGTCAGCCGCCTATCCTTCCTGTGCTCCCCGAGACCGTCAGCTGCCTATCCTTCCTGTGCTCCCCGAGACCGTCAGCTGCCTATCCTTCCTGTGCTCCCCGAGACCGTCAGCTGCCTATCCTTCCTGTGCTCCCCGAGACGGTCAGCTGTCTATCCTTCCTGTGCTCCCCGAGACCGTCAGCCGCCTATCCTTCCTGTGCTCCCCGAGACCGTCAGCTGCCTATCCTTCCTGTGCTTCCCGAGACCGTCAGCCGCCTATCCTTCCTGTGCTCCCCGAGACCGTCAGCTGCCTATCCTTCCTGTGCTCCCCGAGACGGTCAGCCGCCTATCCTTCCTGTGCTCCCCGAGACCGTCAGCTGCCTATCCTTCCTGTGCTCCCCGAGACCGTCAGCCGCCTATCCTTCCTGTGCTCCCCGAGACCGTCAGCCGCCTATCCTTCCTGTGCTCCCCGAGACCGTCAGCTGCCTATCCTTCCTGTGCTCCCCGAGACGGTCAGCTGTCTATCCTTCCTGTGCTCCCCGAGACCGTCAGCCGCCTATCCTTCCTGTGCTCCCCGAGACCGTCAGCCGCCTATCCTTCCTGTGCTCCCCGAGACCGTCAGCCGCCTATCCTTCCTGTGCTCCCCGAGACCGTCAGCTGCCTATCCTTCCTGTGCTCCCCGAGACCGTCAGCTGCCTATCCTTCCTGTGCTCCCCGAGACCGTCAGCTGCCTATCCTTCCTGTGCTCCCCGAGACCGTCAGCTGCCTATCCTTCCTGTGCTCCCCGAGACCTCACAAACAGGCCGAGACGATGATGAAACCCCAAGCATGATGAAAATTTTGGCTCACCCATTCAGTCCACCCGGTTTTGCACCTACATAAGAAGTTCTACCTGCCAATCTACTTACTACCAAGAAACGTTCGCATAGAATTGCAGGTCTGGATCGGGCATAAGGCTCACACCACGCTGTACATGTTTAAAGCAGTTGTCTGTAGAAGTGCTGACTTGATAGGATAAGCGCAAAAAATATCAGATTTCATGTAACACCTAACCAGCCGCTTCCTAAGGATTGATGGGAACTTCACCAGTCTTTGTGACATTGCAGAAGGTTGTAATTACTTTTGTTCGTCGTCTTTGCTCTGAAGCTGAATAATGACAGTTGCATCCCTTGATCTACACACCGATTAAAAAAGGTTCAGAAATAAAAAAGAAACAAGCCTCATGTATTTATTTCTTGAAAGAGGAACTTTTAATGTGGAACATCAGAGCATCATAAAAGCCTGTATCTTTTTAATATTGAAATGGCTTATCAATTCTGAAACTTTTTTATGATACAAGTCTGATTTAGAAGCGCTTAATTTTTTTTAAAAAGGTGTGTTCAATCTATAACGCGTTATAAGGTTTAAGAAATTGATTTTTTGTGGGGGGTTTTTTCGCTTTTGGTTTTTTTTCTTTTGTTTTTGTTTTTTGTTTTTTGCTTTTTTTTATTTTTCACATTGAAAGAAACAGATGTATTGATGTGGGTTTCTAAACCAGAAAGAAAAGGAACAACAGTAAGCAGTTGCTGTAATTTTTTCAAGCAGTATAATTAATGAGGTTGTTAGAGACAAAGACTATGTTTTTATTCAAAAAGTGGATGCTTCACTCCAAGATGTCATTATCAGGACGCTCACATTGCAGAGAATCAAGTTTGCATATCTCAAATTTAAAACGCCGATCCCTGTAAACAATAAATAAAACAGATTAAGCGCGTCAATAAAACTAGAAGTGGAGGAAGAACAAGAAACATCAGTAATAGTAGCAGTAATAGTAGTAGTAGTAGTAGTAGTAGTAGTAGTAGTAGTAGTAGTAGTAGTAGTAGTAGTAGTAGTAGTAGTAGTAGTAGTAGTAGTAGTAGTAGTAGTAGTAGTAGTAGTAGTAGTAGTAGTAGTAGTAGTAGTGAAAATAGTATTCGGCATAGTAGTAGTGGTGATGGTGGTGGTAATAGTGGTAGTAGCTGTACTAATTTAACAACGTAGCTCTTCTTGTTGTCTTTGTGTGTTTATTCGCATTATAAATGGCAGCAGGAGCAACAACATTCGTGGTAGTAGTAGTTGTAGTGGTTGTAGTAGCCCAGTAGGGTAGTAGTAGTAGTAGTAGTAGTAGTAGTAGTAGTAGTAGTAGTAGTAGTAGTAGTAGTAGTAGTAGTAGTAGTAGTAGTAGTAGTAGTAGTAGTAGTAGTAGTAGTAGTAGTAGTAGTAGTAGTAGTAGTAGGAATAGGAGGAGGAGGAGGAGGAGGAGGAGGAGGGGGGAGGAGAAGAAGCAGCAAAAGTTGCCGTTGTAGTATTTATAAAATAGAATGAGGCTGAAAAGGAATGGCGGAGATGAGACTAAGAGGGTCTTATTAGTAGAAAGAAAGGCGGTAGTAGTGGTTATAATTTTATCTCTTGACAACATTTTTACAGAAAATCTGTAATCTCTTTTTAGTTTGAGTAGAATTGTAACGTTAATAAAATTTAATGTTTCCAGACCATTATGTTTAAAAACATTGCACTCTTACTCATGGGGGTTGTTCCAATGGTGACTGAACACTCCTTTTATAGCCCAACCATTGGGTACCTCATAGTCCAGTTTGCGATTATAGTCGTTTTGATAGCTTGTAAACGCACAGCTATGGGCGACCGAATCTGAAATAATTATGCGAAATCAATCGACATGCAAAAATTTAAATGTGGTGATTTTAACGACGTTCAAGTAAAGGGTTTATACGTTAGTTGTTTGGATTTTTTTTTTAGATCTTAGTTCGTTTTTTCTGGGGGAGTTCTTTAATGTTCCTTTTTGTTTTTGTGAAAATCTTTTGTTTCAAAAACAGACCAAATAATTTTGAAAAGATTCATCTCTTCGAAGGGTTAACTCATACCTACATAAATCCCTTACGCGATTTTGGTTTTAAAATGTATAGTTTTTTAATGAGTGTTTAAAAGGGTCTATAAATACCTTGGAAAATATACAAAATTAACTATATTTCTCATATCAAAATGTTACAGACCTAAGTATCCTGAGGGAACTTACCAGTCTACTTTTTTTTCTTTTTCCTTTTCTTTCTTTATCATTTTACCTATGTGTTAATCAGAAAGTCCCGCCCTTTTTTTTCATTTTAAAAAAGATCTTTATATGTTAAACAGACGCCTCTACCAACAACCAACAATGGTTCTAGTATTGAAAGTGGTCGTTCAGTTAATCTTTTCTTTAACAACTGGAGGGTACAGAACGCAAGAATGATTTGTATTTTATTTGGAAAATTATTCACATTTCATGTGGATTAAAACTTTATTTTGATGCCTTATTTGTGTTGTCATCGTCAATTATAACGCCGTAGTCTTGACTAATATAACTGGTCCTCTTTTGACATAGATAAAAACGACGCACAACCAAGAGACAAGAATTTGTACTTTCAGTTTAAATCTTTCGCTATATTCAGTTTAACCTTTCATAGCTAATAAGCTTAAGTTCTCGTATCCTCATAATACTTCTTTAAGCCTGGATTCTTGGCGATTTTATCACGAAAGAATTAAATTTCCGGCTCAACCCATGTGCGCGCCGCAGCTCAAGTCTATTTTGAACATGAGAGTTATCACTTGAAACAAAAATGTTCAACTTTTTTAACCAAAACTCAATTAGGTTAAACTTTTTATTCCATTCCAGCCTTCTGCATGATTGTGAAACGTGGACTCTCGAGAAAGAAGGAAGTTGGAAATGATGAATAGAATCAGGTAATTAATATTATTGAGTATTATGACGATCTATATTTTAACCACCGTTAAAAAAAAATGCAGACAAGAACTGATGGTTTGCACACATAAATAAACCAATAGCCCTTGTAATGGTCATACGGAGTATAGTATAAGGATGGAGACGGAAGGGCAAGCAGAGAAAAAATGTGGGGAAAAGATCACGAAATGGAACAGAATAAAGTTAAACGTGAGCCTCTCCATATAAAGCTGAAACAGGCGCAGCGTGAAGAAAAATGGTTGCCCTGGGAAAATTGGAGATCAGAAATTTGCTAGACCAGTAATTAATGGAAATTTTTCTGGGCCTTGCCCCAGATTAGCCTTTTTCTCTGGTAAATTGGGGCGTTCTTTTGTGAGTTTTTCTACAAAAGATTTAGATCTTTGCTTTCGACAGTAACATGAAGGAGCCTGCTATATGAGTGTTTCATAAAGAGAAATTTGCATGTTTTTTTTACTCGGTAGTATTTCAAGATTTTAAATTCCTTTTTGTTTCTCGCTATTCGTTATAATCAATACAGTTTGTGATGATCCTCAATAAGTACCTGCCAAAAATTATTTCTACATGTACTTATAATTTTAAATAAAGCTTTACCAGCAACATCACAGCAATAGAATCTATATCGCCGGTCCTTGTGATATCCGTCGAATACACTCATAATACCACTAATAACTTTGTCATCTGAACACTGATACAACATGAAACCATCCCAGTCATTGACATAGCCTAAAATGAAAAAAAAATTATTAACAAAAACATGAAAAGATTAAGAAAGCAGGCAAAAAGGTTTCTTTCAAAGGCATACCCTTTTTAAACTTATTGGTTTATCTCGGCCATCTTGGACATTTCATCTTTCTTTTTTTTTCTTCTCATCCTCTTGCCCCTCCTCATCCTCCTCCTCCTCTTTGGTGCTTCTGCTTCTACTACTACTACTACTACTACTACTACTACTACTACTACTACTACTACTACTACTACTACTACTACTACTACTACTACTGCTGCTGCTGCTGCTGCTGCTGCTGCTGTTAGTAGTGCTATTACTACTACTATTACTACTACTACTACTACTACTACTACTACTACTACTACTACTACTACTACTACTACTACTACTACTAATAATAATAATAATAATAATAATAATAATAATAATAATAATACTATAATCATCACCGTCAGCATCATCACTCATTTTTTTAAAATAATATCATTACTTTACAGTTCAAAATTCAATGGAAAATTTTAGCAGAGAAAATCCAGCAAAAATAGTCGGTTCGAGCTCTACATACCAATTCCGTTCCACTCGCAGTTGGTAACACTGGCCAATTTGGGTTTTGTGCATTGAAGATACCATCTTCTATCTTGATGCTTGTTGTCATGTTCACTCTCTAGTCTGCTCAAAATCTGATCTGTGGGGCAAGTGAAATTAATATTTTGATGGAAGTCATGCTGCCAGGTCTGGGCTTGGGCCAGTCCCAACACACTCCACAGAAGCAAACTGAAGCAGAACTCGAGCATTTTAGCCCTTGTTGTCCCAACAAGCAGCTGTTTAGTACAATAGGCTATGATATTTGGAAGTTTGGAATGCTTTGAGTCGTTTTCTTCTCGGTAGTCTTTGCCTGAGAAACACCAGATGTTATTATAAGGGATCGATTTATCTTTTCTTCTGGTTTCACTCGAAAGATTCCTATAAGATTAAAGAAATATATATATATATATATATATACATACATATATATAAATATATTGCTAGCAGACTTTGAAAATAGATAAGTGGTTTTTTTTATATACCTAGTGCAGTTTGCCTTCATGTTTTCTTTGCTTTTTTCTTAGGCAAGTGTTTACGTATGTTTGGACGAGAGACTGTTGGTCCTGTACAGAATTTGTCCTTAGACATGCTTCCTATCTATGTAGCCAAGATTAGTAAAAGATCCAAATTTTTATTAAATCTTAAATACGGGTTTTTTTTAAGTGTTTGACAAAGATTTTACTTTTTTGTCTTTAATCTAAGGAGGCTTGATTATGTAGGTTTGTGACGTGGATAAGTTAGGTGCTAGTGGTTAATGCTTCAGCTTTCTCTTTTGATACATAGATCTAGATGCATAACTTAGGCCTAATAGATTGCTCTAGTTTCTTAAGAAGTAAAAGTAGAGAAGAGCACATGATTATGGAACATCCGGAAAATGTTCTGCAAATACTAACAAATTAATCGTCATCTACCCAAATCTAAAAGATTCTAGCTAATGATATAAATATCAGTCGTGTTATTTTCTATTGCCGATTACCATATGAAGACTACATATTTGCTCTCAAATATTTGGCCCATTTTAGTTCTTGCAGCGCAGTAGCCTACCATTTATGGGGATATACTTCGCTCTTGTTTAATTATCCACTTTTGCTGATGTAGAAGGAGCGCAAGTGGCTGTGTGGTTAGAGCGTCGGTCTCATATCCGCAGGACAATTTTTGCGGGTTCGACTTACTCCGACCCCCCACTCCCCACCAATAGTACTAGCGCATTAGTTTAAGGCCTTCACCATTTCCATTCTGCTCGACGAAGACTCGGATGTCCAGAGACACCTGCTATGAACGTCTTATATCTAGCAACTTTTTAAAACCTGGACTCGGAAGTCTTTTTTCTTTCACTCCTCGCGTGGCCCAGATCGCACTGACGCTGGTTTAAGTCCTCTTGCTAGTTTCACTTAGATTACAAACTGTTTTGTTTTTGTTTTTTTTCACTTTTTTCAACATTTTCCAAGCACCTTCAGTATCTTATAAAATGCTTTTATGAAGGTTCTCTTCTAAGGCAACGTAACGGTCTGTGCATGAGTCTGGTATCCTGACAGTTGGTAGCAGATTTTCTTTTCTTCTTCTGGAGCACCATGTCAACATCGATCCTGCATTGTTTGAGCTTTTCTTTTTTCCTCACCCTACTTATGTTTGTATCTTCTCAGAAAATATATTTTCTCTCCGAACGTCTAGGATTTCAACCACAGAATGTCCATAAAACGTTGAAACTAGTTATTGCTTCATCACTTTTTGTGTAAGTTATGTTGACTTTATCCTCATCTTACATTTTTTTTTCAATTCCTTCTGATGATGCCTACAATTCAGCGCCAGCCGTTGTAGTTTGTAAACTTGCCAGAATGTATGGGACTGTACTCCTATTATTTACATGATGGTGTTATGTAAAATTTAGTTCGAACGACCTGCTATGGATCTTGTTCTGGTGGCTACTTGGTTGACTCCATGACTGTTTCATCACGAAAGGCTTTCCCCCTCTTTGAAGTCTTTTGATGTAACAGTTAGGGCTCTGTTCACCATTTCAGGGTATTGATAACTTGCCCTGGATTACATTACCCGATTTGTTCCATTTCCTTTACTCGCAGCCTCCACCAAGGCTTGCAAAAGTGACTTTTATCTGGAAATGGCGATGCACAACCATAAAACTGAGAATCTTGACAACTTTTTTATTTCCAACTGCAATATATGGATGTGAAGCAAAGATTTTAAAGGAAACCGGCGCGAAAAAAAATCACTGCTTTTGAAATGAAGTGGCAAAGACAAATTGTGACAATACCGTGGTTAGAAAAAGTTACAAAGATGTGCTGACGAGAATTGACAATTCAACAGCATTGTTATAGAACGTAAGTAGACTTAAGCTTGAGTACTTCAGTCACATACAGCGCCATGAAACCCTTGAGAAACGTATTTGAGAAGTAGAATTCGAGGGCAAAAGAGAAAGAGGAATGCCAACCAGAAGATGGGTGAAAGACATTAAGACTGGAAACAATAGCCCAAGCAGGAAGACTGTCAGGAGATCAAGTGTTACTTCGTGGAATGATTCTAGAAGAAACGGCTCACAAGAGATCCGCTTACAAGAGGAAGAAGAAGAAAAAGAAGAAGAAGAAGAAGAAGAAGAAGAAGAAGAAGAAGAAGAAGAAGAAGAAGAAGAAGAAGAAGAAGAAGAAGAAGAAGAAGAAGAAGAAGAAGAAGAAGAAGAAGAAGAAGGGGAGGAGGAGGAGGAAGAAATCTCCACAAAGCCGTGACATTCCGAATCAACTACTCGATGCAGCTGTTTCTTACCAAAGGGGCCATGAGAAGAAGCGTCGAGAATGGTTATAATCCGATTCTGTCTTCTAAATCCACGGACGTCTTTTGACAGCTTTTGAAATCTAGTCCTTGCTGCTCATATAAATCAAACTATAGCAAGAACATTGCTCAAATTTTCTGTAAGTTAAGTCAATACCACATAGTTAAAGATCAATTTTTTTATTTTTTATTTTTTTTTTTGTGTGTGTGTGTGGGGGGGGAGACTATAGAAATGTAGAAGAAGTCATTTCACTTACATGAAATTGGCTCATCAGCAAATAAATGCTTTGGCGGAGAAAGTGTGACGAAAAAGTTTTTTCCACAGAATATATTTTCCTAAATCCGCCAATTTTTCAGAGGTTGTGCTGAAATCTACACTCATAAAGCTTTTTTAATGCAGAATCTATTTCTGGAGTCAGATTTATCATATCAAGAGCCATTGTAGTTCTACATGTCCCTATTTAAGATTTGAAAAAAAAAGATGAGAAATGTTGACGACAGAGTTATCCTTCCACGTAATCAATCGTTCCTCAACTTTTTAGATATTAAACTGAAATCTTCACCATTTTTTATTGCAAAATTTAAATATGAGCTCAGATTTATCCAATCTTAAGTGATTAAGAAATAAATAATGCTTCATGTCTCTTTTCATGACTAAAGGAAAAGAAATGTTTAATAACCACTGTTACGACCTGCATACAATATTTCATAAATACATCATTTTTTTTCTTTTTGGATCATACCAGTTTTCTGAACAGAAATCTTCAAACTTTATGCACCCCTTTTAAATTTCAATTCAGAATCATTTTTTGTAATCACATTCATTATTTTTTATTCTACATGGCCTCACTCACAATAAGCAAGTATAAAAATGAGCGTAAAAAAGAATAAATAAACATAACCAAAAATAACACAAGATAGTGGATTAGTTTTGCGCGTTACGTTACATTCTCCCAAGTCACATTTATTTCCGACCTATGATATAACTATTTCAGGATAATCAGACCATAGCAAATCAATATGATCATTTAAAAGTTACGCCTAGTCTGTTAATTACAGTAAAATTGGTTTGGTACATAAAACTATACTTAGCGAATGACCATGTTATGGAGGTGATCAAAAAGTAGACCAATAATAGCAAGCGCAACACAGACTGTTGCTTAATGGTAGAACACAATCAGTTCTCTTATATGGTACTGAATCTCCGGTGGCTTACAATGCTCAATGACAGAGCTTAGGGTTCTTAGTACGGATGGTAAAGTCTTCTTACACTCTATCTTCTCAGTTCTCATGAAATGAAGAAAGGCTGAAGACTATGGATTTATTCATTCATTAAAGTCAAATGCTCAGGAAGACTCAGTAAAGATCAGAAAAGCTCAGGAAGCTCGTGAAATGAACATTAAACAGTAATAAACACAGATGTAAGCAATGAATCTTAACATAGGTCTTGGCTACACATTATCATGATAATGAAATTATTTGTCATATAGGTGTACACATAATTATATCTTCGTGAAGGTGATCTTTTGAAATGCAATACGATTCAGTGGAATAAATTACTACAAGGAACATAATGGATAATATTAATACAGCATAACAGGAACCACTCCTCAATTAATGTATGGAATTATACACTGATAAACAGACGGACGTAAAATGGTAAGTAGGCTAGTGAATAAACTATTTCTATGTCTCTCATCTCTCTCTCTCTCTCTCTCTCTCTCTCTCTCTCTCTCTCTCTCTCTCTCTCTCTCTCTCTCTCTCTCTCTCTCTCTCTCTCTCTCTCTCTCTCTCTCTCTCTGAATCTAATGCTTGTATTCTATACACAAATACAGCGCTTTACAGGTTAAAGAATGAAACTCAGTGTCATTCCACCTCTCAATCTAATTTAAGTTTTCAGGGTATCTAAAGCCATGAGAACGAGTAAAGCAATATAAAATGCATAGCCTCAAAGTCAGAGCTTCATCGACTGTTTTACTAACAGATCAAACTAAATGTATAACGGAATATTCTTATGTACTTTTAATCAAACAAATTAAAGCCACCAGTTCGCATAAATGTCGGAGGATTTCCTCCAGGGTTTGGTTTAACATCTTATTGATGCAATGAATTATCTAAATAAAAAGATGCTACCAATCTAGACCACTAAGTATGCTACATTAACCCCAGCGCCGACTGCCTCTGTATGCTGGTCAAACTGACTGTCGAATGCAAAGTTAGTTTGAGAGATACCCGTTTTTATGTAATTTACGGAGGGACTCCACTCTAAAATTAGAATATGATGCACAATTTAGTTGTGGGCGTCATCGGTGACTCACGTCATATGGAAGGATGGGGACTTGGGACCAATTCTGGCATTGTCTTCAGGTGTTTATGATCTCCCTGCTGATGAATCTAACGCGTAGCTATTCATTGGGTTTTGACGTCAGGGATTTCCCAAGCGTTTCCGTTCCATCTCTTGCACACGTTGACTCATGACTGCTGAGGATCATTGAGTACTACTTTATACCTTTACCTCAAGACTTAATGACGAGAACGGGTGGACCTAAAGAAGCAATAAGGGGAATGAAGAAGGAATAAAGCGATTATTAAAACTATATGTATTAACTATGAAATACTATTATCAATGTTTCATCAATAAACGTAAGGTACCTTTCCCATACTACTACTACTACTATTACTACTACTACTACTACTACTACTACTACTACTACTACTACTACTACTACTACTACTACTACTACTACTACTACTACTACTACTACTACTACTACTACTACTACTACTACTACTACTACTACTACTACTACTACTACTACTACTACTGCTGCTGCTGCTGCTGCTGCTGCTGCTACTACTACCACCACTACTACTATTACTACTACGACTACTACTACTACTACTACTACTACTACTACTACTACTACTACTACTACTACTGCTGCTGCTGCTGCTGCTGCTACTACTACCACTACTACTACTACTACTACTACTACTACTACTACTACTACTACTACTACTACTACTACTACTACTACTACTACTACTACAACAACAACAACCACGTAAACCGAGGTTGCTTTGAATAAAATTAAAAAAAAAAAAGATATATCGCATTTTCCATAAAAAGCGGTTTGTGTTTTAATTTTTTAAAATGTGCAATATGATATTTTTTTTCACACATACTTTTTTTTTTGGCCGTGATTACATTTGTTGCTTTCCTAGTCTCCTTAAGATGTCCACCGCCAGTTTATAGATTTACATCGTCCCAAAACATTAATTCAGCAAAGGTAAGTTCCGACCTTTAAGAATATTTTGAAGCAAAAATTTAGCATTTTGTATTAATATTAACACATGTTTAAATAATTGTTTTAAATATTTAAATAAATTGAGCCGCAGGTGGGCTATTTTTAAGAGCTTTCCACACGTGTGGTCTATCCGGGATTACTTTGAACGTTCCAAGTAGAGCCGGTAAACGTTCAAAAAAGTCCCTGTGCTAATGTAGACACTTTTGAAAGCTCATTTAACTGTGTATATATTATTTTTTTCTTACTGTTGCACACTTTGCATACTCGCTGAATCTAGGATACAAAGGTATGATACAATTATTTATGATGAATGCAATGCTTCTAATTATGACTTTTTTTTTTAAAGATTTTTGCATTGATATAATATCGCAATCAGAACTTACCACATTTTCACATTCCTGTCAGATATTATACATAAATTAATCATGGTTCGCAAGTACAAACGCAGCGAAGATTCTCGTATATTCAGAAAGTACACCGAGCAACAACTCGATGATGCCATCACAGCCATCAGTTCAGATCTAATGACATTTAGAGGAGCCAGCCAGGAGTACAAAATATCAGTCGGGACACTCCAAAATAAAATGAAGGGTAAACACAAATGAACCCCTGGCCACCACACTGCCTTATCAACTGAGAATATAATTCTAAACGGCCTGTCAACTCTTACAAATCGGGGATTCCCATTTTCAACAACAGAGGTATCAATAAATATTATAATAACTTCCAGTCAGAAGAACGCGGGCTACTCACCTTCAAACAAAACACCCCATCGTCTGAATGAATTACGTCTTTTGTTCGTCGTCACAGGGAACTGTCATAACGACAATGTAGAACATTAAAGTGGCAAGAACTACCAAGTCAAAGTTGGAGATTGAAGAATTTTTCACCGACTTCAAAACTTCTCTGGACATAGATGACAAAGGGCAAGGTCTTATACTTCCAACGAGTATCTTCAACTTTGATGAAACTAATCCTAGCGATGACCCTGAATCAAAGAAGTGAAGTTTTAGGCGTGTTGTAAAATATCCAGAAAGAGTAATGAACACAACAAAGTCCACAATATGCATTAGTATTATGAATTGTGGGTCAGCCAGCGGACATATGCTACCTACTTGAGTAGTTTACAAGGCAGAGCATCTATGGTCCACGTAGACAGAGGGAGGAGCCCCACATGCCTTATATAGTAGGAGTTAACGTGGATGATATGACCATCAATGTTTTGAAGACTGGTTTCAAAATTGGTTTTTTTTTCATCAAACTCTTATCTGTCTGGAACAAAAGTATTTATCGGAGACAACTTGGCGCACTTTAGTGCAAATGTAATCCAACTGGCCCAGCAACATGAAGTGAAATCCATCTGCCTGACTAATCATACAACCCATGTGATGCAACCTTTCGATGCTGCGTTCTTTGGACCAATAAAGAGGTTGTGGAGAAGTATTTTGGAAGCATGGAAGAGGTCAAACTCAGCACAATCACGAGCTTTATCCAAAAATGCCTTTCTTGAATTGTTAAGACGATTTCATCAGCAGCTACAGACAGAAACTGGCCGAAACACTTATCTAATTTCAAGCCTCAGGTCAACAGCTCTGCACCCTTTTAGTAGTGTTCTGAAAAAAAAAATGCCAGATGGTATCGTTCGGATTAAGAGAATGCAGACAGAACTTCTTAAGTGCTTTCTGATGCCGTGCCGCTCAATGTCCTAGCCACAATGTCTTTTTTTTTTATTGAGACGAGGAAGAAATAGTGAACCTACACCAAAGAAACGGCGTGCGAGGATCAATGTCGTACCTGGTAAAAGAGTATCTCTTGCAGATCTTTCAACATCATCCTCTCTGGCATCATCTCCTTCAACCACTACCACCCCTATCAACGCCAAGCAGCGCAGGAGGAAATTTCTTAGCATCTTCTACGCCAACGTGCAGTAGAACTAACAAAGATCTGGCTCATGATCCCACAACCTCAACAGTTTTGAGACCCCCGCCACTTGTCACAACCAAAACAGGAAAGGAAAGGGGAAGAAAATCTAGGCTCAAGCCCAGTCCGTCATTATTAGTAATTTGTAACGAACCGCACACGGAGCCAGCCAGTGAAATGTGGATTCAATGCAACAAATACGTACTATGGTGCCATGAAGACCGAGCTGGGAAAAGATATTTTCCTTTCGCAACTAGACACAAAACCGCACTTTACGGTTTTTCCAAAATTAGGATGGAAATTATGACATTCTTCTTCTTTTTTTTTTTTTAACGACAGTTTCAATGGGCTTGTTTAAACTCATTTAAATACGGTAATGGTGTTTTTCCATCTTTCTTTCTTTTTTTTCATTCTTTGTGTCAAGTCCTGTTTTTCTTTAATTTGTCTGATTCTGTGTGAGACATTTTTTCGAAAGTGTTGAAGATAATGTTGAATGTTCAAAGGGTCGTTAAAGGCGGGGCTACTTTGAACAGCACAGAAACTGGGACACAAGTCAGGTGTAAGAACTGTCTCAGGATCTTTACAATCAGACAGGAGTTAGTTCTCTTTATAAATACATGGCTTGTATATTAATCTCTACTGGTTTCAACCAGTGTTTCTGATGCTCGGGATCGCCTCTAAGTAAGTGTATAAGAGAAAAATAACCTCGTTTACAACTACTACTAGTGCTACCAGAATTACTACTACTATTACCACCACCACACCACCACCACCGGATTACTTGATCTCATGTCTATTCCTCTTCAATTAGATATCTAGATCAGCTAGATTCTAGATTTAATCTGTTACAATATATAGATGTAAATCTACATTTCTAGGCTACTAGATCTAGATCTAGACCATTTTTTTCTTTAGCCAAATATTTGGATCCAAATTTAAAAAAGAAAAATTTATATTTTATGGTTTAAAAACTCAGTTGTGTCCCTTCTGGAGGAATCGGTGTTTGACTGTCTGGTCGGGTTATAACATTCACTACGGATATCTATTATAGTTATGTTTAACATCTCTGCGCTAAGTAGCAGATAGATCTGGATTAAATGAAACTGGTATTCTTTACCAAATAGCCAACATCAGATCTAGATCTAGTACTATATTAAATTTAAAGACCAGGATCCATTAGAAAAAAGCCATTTCTTAGCATAACCTGAGACATGTGTGATACCTAATTTAAACAGATTCTAGATCTAGTCTAGATCCTACATTTACGCCTAGATCTAATGGATTATCACTCTTTAAATAGATTTAGATTCTAGATCTAGATTAGTTTGTATCAAATCAGTCTAGAATCTAGACCAAGATCTGTCTTATCTGGGATCCTCATAGACTAGAATCTAGACAGATCAG